>CM055909.1:10012698-10247180 GCA_029582155.1 Panopea generosa
CTTTAATCAGCAGTGAGAGACGAATGATAATGAGACACAATGTTGTATATTGATCATCGCATAGACTGTTCCCGGGTGGGAATTCGAACTCACGACACCTGGATTGATAGTCGGACGGGTAACCACCTGAGGTACCGACTGAGCTAATCAGGCTCAGTCTGTCAGTCAAAGGTTGTGGATTAACTCCACAGATATGTCATACATGCTTATTACTTTTAGCTTGAATGCGAAGAAAGCCCAAAGCTTATATGGACTAGTCTTGAGTCAGCGTCTTGGGTCTCAAGTCATTGAGTCAAGCTTTTGGATTGAACCCACAACCTCTGGCGTCTGCCGCCCTCTAATCCACTTTTTATCTTAGTTGTAAGAGTTTGTTTCACAATCAATGTAAAATACAATAATTAGACTGCAATTACTTTGTATGGAAAATCAATTATTATTAATTAAAGTAAATGTCCGAACACCTCTGTATGTATATACCTACTCCTGTCCGAAGTATTTGCTTAAAATAATAAAATTTTAGTACTGCGTTATATCAGACATCATTATAATGAGTACTGCATTATATCAGACCGCGTTGTCCTTAAACTTAGATACTGTATTTACCCGTTGTTCTGGGACACCCTTATTTTTCTGGAAAATAGTTATTTTTTTATGATGAAAAAAGTCTGATAATTTTTCTCTCCTAAGTTTTGGGACACCTATAAATATTCATTTTGTACTTTGTTATTTTCTATCTCCGATGATTTATAAGTCTCATATAGGGTATAAAATTAGTACCGGTATTACTAGCCGGGCAGTAGTGTAATGGATAGAGTGTTGGCCTTTATGCCAGGTTGCGGGTTCGAAACCCAGCTCCACACCATGCATCTCATAAAACAACACTCATACTAATGGTTCAATCAAGGAAGCAGACTTGAGAGTGGTTCATATAAGCTCTGAGCTTTCATCATAATTGAGCTAAAATAAATAAGTATAAGGAAATTAGTATAATCAGTGTGGATTACGTATCCTCATTGGTCTCGGACCACCTGGAAATAATGGAAATAACCTTGTCAAACTTGTAATCATGTAAGTGAACACTTCATTTTTTTATGAAGCTTGTGACTTTTTCCATAACTTTAAATTTTACACTTTCATGTCTTAAACACTGCCCGGTTTTAGATGTCTTTATTTCTGTTTGATTGAAGTTTATGTTATGCAGAAGTGTCCTTGAAAATATTAATTATGTAGTGTTATTGCATAATGAAATGGCATGCAAGAGTGTCCCCTGGTATCTCGCAAATTTGAAATTAGAAGATGACTGAAACTCACTTCACAGTGTTCTGTAGCATTGTCAACACGAGCGCTTCCGTGGTAAAATATACATCATCTGCATGTTCATTTGTAGTAGTATTTGAAATAACTCTGAATATTGTGTTGAAACAATATTTTCATAATGTATGGAGATAAGAATTTACACAAACATTAAACATGGAAACACAATTATTCTGGATTGAATATGGAAATTAGGAATTGATGTAAATATTCTTGATTAAATTTGGAAATTAGGAATTAGTGAAATTATTCTGGATTAAATATGGAAATTAGGAAATTAGTGAAATCATTCTGGAATAAATAGAAAATTAGGAATTAATGCAATTATTCTGGATTAAATATGGAATTAGGAATTAATGCCAATATTCTGGATTGAATATGGAAATTAGGAATAAAATGTAATTATTCTGGATTGAATATGAAAATTAGGAATTAACGTAATTATTTTAGATTAAATAGACAATTAGGAATTAATGCAATTATTATGGATTAAATATTGAAATTAGGAATAAGTGAATTAACCTGGATTAAATATGGAAATTAGGAATTGGTGAATTATTCTGGATTAAATATTGAAATGAGGAATAACTGCAATTATTCTGGATTAAATAGAAAATTAGGAATTACTGTAACTATTCTTGAATAAATAGAAAATTAGGAATAATTATGCAATTATTTTGGATCACATATGGAAATAAGGAATTAATGCAATTATTCTGGATTAAATATGGAAATTAGGTATTAATGGAAATTTTATGGATTCAATATGGAAATTAGGAATTACTGCAATTAATCTGGATTAAATATGGAAATTCGGAATTAATGCAATTATTCTGGATTAAATATGGAAATTAGGAACTAATGAAATTATTCTGGAATAAATAAATAATTAGGTATTATTATGCAATAATTTTGGATCAAATATGGTAATGAGGAACTAATGCAATTATTCTGGATTAAATATGGAAATTAGGAATTAATGCAATTATTCTGGATCAAATATAGAAATTAGGAATTAAATCAACTATTCTGGATCTGATATGGAAATGAGGAATAAATGCAATTATTCAGGATCAAATATGGAAATAAGGAACTAAAGCAATCATTCGGGATTAAATATGGAAAAATAGGAATTAATGCAATTATTATGGATTAAACAATTATGTAAATTAGTTATTTAAACAGTTATTCGGAATTAAACATTGCATACATCATTACAGAGTTAAGCAGTGATGTAAGTGATGTCACTTAAAGCAAAAACATATTTATCAAATAGAAGGAATCATTAGTCACGTAATGTTATAAAACAGACAAATTTATATTAGGCACAAACTCTTACAATTGTCACGTTTTATCACCATTCATGAATCTCGTGCTTACAGTGGTATTGTCTAACTTGGGAGATGCAGGAGATTTATAAATAAAACTGTTAAGGACAGATCATTGGAAATGTTAAAATGAGTAGTTGATAAACAAAACATAATTTTATAGGGCAAGTTATGTAATTTAGCGTCTCCAAGGTAATGGACGAATTTAACCAATGACAAATGAGCATTTTGTAAGACTATTATGTGAGACTTTAAGTCTCAAATAAACACAAAAATAAAAGGTAAAATGCTTGACAACCTTTCATAATTAATATTTGAGTTTTTCCTTTTTATTCATTAAAATGAAAGAAGGAATAAAGTGGCTGATTTGAATTTTTTATTTTTTTAAAGATACGGTGCTCCTTTTGTTTAAAGGAACATGTGAAACTTTATGTCTCCAATTCTAAGGAATATTTTTTCATAGACTTTTGAGACTGAAAGTTTTCTCCAGGGCCAAGTGGTCGAAGTCTACATCTCAAGATCACTTATCTGAGGCTCAGTGCTAAGGTCTTTGATTCAATTCCTGCTTGCTCCAAAAAACTTTATGTGAGAATGTTTGCCAGTAAATTGCAGAAGGACGGTGGTTCTATTCAGATTCATTTTGAGGTTTTCCTCCACAAATAAAACTGGATATGCCATATATAACCTGAAATGTGTTGAAAATGGCATCATAAAAACTCAATTAAAAAAAAAACAAATTAATGACTGATGTTGTTTAAATATAATTATAAACAATTATCAAACTTGACCTCTGAAGCGGTATTCTAAGTTCCCACGAAGGATAAACTTCATCACGTGTAAATTTTTCTTTTTCACTTGATGGACATTAAATTTTACGAGTTGTTTAATAATGGTTTATACATCATAAAGATAAGAAAGTGGTGTTTAATGGAGAAGTTTACCAAATACAGAATAATTCTGAAGAATTATCGCGATATGTATACAAGACTTAATTGAATGTTGAGTATGAACAGTTTCTGGAGTGTAGTATAATTTATAAAGATTATTCTTCTCAAGCAATTTTTTATACATCTATGTTTGTCTTTTATAATTCTGTGATGGAATCTATCTTCAACTTCGGATCCATTTATTATTATTTTACAGGACGTGTGTTTTAAGAATATGAAATTAACTGAGTAGGGAATAGTGTGTGGAAATTCATTGTCACTGTATAGTCAGCAGTGGGAACTGCATGGTTTTAAATTTAGTCTTAAAACTGGTATAATTGTGTATAAGAACATTCAGTTATAAAGTGACTTCTCTCAAGCATTTACTATCACCTTTTTATTCTGTAATTCTGTGATTATGAATGGTTCGATTTTCAATTTTGGATCTGTTCATTGTTATTTTACAGGTGTGCTAGCTTTTAGAATATTAAATTAACTGAGTAGAGAACAGTGTGGGGAAATTCATGGAAGAATTGGCAGTTCCATTTTCAAGTTTGGATCAAGTCATTGTTATTTTTACAGGTGTACTAGCTTTTAGAATATTAAATTAACTGAGTAGAGAACAGTGTAAAGAAATTCATTGAATAGTCAGCAGTGGTAGTAATTGTTCTTCAATTGAATCTAACAACATATTACTGGTTCAGGTGTTTATAAGAACATTTCATTGATGTTTATTTGACTGTATTGTTGTTTAAAATGAGAAAGAATACCACCCACATTGACATCTAGTACAGTTGACTATTACTAGTGGGACTTAAGTTTTGGATAATTATAGTGTGTTCTGTAACTAATATTTGAAATCCTGACTTTGGGTATCCAACTAGACAAATATGCACGATTTAGAAATGTTTGAAGTTTATGGAACATTTGATTTATATTCTGTATGATTAAAAAATGGACGATAAAAAAACTGGAGCTGCAGTAAGAATAGAGACAAATAGACAGACAAGCTTTGTAGCCTGGGTAAGAAACTTTGTTAATTTCTTTATTCTTTAGATATTTCAGCAAATGTTATATCTATGTAGGATTATAATAGTTATATCAATTTCTTTGTCTTGGATGTCTGATAGTATTTCATGTATGCCTGTACAGTAAAACCTAAGTTTCATGCAACATCTTCAAGGGGAAATAAAAGATTGTTGTTTGGACAGGTTGGGAGTTGGGAGTTGGAGTATGTAACTCATTGAAAGCATTTTTCACCCTGTAGAGCACAAGATTTTTGCAGGGGGTGTAATTCTTTCACCTAATTCTATAATGTCTGTTTTGATGTTATGGCCATGAACGTAATTTACCTGCCCCTGTCCATTCGTTCTTTAACCATCTGGTTAAAGATTGGTTTCCTATCAATAACTTCTGAAAGGGGTCGTCTATGTATTCTTTAATTGATATTTCATGTTTTTAAGTGTTTTTGTACTTATTTATTTTACTTCGATTGTGAAACAAGTTCTTATAACTTAGACAAATCATGCTCAAAGTCTTCCTGGGTAGAACCAGTAATAAGCATATGTTTTTCAATCAGCAGTGTTCATGTTGACATTTCTATTTTTTTAATGAAATGTCGTGATTTACATAGTAGGGAGCCTCTATCAGGACCAACTTAGTTATATATCTCTCTGACTTAAAACAACATACCGTGTTTTGAACTTGGTTACCAAACTGCTTATGAAGAATTTGAGTCATAAATCTTTAGGAATGCAAAAAAAATGCCCCCCCCCAAAAAAAGAAATCAAAATTAAATGCAGATAGACATGTATCAGTTTTATCATATCAATGTACTCATTGCTGTTGATAAACTGTCTGCCTAATAAACATATGTTTATCATCAATGTCAATGGAAGTTTATCAGGCACATGACGTCATTATGTATAATTATACATTTTGACCATGAACGGAATCTCTACAGATGGTAACAAAAACTTGATGCTGATTTTCAATTTCATAAAATAAACTGATTAGAAATATTGACATGATAAAGAGAATACCGTGTAAGTGTCTAATATTTCCGTATCAACTTCATCAGGTTGATGTCCCCCCCCCCCCCCCCCCCCCACACACACACACACACACACACAAATATAATGGTAGATATAATTTGACAAGAAAACGACACAAATGCAAAAACAGCTGTAATCCCTGTCACTCTGTAAAGACATGGTTGCCATCTTTGAAAATATTTATAAAAAAATCTGTAGGCTTGCATGGAGAAGAAATTGAGTGTACTGTCGGGGATTGTCATTATATTAACATATGGTCAAATCTGTCTTAAGCAGCCAACCAACCTGGGAAGGAGTAAAACACCTTTTAAGACAGGTTGTTGCTTAATACAGGTTAACTTGCTCTGACAGCATAGAAATGAGAAATAGTAAATGTGATTGCTTAAGATTTTTTAATGGTTGCTTAATAGAGGTGACCTGTGACTTAAATAAGTTTGACTGTAATAATTACTGGTAATAATAATTGTTGAGAAGTTACATTCAAAATGATTCTTCAATTTCAAGTTCTCCATACATGTTTCTTGAGTAAAGACTTTCTCTTATAGATCCATCATGGGTATAAGACTTTTAGGTCTCACTACACAGTTGAAGTTTGTTCTTTGTTCAATGTTAAATAAAGTCTAGGATTTCCACAGTAAAAAAAAGAATTCCACTTACATATTTGTTTAAATATTTTTTTTTCATGGCAGGAATGTATACCCATATAAAAATGCACAATAACTGGCAGGGTAACCAGCTTGTTTTCTTTTTAAAGAGTGTGAAGTGACATCCTTAGATTTAAAAAAAAAAAGTCCTCAAATGCACATAAATACATGTATATGCTGAAATCCTATAAAAGTCATTTTTTTACCACCATATGTTATGTCTAGTAATACACTATATATTATGCTATACCAATATACCAACTTTTACTCTACTTGTCTGAAAATATTTTAAAACCAAATTAAATAGTGTATAAGGGGCCATCGGTCGCAACCTCTTATACTCGCGTCTACCAGCAAACTCATCTCTGAGGTCTAAATCTCAGTCAATTTTAATTAATTCTGTTGTGGTTCAAAAGACTTTCAATTCAAAGAAAATCTTATTTTAATTAACATAATTTTATTGAAATTGAGAAAAAAAAATGAATGGTGAAATAATCTCAAATACCTACTCAGTTCATCGTTTGTCTTTTCACAATACTTTATTCATCAATATTATCATCATCAATATTACCACATCCATCATAATCATCATCATCATCATCAATATCACCACCTCCACCACTGTCATCATCATTATCATCACCTCCATCATCATCATCACCATCATTATCACCACCTCAATCATCATCATCACCATCAGCATCATATTGATTATCATCACATTTGTAAATGTAAGCATCTTTTACTCCAATGCCAATGCCACCCTGTTGATTATGAGCCACGACCTGTCTTAAAAGACCACTTTTGCTCCTGTCCTTGTCTGGCTGCTTAAGACAAGTTTGAATGTACATGTTTATCACATGGTTTACAGCACAGGAGTGTAATAAATCCATGACATACTTTAACCTTGCGTAATATCACTACTGAATCATCTTCCTGTGTTCTCGGTAGAACTCCATTCTCATATGAAAAATGTGGAGCTCCTTGCAGACTGGTTAGAACATCCCAATGACGTCGAGTTGTCATGGAGAAGGGACGTTTTTTTGACAAGTCATGTCTTGGGTTGACTGAAAGAAACTAATGTGCCGTATTTGTACTCGTTCCTTAATGAGGTGTCCTGAAAAATATGTCGTAAAAGTACCATTTTCTTGAATTACATAATAAAAAGAATCTTACATTCATGCTCGCTAATTTAATTTATTAAATTCAATGGTAAAAAAAAATGATACATTGCTTGGAATTAAGAGCCTCATCTAAATTTAAACTTGTTTAATAAACTCAAAAATAAACAAGCACTCTTTGTAAGATCCCCGCTATATATCATATCTCATGTTTGATTGCTTTTCAAAATAATAATCAGTCAGTTTTGTTAAGGCCATAATAAATTAATTGCAAGATTATCATCCCCACTTGTCCCCTAATTTTCATGCCGCCCTGACCCTTAACAATTATATTTTATTCTTACACATGTATTAATTATCATTTGAACCACACGGCAGCAGTGGTCTAGGGGTAGAGCATCCACAGCGCACGCAGAAGGTCACCAGGGTTCGATCCCCGGCCTGGGCATACCAAATACTTGAAAAATGGTACTAGAAGCTTGCATGCTTGGTGCTCAGCATTTTGAGGATAGGTCTGATCAGCAGGATGTCAGTATAATGTGACTGGGTGGAGTATCATAATGTGTCTTGCCGCATGATACTCCAGTGTGGCAGTGTTTATAATAAATGTAATTAGATTAACTGTCTCATTTAGTAGACTGTCGCTGACAGATTGTTGAAAGTGATGCTAATTTTCATGGAACATTACAATCATAATATTATACTGACATTGTTTCTAACTTAGGTTTGTAATGGAGATGATAACCTTTAATCCCATTAGAAAAAAAATAGATTACCTTTCCAATTCACTAAACTTGACATAACCAGGAGCATACAACCATCACAGACTCCCACATACTTGTCCTATCTGAAAATGATAACAGAACAAGCTTTTATGTCCATAGAAAGTTGCCTGTTCCCAGCATATTCAGCCTGTTAATGGCACTAGATTTGTTATTGTTGGGTCTCACATAGCAAGTCTTTTTGTCCAACCAGTGTGACATTGTATGCCGTATAGAGAAATAAGATTTTCCATAAAACTAGGCCAAACTGCTAGAGACGGGTCTCAGGTTAGCTTCAGTCAGTAGCAGTAGTTTGATTAAGAAGTCATGAGTTGGAATTCTCACCTACCACTGTCTCCGTGGTGATTGATATGTAACTACATTGTATCTCATTGCCCTTCGTCTCTCATCACTGATTCAAGTGGGTAAAGCATCAGTTACTTTCTCCAGTATTGGTTAACCTTCCAGGATTGCAGAAGACAATGGTATAGTTCACTGATCATCACTAGCCCTTGATGGCATAAAAAGACCTTAAATATTCACTCAAACCAATCTCTAGCTTTGTGGTGAGATTTTGTAGGTGTGACTATGATGTACTGGCCGCATGGTCTAAGGCGCCATCTCAAGATCACATCAGACTTACTGCTATGGTTGTAACGTTTCAACTCTCGCTCACTCCAAAAACTTTTGAGAAAGAAAGTTTGCCAGTTACTTGCAAAAAAAAGGTGGTTCTACTCCGATTCCTTCTGAGGTTGCCCATCACCAATAAAACTGGATATGCCATATACACATATAACCTGAAATGTGTTAAAACTTGCGTAAAACTCCATTCAAAGAAAAAAAGAGAGGATAATATATTGAGCTGAATTTAAAGTTAAAAAAATGCAGAATCTAATATGCAATGATGTGGTCAGTCTTGCATTAATTAGCTGAATAAATTACTACTAGCATGTCAAAAAAGCTCCAGTAAGATCAATTTTATGAATTGATATGAAATTGTATGAAAATGATTCAAATGGATTGATCTAATATTTGCATGATGAACTCAAATAAAGTGGATGAGGTATAAGGTTAGTTTCATAAACATATATGTGAAGTGTACTGGGTTTGAAAATAGTTTAATAGATTGATATGCAAATGAATAGGGTGGGTTTTAATGTAGCTTAATTAACATATATGCAAATGAAGTGTTTGGTATAAAAAAAGTTTGATATATTGATATGCAAACAAAAAGGGAGGGTATTAATGTAGCTTAATTAACATATATGCAAATGACGTGTATGATATAAAAAAAAGTTTGATATATTGATTTGCAAATGAAAAGGGTGGGTGGGTATTAATGTAGCTTAATTAACATATATGCAAATGAAGTGTAAGGTATAAAAAAAGTTTGATATATTGATTTGCAAATGAAAATGGTGGGTAAATGAGTATTGGGAATAAAAAAAAAATTGTACGATAATTTTCATACATAAACTTAAGGTTTTACTCATAAATGTTAGTGTAAGATGATACTGCATTTCATAAAAAAATCATGAACGTAGTTACGTCTGACATTTGTTGTAACTTTATATGTGCTTTATGCCACATGTAAGACTAAATCATTTTACTCTTAAGTATAAAACAAAAATGGCAGACACATTTTCAAATTACATTTCAGAGTTAGTTTCCGAGTGGTTTTGTGAAATAGACGTGATAAAACCTTTAAATAATCTTAACTATTATCGTACGTGTAAATATTTTTTTATGAAAATGGGTAGCTTGATAATTTAAGCTTGTTGATCAATCAGATGGAATAAATTAATTGCTAGATTTCATCCCCGCCATTCCCTAATTTTCATGCCGACCCACTATTTTATTTTCATTAAACAAAAACAAAAAAAAATAAATAAATATTATTTTTATTTTTAATAATCATCAAAAATTTTAAAAATAAAAATAAAAAATAAAATCCTCCCTCCCTCCCTCCCCCATTTTAAGAAAAATTTTAATGATAATCTAGCAATTCATTTATAATGGCCTTATATTCAAAAGATAAAACATCTTTACTCTGAGTACAGGTGTAATAACCAGCACTTACTAACATTTTCAGAAGTTTTGCACCCCCCTAGACTGGTGACAGGGACTTGGGTGATTGTGGATGTTATATGATACACTTGTGTCCCCTTCCGCATCATTTGTCACAAAGCCCCTCCCTCAAGTTCATGCTTTATATTAATCAACACCATGTACATGTTTTATAATTTATAGTAGCATGTTCTTGAACATTTGAATTTGTTATCATCATTATTTTATTATGAAGGTTTATGTGGAAGGTTATTTATTAAATAAGAACATGTACATAATTACATGCACAATGTCATAAAGGAATTATATAGAGAAGGAAATGCAACTGATTATGAGTTTGCAAACTCTCGTGTATTCTGACCCCATATTGCCAAAAGATTATCTATTTACACATGCCAAAGTAATAGATTGAAAAAGGATTTCCTGACTTGGGGTACATGCCTAGGTTAGACTAAAATAGATTGTCTGTTTGAAATTTAAACATATATTGTGGCTATTGAATAAGTCCCGGATGACGATGTGAAGGTCACCAGTTTTTAGTTTAAACAATATTGATTCGTTTTCAACATATTACATATGAATATATTCAAATATACAGCGATACATAACAAAAGAATTGAGAAGAAAGCTATTTCTAGCTTATACAAAGTCTCTCTTCTGACCAGTTTTTAAATGCTGTCTATTTTTAGAATGTAGATTTTGTATCAAGTTTACTGCTCCAATTCAAATATCGATTTTGTCATGTTATCGTAGAACTGGCATTATAACCAAACCATTCGGATTTCATTTATTAATGATTAAATGCCTTTTATCCATTCTAATTGGTATTTTATTTTTTAAGACATTTAAAGCATTTTTCCTGATATACTCCCTCTAACAATATAGCTACCTGCCTACCTACATGAAATATACTGGAATGGAGCACAGCAAACAAACCGTTTTTAAGGATTGTCCTTGCACAGGATAAATGTTTGAGTTCATACATTGGGTAAAAAAAAATCTGGCACTTTTTAGTGGTGATATTGTAAAATATGTTCCAGTAAAATAAAGTTTATAATGTTGAATATATCATATATAAATAATTAACAAACAAATATAAAATGAACAATTTTAAAGTAATCAATGATAATTCAGAATTCAGACTCGAAAGCAAACTATCTGAATTGTTAATTCAGTTAATTATTTAAAACAATTAAACACAAAAAAAATTTTGTTAGGTAACTGATCAGTACTGTGGGCTTAGCATTGTAGGCCTTGGGCATCTAGTTTCACTTTTTAGCTCACTGGGGCGAAATCCAAGGACAGCTATTGTCATGACCAGGGTGTCGTCGTCGGCATCATCTATAGACACCCAGGTTAAACTTTTACATTTAAGTTTAACATATCTATGCAAACACTCATTGGATGTGAATGAAACTTTGCATATGTGTTCACCATCATCAATGGAACACACACAGACAAGAACAATAACTCTGGATTGCATTTTGGCACATTTATGGCCCTTTTTGGACTTAGACACCGTGAGGCGAGCTTTGTTGGTCTTTTGACAACTCTTGTACTTGATAGAGAGTAAATCAGTTCTCTCAGCTACTCACACCCAATTCATTTTTTGTACCTGTGCTATCTTTTGTCTATCTATTTTGATTTAAGATATGGGACATATTCTATTGTTCTAGTTCAACTGCAGCAGCTGGGGCCTAGCTCAGTTGATTGCATGTCAGACTACCAATCCAGGGGTCGTGAGTTTGAATCCTTGTCCAGAGACAGTCTCCATGATGATTGATATACAACATTACATCTCGTTTTAATTTGTCTACCAAGCTGATTCAAGTGGGAAATTTTCTTGTTCTTTTTAGTACTGGTTAACATTCCAGGATCCCAGGAAAGAAGTTGTAACTGTTAGTTAATTAATCCCTGATGGCATGAAATTGTAACAAAGCTAAATACACTCTGGTCGCGTTAAAACGCAGATATTGGCGCCACAAAATGAAACCGCATTATACGCGAAACGCGTTATAGAGATAATTACATTGAAAAAAATCGATGCCAGTTATTAATAATAATTCACACCTTTCCTGCTGTCCGACTCTAAGTGAATGTGAATGGTATTGTTTGCACTCTAATGTGGTACAACATATTTTTGGTTACAACAGATACACTAAGATATGTATATAATTAATAAAAAAAAGAAAAAAAAAACATATTCGGGTTTTGATAAAACTAAAATTGGCAGCCATTTCTGTGTAACTTGAAGGGAAAAAAACTGTGTCTATATAAAAAAATCGCGCTTCAATTTTAACTCAACGCTATTAGTGTTAACATATTAAAAAAAGATACCAAGGGTATTTACAGCAATAAAATAATAAAAATAAGTTTGTGTTTATGATGTACACACGGTATATTTATACCTGTCAACCACTTGGTTGCTTGATCACGTGATCACTCGATAATAACGAAGTTTGCAACCCTTGCAAATGGTTTCCGTGTTTGGTGTGTGTCAGCATTTATTGAAGCACTTGGATTATTACAAACTGTTAATACTCAATGCTGGCATGAATCAATCACTTAAACAATCCTTTAAACCACTATGGGATAAAGGTTATAACAGTTTGTTCTAATCAAGGCTAATTGGTGAGTAAAAGATGAGCGACGATCTTATCAAAACATGGCAATGATATATTGTTTGGTTGTCATTTGATCATTCATGCAGATTTTCAAGTTTTATATTATCCTGACAATTTCGCTATTGTACAACTCTGTTACTGTTCTGTACCCGCTGTCTCCGAGTACATGGCAGCTGTCAGCTTGGGCACTATTGTACAACTCTGTTACTGTTCTGTACCCGCTGACTCCGAGTACATGGCAGCTGTCAGCTTGGGCACTATTGTACAACTCTGTTACTGTTCTGTACCCGCTGACTCCGAGTACATGGCAGCTGTCAGCTTGGGCACTATTGTACAACTCTGTTACTGTTCTGTACCCGCTGACTCCGAGTACATGGCAGCTGTCAGCTTGGGCACTATTGTACAACTCTGTTACTGTTCTATACCCGCTGACTCCGAGTACATGGCAGCTGTCAGCTTGGGCACTATTGTACAACTCTGTTACTGTTCTGTACCCGCTGACTCCGAGTACTTGGCAGCTGTCAGATTGGGCACTATTTCCGTGAATAAATTAAGGGGCGTAGCTTGGCTAAAAATGATTTGTAGGCACAGTTGTAGGGGGGTACTGGGGGCATGCTACCCGGATTTATATTTCAGCTTAAAGGCTGTTGTAAGTGCATTTTGGTGTTTTTAGCGGCCTGGTTATCATTAATATTAACCTTGAATTCACTGTTTTATAGCAAAACACATTGATAAAATGATGCTGTTTTCCATGGGACATCTCACACACCAATTAATTTTGTACTGTTCTACATAATTATAGAGATACGCATTTCTGGAACACTGAAAGTCTCACACACCAATTAATTTTGTACTGTTCTACATAAAAAATTTTTTATAGAGACATGCACTTCTGGAACACTGAACACATTGCCAATGGTTTTAAAAGTGTCTTGTTTCCATAGTATGTCCTCTGTTTAATATAGTCCAAATATGCAGAAAGAAGCATGGGGTTTACCAGGTTGCATTTTCACAATTATTGACAAATCTGCCCATTTGTTGCAGTGTATCACTATGCATCTTTAAACTGTTATATGTTTATCAAACAGTTCCTAATGTCATCCAGACTTGACAGAACTCGTGAAAATATTCCAATGTTCTCATAATTATGTACAAAGAAATAATGACCATTTTAAGTATTTTCCAAAAAATAAAATGCCCAACCAATTTACACAGCTCTAATTTCTTGAGCGCAATAATCTTGCTACTGTAACTAAGGGGAGGTAGTTGGTAAGTGAGACCTTGAAAGCTGCAGGTATATTGTTGATATCTGTTGAGGTGATGTTCAGACGACAGTTGAATGATGGAAGACAGCCATTTTCCAACAAAAATTGGATGTCTGTATTTTAAATTTTGTGCTCCGGCCATTTGAAGAAGAATGGTCAAGTGACATTAACAGTTACCCCTAGCTGGCTTACACAGTCCGTCCGTCTGTTTGTCTGCACACACAAATGGATATTTAAGTGTCTAGAGTTTAGGGTCAATCAGTTTTCTGGATAGTTGGAAAACAGTTTTACATGGCCAAAAAACAATCCTTTTATGTGACTAAAACACAGAAGTCACTTCAATATCCATCTGTTCGAGGTAAAAATATGTTTGAGATTAACATGTTTTGAACAAGTCTGTATTAAAGAAATGTTTTCTGAATCTGTATAATTATTACAACAATACAGGTCAAGTTGGATATTTGTCTGTATGGGTCAAATTTTACAGAAGTTATGGCCCCCTTTTTATGTAATTTTCATTAAAAAATTGGTTTCCAATAATTAGCGGGAGCATTTGTGTTGGCA
The DNA here is from genome assembly GCA_029582155.1 of Panopea generosa. Taxonomy (NCBI): domain Eukaryota; kingdom Metazoa; phylum Mollusca; class Bivalvia; order Adapedonta; family Hiatellidae; genus Panopea; species Panopea generosa. The sequence goes on from CM055909.1 coordinate 10,027,367, forward strand.
GACACATTTCTAGTTCCACATGTAACTGAGAGAGACAAATATTGCTAACCAAGTTACTGGCAGGGTGGTCCACTGCTTTACATCATTCCACATTGATATCATTTATAAACATGGCAATGGGAATTAGTTGTTTTCCTACTCTCTCAGCCAATAAGAGCATTCATTATAACTTTTCAAAATAGAATATTCCATTGTACACAGAAAGTCATGACGTCAGTAGATGTTGACTTACTTCCTCAGTCAATAAAATCGCTCCAGGAACAAGAAAGCAGATCTACATCTAAGCCGACTAGCGTAGAAAATTATATATAGCTTCTAACATATACAAAGAAGTTTAGTGATACAAACAAGGGATTCATACTGTTGCATCACAAATTAATAAATCTCATTTTCCGTTTCGCTTCACCTTACAGTTGTTCCATAAACACAACAACGACAAATGAAAAATGCCAACTGATTCTTTATTAGAAACCTAATTATACCGGGGCAACATTGTATTCGCTGAAATATGCCGCGACAATTATTGAAACAATAGTAAGAGTAAATAGTCGTTGACTCGGACAATAAGCCCGTCCACCAGGCTGACAGGAACAACAATTGATCCGATGTATTGGGAAAGCTCGTGGATTCCATTTTTATGATGCTGTTGTTACCTGCATTAGTGGCAGAGCAGGAGAAATTTGTCTGATTTCAGAGAGATAGTGACATTATCTATCGGAGATTTTGATGTTGATTATTTCAGAATATTGAGTTGTTGTGATTTTATATAAACTACATATCAGAAGTTGACAATGTCAGTTATCAATACTGTTTGATGGCAAAGTGATAGCTCAGTGATTAGTTGAGGTCTCGTCATAGAGAGATTGTTGAAAGTTGTAATTTCAAAGATTGAAGACCAGCAGCGCGTGATTCTTGTTGCTGTGTTGGATTTTAGTGCGTTGGTTCGTCGCCGCTTAATCATGTTTGGATGTGTTAATTATAATTTATAACAGAAAAATGGAAAGCATTTCTCGTAATCAAACATATCATGTGTTTTCTCTACTCGCAGGATGTTTAAGTTAGTCACAGTAAAGCACTTTTATGAAGTAAAAAAAAAAATGATATGATAAAAAATAGTTGTAAAATTTTAATAGGAAATATTTAAAAGGTGTTGGGTTTTTTTCGTGTAAAAAAAAATTGTCCTTTAACTGAATGATAATTTTTGCAAACTATGAAAATTGATCAATAAATGTTAAGACATGATGGTCTTAAGATTATCACCAGTTGAGTTGGGGATTCAAGCCCAGCTTAGTAAAAAATCTTATGTTAGAAAGTTTGCCAGTTGGTTGCGGAGGCACAGACGTGTTGCTTAAAATTCACACATTTAATTATACATCTTTCATCAATAAATACGAGATACCTCACATGACTTGTAATGTGAAACAGAATATGACATAAGTTACCATTCAGAATTTATATGAGACTTTTTCTTATTGAAAAAGAGACCGAAGAAAATGAGATTTTATTTCTTACCTCAATGAAATGTTACAGAAATTTCAGTTAATTAATTGTAATACCAAAGTGTTTCACTTTTTATGACATTGTTGAATGTGATCAGTTTTGTTGAATTTCTGTTGTGAAAATTTGGCATTAAATAATTATAAAAATGAAAGGTTTTGAACAAACAAATTGGCTCATTAAAATAGATCCTCATTATAATGAATTGCAGCTTTCAATTCATTATTTACAAACAGTTGGAAGATATTAAATGTATCTGGATCAACAGAAATTACATATTATATACTCAATTAGGCTAAACAATATCAGCGATCAGTGTGTTACCATAGAAACGATCGAATGAAAAGAGTGTGGTTTTCATTTTACATAAATATCTTACCTGATATGTCGTCATGAAAATGTTACTGCTGTTTAACACAACATTAATTTTGATGTGATTATTTTTTTAAATGGGAATTAATTTGAATATGTCGAAAGGAAAGAAAAAGGTCAGAGGTCAATCTTTCACTTCAGTTGGTGTATAATTGTGGTTACATTGGCTGGTCCTCATGGCCCAGCGTACACTGTGTCACGGGGAGAATGTACGAATCTTTCTTGAGTTTTAGGTTTTGATAGAAAATTCTGTCCTGACGGATAACTCGTGCAGCTTTTGCTGGAATGAGGCTGTGCCATTCATTTTCCATGTAAGATTATCCTTGCATACCAAACATATTGAATAATTTTTTTTTTTTTAATTTTTACTTTTATTAGCATTATTTGTTTTAAATATGTCACGTCATAAATGTTTTCAATGTCACAGGGGGGTAGGATAGACGAGTGAAGAGGTATATATGTTGGTGATGAAAAATATGCTGAAATCCTTAAATGTCTGGTGTGCAAGAATGTTAGAAGTCATTCTTGAATTTAAGGACTGGATAAACAATTTTCTCCCAAACAATTCTGTTCCAGGGGTTGGGGAAGTGGTAAGGTGTTGGGGGAGTGAAGATAACTGTTTTTGCAGGAATCGTCATCAGGGGCTCATCATCCATTTTTAAGGGCTGAATAAACAATTTTCTCCCAAACAATTCTGTTCCAGGGGTTGGGTAAGTGGTAAGGTGTTGGGGGAGAGAAGATAACTGTTTTTGCAGGAATCGTCATCAGGGGCTCATCATCAATTTTTAAGGGCTGAATAAACAATTTTCTCCCAAACAATTCTGTTCCAGGGGTTGGGGAAGTGGTAAGGTGTTGGGGGAGTGAAGATAACTGTTTTTGCAGGTATTGGCATCAGGGGCTCATCATCAATTTTTAAGGGCTGAATAAACAATTTTCTCCCAAACAATTCTGTTCCAGGGGTTGGGGAAGTGGTAAGGTGTTGGGGGAGTGAAGATAACTGTTTTTGCAGGAATCGTCATCAGGGGCTCATCATCAATTTTTAAGGGCTGAATAAACAATTTTCTCCCAAACAATTCTGTTCCAGGGGTTGGGGAAGTGGTAAGGTGTTGGGGGAGTGAAGATAACTATTTTTGCAGGTATTGTCATCAGGGGCTCATCATCAATTTTTGAGGGCTGAATAAACAATTTTCTCCCAAACAATTCTATTCCAGGGAGTGGGGAAGTGACGAGGTGTGGGGGGAGTGGGGGTAACTGTTTTTGCAGGAATCGTCATCAGGGACTGATCATCAAAAACATTATATGTAAATTATGCATTATACAACCTATAAGATTCTGTACATCCCTAACTTTTCTCTCAGTATATTTCTTACTTTTTAAATTAAATTATTCTTTAAATTATAAAATGAATAAGATTTGCCTTGCATTGCAGAGGTCATAAGTCTGAGTTGTGGCAATATCTAATATAGCACTAAGTGCTGGTTCCACCAAGGAAATAGACTTCTGAAAACTTCTTTCACGATCAGAATGAAAATGATGGGACATCAAATTGATTTTATATATTTATTTTCAGTAAAAACACGATAGTAAATCATTTTCTGTCTTTTATTCTTATATACCCATTTCACCAGCAATTTTATTCAAATATTGACTTGTTATAATGTATTAATATATTTATATCAACTTGATAGTATGAGGCAAAAAAGAACTAATTCATAAATATATTAATGATGTCATTTATGATAAACTAAGACAACCTGATCACTTACATTATGTTAAATTAAGGGTTGTAAATTTATGACTGAATGAAAAAATATAAATATATTAGTTTATAATATACATATAAAAACAAATATTCTTAAAATATTTACTCTACATTTTAAGGATTTAGACATAAATCTTCAGATACAACTGTTTCACACCAAGATATTATTTGGATTTTCAGTGTGTAAGGGTTGTAACTTGAGTTACAACCGTTTCGCACCAAAGGAATCTGACTTTTTGAGATACAACCTTAGGACAAATATACAATTTGAGGGGTAAAACTTTAATATTCAAAGTTATCAATTTTACTGGATGTGTATATACACAAACCAAACTGAAAAATACAAAAAAGTCATTTTTGATGAAAACATCAGTTACAACCGCTTCGCACCAAGCCCTAGATATGTGGTGTCCCTGTAGAGTGTGTTGTCTAGTGGCAAAGCACCGAACCCATGATCTGAGAGTATTGGGTTTGATCCTCCACCATGGTTATGTGTGGTGTCCTTGAGCAAGACACTTTTCTGTTTCTGCATATGTATAGTACTGTTTCTAACCAGGAAGACTTCGAGCGTGATTTGCCTAAGTTGTAAGAACTTGTTTCACAAGTGAAGTAATAAATTAGATAAATAAGTTTAAACTTTTTTTTTGTGGTGTTCCTGAGCAAGTCAGTACTGGTTCTGTTAGGAAGACACTAAGCATAATTTGTCTAAGTTGTAAGAACTTGTTACACAATTGATGTATGTTTAAAACAATTCAATAAACAGAACATTCTGTGATATATAGAGACAAATACTATATAGTCAAATACAATCTTACAATTATTCTATCTGTCACGGTAAACTAGAAATCTAAGGTTGAAATTTGGATTGCTCAAGTCTAAGAATATTCTCAAGAATGGTTGGTGAATACGACCCCTGATTTTTGTATGATAATATCAAACAGATATGAATCAATCAGCCAAAAAATGTTTCTTTGAATTTTACTGGCGTTAACCTCATAGAACAATAATTTTTGCGGCTGCCATTTTTGTCAATATATCCATTTGTTATCCTTTTTTCTGGAATATTCCTCCTAAACTATACCAAGGACTTCTACAGAGAAGGAAAAGTAACTGATTGAGATGTTATGGATGCTAACGTATTCACACAAAATCTGGCAAAATCTCGTTTTCAAATATCGTAACTTCCATTCATCTCAGAAATAGAATTCTGTACAAGATGAGACCCAGCAAATTGTGTTTACAATTGATGAAGTACTTATGGTTACAAAATTTGTATACTGCAACTTAGTATTCAAGGAAAGTGCTTGAAATTTTACGTAAAACTGCAGTATCTTAAAAATTAATATCATTTTTCTTGTTTAAAACATTATAAAACCTCTAAGGTTACAATACACCTTACATTTTATGGAAAAGAAATCAAATGCCTGTGAAACTTGAATGATTAATTTGCAATTTATTAATTCTTCGCATGCCATTTTATTAACATTTAGTAGAGAGATACAAGCTTCCGATCTTTCTATACAAGTTTTTTGACTTAATTGATGAACCAAAAAAAATTTGATAAACACATACCGTTACAATGTCATGACTTTGTAGTCCCGTTTTTTTTTGTGTTAAACATTTGTTTTCCAGTAACTCATAATAATATTGACCTGATGCGAGAGCAACTATCACTCCGCCCACTGAGCAAGTGGCATTGTCTGTCTAAGTAAATACAATATAATACATTGTAGTTTTTACTTAGGTACCTTTCACTTGTCTAAGGAAAATGGCAGTCCTGGAAACGATTTCGATTATGATTGGATTATAGATTTGTGTGATTGACAGCCCACATTAGGTCAATTGATGGGAATTGAATGTCACTGAGAGGTCCTAGCTGTGAGATACATAGGTTCCTAAAACTTTCTGCAAGTCTCGTAATAAATCCTCATTACGGCAGTGCTTTATTTCATATAAAAATTCATTTTGTGTTGGAACATGTTCACTTATTAACTTTTCACACACTGCAGCAGTGGTCTAGTGGTAGAGCAATCACCTCACATGCAGAAGGTCATGGGTTTGATCCCTGGCTGGGTCACTTGCCAATCAGCATTTAGAGGATAGTTCTAGGTCTGGTAGGCCATTTGTCAGTATAATGTGACTGGGTGGGATATCATACCATACATCTGCAACATGACGCTGCAGTGTGGCAGTGCTCAGGATACTGTCTCATGCAAACACGTTTGCAATTATAACTGAAAAAATGTTGAAAGAGACAGTAAACACCAAACAACAACAAAAATACCAACATTTAATTAAACTTGTCACAATTCAAATCAACTGCAGATTGATCTTTGTGTATTTGATCTGCTATGTTGGATACCAACGGTGTTGAAATGAAGTGTTTGTTTTCTCTTATTTACATTGTCTGACCAAAATTGCTGGGAGAACATGTTTACTCTGTAGTAAACTGGGTCGTCTGTCCTTGTTTGAACACACAGTCAACAGAACACAGTCTGCAGAGAAACACAATAATGGTTTTATTGATAGGAACCTCTCTGAGACTGAGTGACAAATTTTAAAAAAAACAACAAACTACTGATATCAGATCTTCTTGGTTTATTGTGTTAAAACATCTGATATGGATATTTAAAGGCTGTACATTGAATTTTATGCATGACAAATGATAATTGTCAGCACCATGAACATGATTTTGTTGTGTTGAAACAATTTATTATTGGCTCATTTGCATGCAGTCTGTGAGCAGTCACTGTGAAATTCACGCAAGGTTGATTTTAAATTTTAAAGTAACAATATCAGCTGCTTTAGTATGTTCTAGTATGGCTCTATCATTCCAAAATAGATGAAGCACCATTAAGTAGTACCCCTGTCCGTTCATCTATTTGTTTGTCCGTCTGATAAGTAATTGACCTGACCTGACTGATATTCTGGTTACTTGGCGTTGTTTGTCCAAGTTAATACAATGTAGTATTTACTTAGATATTGTCAGCTTGTCTAAGGAAAATTGTTGTGTAGAAACCACTATCAACTGGATAATCAACTTGTTTGATTGACAGCCCACATCAGGTCATTTGGTTTCCAATCAATAACTTTTGGATGGCTTTTTACATTTAATTAATATTTAGTTTGTATATAATTATAAAGCACAGGTCAAATTGTTATTTGTTATAATGAAGATCAAACTTTAAGTTTTTCAATAAGGCTGTTTGTAAAAAAATGTTTGCCATACTCCTATCTACTCACTAAAAAAAAATGTTCATTGACTTTAAAAGCATTGCTTCTGTCCATTTTTGTTTAAATCACTACAAATGTACTTTTCCTCGAAGCCATATTTAGATGTTGTAAATCTTTATATTTTACATTGATTGTGAAACAAGTTCTGATAACAACTTATAAATCTTGTTTTATGTGGTTTTGGGTAGAATCAGTACGATGCAAATATGGATATAATAAAGTGTCTTACTCAAGAAAGCAACAAAATGACCATAAGGCCATAATAAAATAATTACTAGATTATCATTCCCGCCGGCCCCTAATTTTCATTCAACCCCGACCCTTTTTATTTTCATTATTAAAAAAAACATTAAAAAATTTAAAAATGGAAATAAAAAATAAAATCCTCCCGCCCTCCCCGTTTTTAAGAAAAAATTGGATGATAATCCAGCAATTAATTATAATGGCCTAATGGTGGACCAAACTGTAAACTGTCCAATCCTGGGTCTGATACTCTGCCACTGTACATTGTACTGTATGCTCCACATTATACACTCAAACCTATGTAAGTGGTCACCTCTATTAAGCAACAACCTGTCTTGGAAAGACACTTTTGCTCTTTCCCTTGACTGGCTGCTTAAGACAGGTTTGACTGTATTTAAATCTTTGAGCTTTGACATATTTCCGTGTTCAACCGCATGTTTGCATAATTATGGACCACAATGTTATTTATGATTTTCCCCTCCCCGGCTTCCATTTACAACCAATAGAGGTTAAGAAACTGTCACTACAATAAAAACAACAAAAAAAAACATATCTGAGTTAGAAAATATTAGGGAACCAACTACTTCTTATCAGTTATTGGTTTAAACATATTTATTCATAAATTATGTACAGCATATTCCACAACATATTTAGTAAAAGGATTGAAACGAATGAAAATATTTCTTATATAGTTTCTCTCCTCAGTAACTTATACAAACATTTGTGTACGGTGGCGAAGATTCATTAAATTAGTTTTGATATATTAACAAAATACAGTTCTATAAAAGATATATGATTTTTACATCGATAGTTGTATGTCTTGTTAAGTTTTGAAAGAAAACAAAATTTTATAATTAATCATATAAATTAGAATTAAAAACAAAATAAACAGAAAAAAAGGTGGACGAGTTCAGGACTAAGGCGAGCGAGCCAAGGGAAACAGACAGCAACATATAAATTATTGATTTACTTTAAACTGTCTTTGTGTTTCTGACGTCAGGTCCATTATCTTCATTGTTGCCGACATTTCTCTGAAATGCTTCAAAATACATCGGCAGTGATATCTCCGGAGTGTGGACAATTTGTCGATACTTATGCCCTATTTGTCCTATATATATAAACCCCTACCATTCGACCAGGCAGCTGTAGTAAAAGTGGTGCTGTTACCTTGTTTAGTAATAGGTTTGCAATATTACAGTCAAACCTGTGTTAGTATTCACCTCTGTTAAGCAGCCTCTTGTCTTAAGACTAAGCCACATTTGCTATATCCCATGTTCATAATTTCAGTGCATATTCACCAGTATTAAGCAACAACCTGTCTTAAAAGGCCACTTTTGCTCATTCCAGTGACCGACTGCTTAAAACAGGTTTGACTGTAGAAATAATTGATATATTTACAATAATTGATTCTTAATTACTATCTGCAGGAGAGTCGTGAAAGCACGAAAGACACAAAATCCAAGAAGGCAGAGAGCAAGCCTATAAAAACAGCATCCATATCTGCAAGGACGTAAGTTGCACTCACTTACCTTTTTTTCTCACAGATTGTGCGTACTCGTGTAGAGTCGGGTGCGCACCCACGTTTTTTAGACCTAAACCTTAGAGAAAAAAATCAAGTTGTAGTTGTATGGTCTTTAGCATCGCTTTCAACAATTTTTCAGTCATATTGCGACGGTGTCTACTTGAGACAGTATTCTAAGCGCTGTCACACTGGAGTATCATGCCGCAGACACATGGTATGATACCCCACCCAGTCACATTATACTGACACCGGGCCGACCAGACCTAGAACTCTCCTCTAAACGCTGAGCATCAAGTGAGAAAGCTTCTAGTACCATTTTTAAAGTCTTTGGTATGACCCGGCCGGGGATTGAACCCATGACCTTCAGCATGTGAGGCGGACGCTCTACCACTAGACCACTCTGCGGTCAAAAAAAAAAAAAAAAAAAAAAAAAAATGGAAAAATCAAATAAAGGCCAAAGGACTTATGTCTGATGTGTGCATGATTTGACATTTCTTTACACATGCATATTTAATCCTTATTAATCCAATCCTGATGATAATATATTTTATATGAATAATATATATACTAGCAGAAAAAAGAAACTGTGCACGTGTAAAATGTTCATGTATCGCTCAATTTTATAAATTAAAGCTTGAAACTTTACACAGGTAAGTTGTGTATCCCTCTCGGTCATTTACACTGGTCAGTGCATGGGTTGCACGGATAGTTTGTCTGTCTGGCCAATGTATTCGTTTTGACGTTTTTTTTTGGCCAGCAGTCAATCGCAAACACGTTTGTCATCTAAACCTGTGTAAAAGCATAGTGTTGATACCTGTAAGACACAAAACCAGCATAATTTTGAAAAACGTCTTTGATACGCCATGCCAAGGTTGAATGAAACTGACAGATGATGTGTGCCATAGGCATGGTTGAAGCTTATGTACGTCAAACTGATGTTACTAGACAATTTGGTGTGCACCGAAATACTGTAAACGCCTTGTGAAGACGGTACCAACAGTTTGGGACCACGAGAGACCGGCCTCGGTCGTCCACACGTAACGTCTAATCGCCAGGATATGTACATCCACGTCTTTCATCTTCGTGAATGACTCAGAATTGCTACTTTGACGGCTAGAAGTATTCCTGTCCTTAGAAGAATTAGTCCCCGAATGGTACATAATCAATTGCTTGAACGAAGCATACGTCCACGACGTCCAACCATACTTCCTGTTCTCCAGCAACGTCATTGCTTAGCACGTTTTTCCTGGTGTATACGACACATACACTTCACGCAACAGGACTGGGCACGTATTCTTTTCATAGATAAGTCCAGGTTTCATCTCGACAGCAGCGACGGTCGTTCTAGAGTGTACCGTCGTTTTGGTGAACGTTTCCATGACACTTGTGTGATTCAACGACGTCCATTTGGTGGCGGCAGTGTCATGGTGTGGAGTGGCATCTCATCCCATGGCAGAACAGCTCTTGTGGTTGTGGACGGCACACTTACAGGCATCAGATACTGTGACGAAATCATACGGCCTCACGTCCTTCCATTTGTGCAGCAACATAACGCCATGCTGTAACAGGATAATGCTCGCCCGCACGTCGCGCGGGTCGTCACCAACTTTTTGATCGGAACAATGTGAATGTGCTGCCCTGGCCTGCAATGTCACCGGATATGTCACCTATCGAACAAGTGTGGGATGAGATGCAGCATCGCTTATGTCGCCTCCAAAAAAAAAAAAAAAAAAAAAATGAAAAAATCAAATAAAGTCCAAAGGACTTATGTCTGATGTGTGCATGATTTGACATTTCTTTACACATGCATAAAAAACAGAGAAAAATGAATTTAATCCTTATTAATCCAATCCTGATGATAATATATTTAATATGAATAATATATATACTAGCAGAAAAAAGAAACTGTGCATGTGTAAAATGTTCATGTATCGCTCAATTTTATAAATTAAAGCTTGAAACTTTACACAGGTAAGTTGTGTATCCCTCTCGGTCATTTACACTGGTCAGTGCATAGGTTGCACGGATAGTTTGTCTGTCTGGCCAATGTATTCGTTTTGACGGGTTTTTTTTGCCAGCAGTCAATCGCAAACACGTTTGTCATCTAAACCTGTGTAAAAGCATAGTGTTGATACCTGTAAGACACAAAACCAGCATAATTTTGAAAAAACATCTTTGATACGCCATGCCAAGGTTGAATGAAACTGACAGATGATGTGTGCCATAGGCATGGTTGAAGCTTATGTACGTCAAACTGATGTTACCAGACAATTTGGTGTGCACCGAAATACTGTAAACGCCTTGTGAAGACGGTACCAACAGTTTGGGACCACCAGAGACCGGCCTCGGTCGTCCACACGTAACGTCTAATCGCCAGGATATGTACATCCACGTCGTTCATCTTCGTGAATGACTCAGAATTGCTACTTTGACGGCTAGAAGTATTCCTGTCCTTAGAAGAATTAGTCCCCGAATGGTACATAATCGATTGCTTGAACATGGCATACGTCCACGACGTCCAGCCATACGTCCTGTTCTCCAGCAACGTCATCGCTTAGCACGTTTTTCCTGGTGTATACGACACATACACTTCATGCAACAGGACTGGGCACGTATTCTTTTCATAGATAAGTCCAGGTTTCATCTCGACAGCAGCGACGGTCGTTCTAGAGTGTACCGTCGTTTTGGTGAACGTTTCCATGACACTTGTGTGATTCAACGACGTCCATTTGGTGGCGGTAGTATCATGGTGTGGAGTGGCATCTCATCCCATGGCAGAACAGCTCTTGTGGTTGTGGACGGCACACTTACAGGCATCAGATACTGTGACGAAATCATACGGCCTCACGTCCTTCCATTTGTGCAGCAACATAACGCCATGCTGTAACAGGATAATGCTCGCCCGCACGTCGCGCGGGTCGTCACCAACTTCTTGATCCAGAACAATGTGAATGTGCTGCCCTGGCCTGCAATGTCACCGGATATGTCACCTATCGAACACGTGTGGGATGAGATGCAGCATCGCTTATGTCGCCTCCAAAATCAGCCGTTGACGTTACCTGACCTGTCACGTGCGCTTATGAGAATCTTGAATGGTATTCCCCAGGAATTTTTCAGCACACTTGTCGCATCAATGAGGCATCGTTGCCAAGCATGCATCGATTCCATTGGTGGACATACACGGTATTGATGAGATGAACTTTGTTTAGGGAACGTCTCTGAAAACTGATCTCTGTCCAAGACGCTGCTGATGCAATAACCATATTAATTGAGCTGGTGTTAAATAAAGGTCAGATAAAACCCTGTTAAAATTTTTTTTGCGATTTCTTATATATCTCCTAAGTTATAGCATATTATACCCATGCACAGCTTCTTTTTCCGCTAGTATATATTAATTAGTTTGAGACCCTCAAGTAAAATTATGTGAATGGAAAAAAATATCAAAAATTCATGCTCCATAGGTTTTATCAAAAAAAAGTCTATAAATAACTGGCATTGTCCAATGAAAATGCTTTATATGAAAGTGAGATTGGAATTATCAGTATTTAAAAGAAAAAAAAATCAATATTGTTATATCAAAATAAATTACTACAATCTTAATGTTTGTTATATACAATCTTATTAAAATCAGATAAACTTTAGCTTGTGACGATCTGACAACAATGCATAGGAGGTCACCTCAAATTGACCTTTCATGTAATTAACATTCATAACAATTCAGCCAATCAGATTAATCGTTACATTCGTAGTTCATTGAAACTTACAACATGACTTCGATAGATACACTCTTCATTTGAGAAAGAGAAATTGCATGTAATGCACTTATCAATCACATAGAGCTGTTTCCTGGGTGTGGATTCAGCCATTGTGTTTGTCCTTTGTTGTACAAATAAAAAAAGTACTGGTTTTGTCCCAAATTTCTAAAAAATTTGAAAATCATTTACGTTTATCATGATGTTTTCATCATAAAAACAATGTACATGTATAGACTTCTATTTTCACTTTCAAAATCTTGAAAGCAATGTTCTGATTTGTTGCCAGAAAGATCAATCTGAGGTGACCCTCTGTGCCGCCGTCAGATCTACTGTGTAAAGATGCGATTGGTTTGTATACTAAGGTGATGTATTCTTTTGTCTTTATTCTATTCAGAAACTTGGTGGACAGTCTAAAGGTAAGAATCAGTCGTCAAATGTAACAAGTAGATTCTACTATGTAGTGTTGTTTTGATTATTCTAGTAATCGCAAAATTGTTACAAAAAGCAGCAGAAGTGATAACTGATGATAGATTTTTATTGGCCAATGAATAATACTAATTATTGCGTAAGAGTTGCTGTTCTTCCTTGAAACTTAATTGAATGCTGATCAGATGAAAACTAAGTCTGGCAGCTAATCAAAATTTTATGAACTTATCTTGGCCAACTTACCAACATAACTTGCAGGGATGAAGAACAGTTTTCAGGGGGGGGGGGGGGGAAATCAATGTTTTTAGGACCAATTTGGGTAATTATAAATTAATTGCGATTATAATTGTTAATCACTCACCTGAAATGGCTCATTAATCAATTCAGATTTCGCCTCCGATTCCCAATACTTCTTTTTCCATTTATTGCAATTATTTCTGATTAAAGGATTCTTTGGAAATACAGAAATGCAATGAATAAAATAGAAGACTCGGTTTGTTCCTGATTGGTAATGATTATGTAATGCACCTCTCACCACTAAGCATCATTTTCAGTGATATTCTAAACTGTAGAAAGGACCCTTGGCTCTCACTGCTTGGATCTGTCACATAGCAATAAGACAAGAGCATGCTGATTGGTCAGTAGCTTTAGTGGAAGTTGAATGACTTCTCAGTTTGATAAGCATTAGAGTGCTATGAATTGTGTGACTGGCACAGAACTCCCTGTTTTTATCACTGGGGTTTAACAGACCTGAGTTGTGGAAGATATCAGGGTCTGGGATAGACTAGCCATATTTTATTTTTATGTATAAATGATTGAGGTCTATTCCAGGGGACCACAGAATGAACAGCAACAACTGCAGCAGTCAAATTATATGACCATTCCAAGGGGTAACAGTGAAAAAAGTCTAACTGCTTCTTAATTATATGCAGTTAGACCTTTTTTGCATTCAAATCTCGATTCAGTAACTCAAGAACAAAGTCATTAGATCAAATTAAGATTTTTAAAAATCTGCCCCTGTTCAGTTTAAGGCACTGTCTCAAGATCACATACCAGTACAACACAGTACTCACGTATTAGATAAACAAAATATGACCTGTATAATATGTTGACAATTGCATAAGACCCCATTAAAATCCAAGTTCGCAGAAACACAGAACTGTCAATGTATCGACAATTTAAGAACGCAAATCTGTTGTCAATACTTCAGTTCATTATGCTGGTGAAAATACCATTCCATTTTCCTCCCCCATATGTCGCGATCCGATTTCATTAATTATTTATAAGGTCATTCACAATTATGTAAATGAGAGGTATATTGTAATTATTGCATATTATGGTGTGTTATTTCTCACATCTGGCTACATATCTAAGACCTAAAATAATGTTCTAGAAATAGCCTTGTTATACATTTTCACACTCATTAACTTTATTCCTAATACATGCATTGTCGATACAACATTAAAAAAAAGAAATGATGCAGAAGAATGTAGTTGGCGGTCAAAGCTGAAAGTGCTGACAATTTCACTGATGGTACCATATTAAATAATTAGGTTAGACTAAAATAGATTTCCCGCTTAAAATTGCAACATATTTTGTGACGTATTAATTTAGTCAAATGATGTGATTTTGATATCAGTTTGATCCATCCTATAAGTTTACCTGTTGTAAAAAAAATTTATCTAAGAAATAGTCAGAATGCATTGTGATTGTCATAAAGCAGTATTTAAGTGCTGTCTATTTTTAGAATGTCAGCTTTGTTTCAAGTTTTACATCACACAGATTGAAACATCAATTTTTTCACATTTCTGTGGATTTGATATACCAAAATATTTATTTTTTATGATAGTGAGATGCTTTTAATTCATTTTAAGAATAATTTTATCTTGTTTAGACATTTATAGCATTTTTCTCTAATTATTGCCTTTAAATTAGCCTGGCATTTACAGTAAAAAGAAAGAAACACCAAATTCAGAACTGGAGCTCATTGACAAGTTCTTAAATGTTTTGTTCTAGGAACTTCCAACTGTCATTTCAAAACTTTAACAATTCATCAATTGAACTTAGTGTACATGTTCTCATGGTAAATAAATTTGAACTAAGTGTTCATGTTCTCATGGTAACTAAACTAGAACAAAGTGTACATGTTCACATGGTAACTAAACTTGAATTAAGTGTACATGTGGCCATGATAGTTAACTTGAACTAAGTGTACATGTGGTCATGGTAATTAACTTGAACTAAATGTACATGTTCTCATAGTAACTAAACTTGAACTAAGTGTTCATGTGGTAATGGTAATTAACTTGAACTAAGTGTTCATGTTCTCATAGTAACTAAACTTGAACTAAGTGTACATGTCCTCATGGTAACTAAACTTGAACTAAGTGTACATGTGGTCATGGTTATTAACTTGAATTAAATGTACATGTTCTCATGTTTACTAAATTTGAACTAAGTGTTCATGTGGTCATGGTAATTAAGTTGAACTAAATGTACATGTTCTCATAGTAACTAAACTTGAACTAAGTGTTCATGTGGTCATGGTTATTAACTTGAACTAATTGTACATGTTCTCATAGTAACTAAACTTGAACTAAGTGTACATGTGGTCATGGTTATTAACCTGAACTAAATGTACATGTTCTCATGTTTACTAAACTTGAACTAAGTCTTCATGAGATCATGGTAATTAACTTGAACTAAATGTACATGTTCTCATAGTAACTAAACTTGAACTAAGTGTTCAGGTGGTCATGGTTATTAACTTGAACTAAGTGTTCATGTTCTCATAGTAACTAAACTTGAACTAAGTGTACATGTCCTCATGGTAACTAAACTTGAACTAAGTGTACATGTGGTCATGGTTATTAACTTGAATTAAATGTACATGTTCTCATGTTTACTAAATTTGAACTAAGTGTTCATGTGGTCATGGTAATTAAGTTGAACTAAATGTACATGTTCTCATAGTAACTAAACTTGAACTAAGTGTTCATGTGGTCATGGTTATTAACTTGAACTAATTGTACATGTTCTCATAGTAACTAAACTTGAACTAAGTGTACATGTGGTCATGGTTATTAACCTGAACTAAATGTACATGTTCTCATGTTTACTAAACTTGAACTAAGTCTTCATGAGATCATGGTAATTAACTTGAACTAAATGTACATGTTCTCATAGTAACTAAACTTGAACTAAGTGTTCATGTGGTCATGGTTATTAACTAGAACTAATTGTACATGTTCTCATAGTAACTAAACTTGAACTAAGTGTACATGTCCTCATGGTAACCAAACTTGAACTAAGTGTTCATGTCCTCATGGTAACCAAACTTGAACTAAGTGTTATGTGGTCATGGTTATTAACTTGAACTAATTGTACATGTTCTCATGTTAACTAAACTTGAACTAAGTGTTCAGGTGGTCATGGTTATTAACTTGAACTAAGTGTTCATGTTCTCATAGTAACTAAACTTTAATTAATTGTACATGTTCGCATAGTAACTAAACTTGAACTAAGTGTACATGTCCTCGTGGTAACCAAACTTGAACTAAGTGTTCATGTTCTCATAGTAACTAAACTTGAACTAATTGTACATGTTCTCATAGTAACTAAACTTGAACTTAGTGTACATGTTCTCATGGTAACTAAACTTGAACTAAGTGTATATGTGGCCATGATAGTTAACTTGAACTAAGTGTACATGTGGTCATGGTAATTAACTTTAACTTAATGTACATGTTCTCATGGTTTATACACCCGCATATCTAGCAGATGCTTCAGTACAAGATGATGGAGGTGATTCCTCCAAGGCATTCATTGAGAAGTTTAATGAACCGAGCCGTCAGCCAACGAGACAATCCAAGAATCTCGATACAGTGGTGGAGACTGGGGACGGACAAGAATTTTCTTCTGCGTTTGAACTGAACGACGAGGAATCTTGGGTATGTTTTTGTTTTATTCTTTCAATATTCAGGCCGTGATAGTTTTCAATCCTGTCATATACTGCAGAATTGCTGTTCCTTTTCAGTATACTCCCTGAATGCCAATTTGTAAATATTCATATCAGTTTTTTTTACCTTATTAAAACAGAGGCTGACATTCGGTGGCTTTCCAATTTGAAAATCATGATTTTTTTCCCCCAACTGAGGCAAACAAAAAAACAAAATGGAAATTTTTTTTCATTAGAAGATAAAATAGACAACTGGATATAAAGTATTATTGTAATGACTGATAATTGTTGGGTTGAACATGATCTTAACAGTGTAAAGCTTTATTTTCCAGTGTGCTTTAGCCTTAAAAAAATGCAAATTTCTTCTCAATCGTGCTGCTTTTTTCCCATTCTCGAAGGTTTGAGCCTCTTCCAGTTTCCAGAAAAAAGGCTTGCATGCATATATTCAAGGGCCACAAGGGAAATAAGTGACTTATTGTGTTGCTCTCTTGAAGTAAAGTTATTATTATTATTGCTAAAACTGCAGGTGAAGAGAGCCTATTTCTGAATGTGCTCATCAAACTATCTGTTAATGTTTCAAATCTAATAGCTGGCACAATGGCTGCTTGTTTGTGTTATATTTAGAGAAAAATGACACCTTCATTCATTTAATTACAGGCGTCCTCCGTGGCCGAGTGATCTAGATGCCGTCTCAAGATCACTTACCCGCTCACCGCTAAGGTCAGAGGTTCGAGTCACTCACTCCAAAAACTTTATGTGAGAAAGTTTGCAGTTATTTGCAGAAGGACGGTTGTTACACTCAGTCTGACTCAGTCTGCGGTCTTCCTCCACCAGTAAAACTGGATATGCCATATATAACTTGAAATGTGTTGAAAATGGTGTTAAAGCCCATTCAAAAAAAAAAGTGAGATATTTGAGAACTAAGTAAGATTGTGATAAAGTATAATGGTTACATAAAATATATTTATTGTGTAAAACATTGAATTTTTCAGTCGAGTGTCCCACCTGCCAACACATTTGGATGATTTTCACAGTACAGACAACTGGTTGGTACAGTTTTATGTATAATATTTTATTTTTTTTTTTTTTTTTTAACACAAGGGGAAATGGGAAACTGTAAGTTGTTGTTGTATGGTGTTTAGTACTTCTTTTAATAATATTTAGCTCTACTGGCCATTCTAAGGCTAGTAGGGCTTATATCACGGTAAATTGTCCGTCGTCTTTCCGTAAAACTTTTTCTTGAAGACATGATAGCACCTTCATTTTTCATTGAATCTTAACCAAACATGCACAGCAGTTATATAATATATAACCACAAGATCTTGAATGAGTTTTTGAACCAGCATGATTCGACCACAAATGATGCTGCAACAGGGCTTATAAGAACATTTAAAGTAAAATTTAAAAAGAAAATTCTCTGAAAGTTTTAAGGCCTAAACCTTAAATATTTTACATGTAGCATCTGTTGCCATCTTGCGCCTCTTGTTCAATCATAGTGAGACATTATCTACTTGAGACAGTATTCCAAGCGCTCCCACACTAAAATATCTTGCCTCCCTGATACCGCACCAAGTCACATTAAATTGACATCGGGCTGACTAGACCTAGAACTGTTCTCTTAAGAAGCTTCTAGCACCATTTATCAAGTCTTTGGTTTGACCCGGCTGGAGATCGATCCCACAACCTTCCATATGCAAGGAGGACCATTAGACCACTGCTGCTGTTTCTGGAAATAGTGTTAGGCGATAGGTTTGAGTCTAGGGGTTGTATTCACCAACCATCCTTGAGAATATTCTTAGACTTGAGCTTGAAAATCCAAATTTCAACCTTAGATATCTAGTTTATCCTGGCAGATAGAATATTTTTGAGAGTTCATTTGACAATATATTAAGTGCCTCAACACGCTTGCAAATTTTGACCTCTACAATGGTCTCTGTGTGTTTTTCAAACTTTATTCTTGAGTTCAAGTCTAAGAATATTCTTAAGAATGGTTGGTGAATACCGTGCACTCCTACTTGGTCCAAATACTTCATGTGTCAAAATGTGCCAGTGAGTAGCTGATCAAAATACAGCGGCTTGCTATCCTTATATTAATGTTAATGCAAATTTAAATTCTTTCTCCACAAAGAAAAATGGCTGCCATATACAATCTGTAATTTAATGAAAATAACCATAAACCCCATTAAAAAAATAGTTGTAAGTAAAACCAATTAAGAGAAACCTTAATTTGCTGCACTTAATGTGGAGAATCAATCAATGGCACATGTCTATAAATAGAACATGAAGCAGTTTATTTTCAGATAATTTACGAGTTGGACAGTCTGTTTAACTGGCAAGACATTGTAACATTGGAAATTAGAGAACCCTATTGATTTTTACATTAATCTAGCATAGAAATTACTTAAACTGATATTTAACACAATTATGCGTTTCCTTTTTCACTATTGACTATGAGGTTATTATTCCATTGCTTGTTGCATGGGAATGTATCATTTTTATACCCATCTAAACTGTTGTTTTCTAATGGCCTCTTATCTCTCACCACTAAAGTCTTGGGTTGGAGCCCAGTTTAGCCAGAAGAACGTTATCTAGCATAGAAAATACTTAAGCTGATATTTAGCACAGTACATGTTTTCTGTTTTCTTTTTCATTATTGACTAAGATTATTATTCCAATGATTGTGTCATGTGAATTAGGACAGTGGTTCTTCCTCCACATATGCCGGGCCCAAGTAGCTCAGTCGGTAGTGCGTCTGACTATCAATCAAGGGGTCGTGAGTTTGAATCCCCAACTGGCAATAGCCTCCGTGATGATTGATATATGACATTGTGTCTCATTATCATTCGTTTTTCACTACTGATTTAAGTGGGAAAGTTATCAGTAACTTGCAGAGATGGGGTGTACTCATGTACTTGTTAACCTTTCAAAATCCCAGGAAACAGTGGTTAGGTTAACTGATCGTCTGTTTGCCATCGATGGCATAAAAATGACACTAAATATTCAATCAATCAATCAATCCTCCACAAAATATAAATTGTCATAAATAACCTGAAATGTTGAAAATATAACCCAATTAAAAATAAATAAATATTACATCACTTAATGAACTTTTTCCATAAAATTGTAGTTGCCATATGTAAAATGACCAGCTATTTTCCAACCTGACTGATTATCTAAATGATGTCACTGAATCATCAAATATTATTCCATCTCTGGTAATTGATGTCATTCTGCCATGACTGACAGAAACTTATATATTCCTGATGTTATTTATATCTCAGATTTGTTCATGCTCCTTACAGAGATGACCTTTAAAGTAAGTGGGAAAATTTACTGTCACCTGCCCCGTAGGCTCACAGGTGAGCTTTTGTGATGACTAAATGTTCCTCATCCCTCCATTGTCCCTCTGTCATTAAGTTCTGTTTCAAACAACTTCTTCTCCAAAAACGCTTGACATATTTTCACCAAATTTTGTGTGAAGTATTCTTACATAAAACTCTCTCAATTTTGTTCAAATAATGAATAAAAGATATCTTTAGAGCCATACAGTAGTCTATCCAAGTCCTTGATATGTTTAGAATCATTTCTTTTTAATCCCAATGAAAAGGCAGCAAATTCTATGCCTGTCCCACAATTCCTGTTACTGTAATGCTTACTGTGACATCATTGAACGTTTTACCGAGACACTGACCAATCAACGTGATTAAATCTCATTGCTATGTCACTGACCTAAGCGGGAAGACCAGAGTCCCTTCTTAAATTTACCTGTAGAGCCACACAGATTTTTTTTAATAGATTCAATAATCAATGTACAATTATTTAAGATTCTCTATATTTTGTGCCATGTGTTATGGTGTCTGCAGTATGTGCCATGTGTTACAGTCTGTATATTATGTGCCATGTGTTAAGTCTCTGTATTATGTTCCATGTATTACAGTCTCTGTATTATGTGTCATTTATAACAGTATCTGTATTATGTGCCATGTGTTAAGTCTGTGTATTATGTGACATGTGCTACAATCTCTGTGTTATGTGCCATGTGTTACAGTCTGTGTATTATGTTCCATGTGCTACAGTCTGTATTTTGTGCTGTGTGTTACAGTGTTATGTATTATGTGCCATGTGTTACAGTCTGTGTATTATGTTCCATGTTTTACAGTCTGTGTATTATGTTCCATCCGCTACAGTCTGTATCTTTTGCCATGTGTTACAATGTTGTGTATTATGTGCCATGTGTTACAGTCTGTGTATTATGTGCCATGTGTTACAGTCTGTGTATTATGTTCCATCCGCTACAGTCCATATTTTGTGCCATGTGTTACAGTGTTGTGTATTATGTGCCATGTGTTACAGTCTGTGTATTATGTTCCATCTGCTACAGTCTGTATCTTTTGCCACATGTTACAATGTTGTGTATTATGTGCCATGTGTTACAGTCTGTGTATTATGTGCCATGTGTTACAGTCTGTGTATTATGTGTCATGTGTTACAGTATTTGTATTATGTGCCATGTGCTACAGTCTCTGTATTATGTGCCATGTGTTACAGTCTGTGTATTATGTGCCATGGGTTACAGTTTGTGTATTATGTGCCATGTGTTAAAGCATGTGTATTATGTGCCATGTTCTACAGTCTTTGTATTATGTGTCATGTGCTACAGTCTCTGTGTTATGTGCCATGTGTTACAGTCTGTGTATTATGTGTCATGTGTTACAATCTATGTATTATGTGCCATGTATTACAGTCTGTGTATTATGTATCATGTGTTACAGTGTGTGTATTATGTGCCATGTGTTACAGTCTATGTATTATGTGTCATGTGCTACAGTCTCTGTGTATTATGTGCCATGTGTTACAGTTTATGTATTATGTGCCATGTGTTACAGTCTGTGTATTATGTGTTACAGTCTTTGTATTATGTGCCATGTGTTACAGTATATGTATTATGTGCCATGTGTTACAGGAGAGGAAGATCCTTATAGAGCAAGTGGAGCAGGCCAAGAAGCTGCAGACGGACGCGGAGAAGCTGGAAGAGTTTATAAACGAACAAGAAAAACTGGTTACTAGTTCACTTTATACTTTCATACATTCTCTGGTCCTCAAGTGGTGTAAAGCTCTGTCTCATTATCACTAGCCTCTCATCGCTGAGGTGATTAATTGTAAGTTGAGCTGGCTCAATACATTACATTCTATATGAGGAAGACAAGTGCCCTTTATACTGTTTTTAGGGAAGGGTCGTAACTAGTATTGATAGAACATGTGACCTAACCCATTGTCGCATAATATGGTAATAAAATACATGTATGTTTAAACTTAATAATAATTTCCATTCATCCATTCTTGGATCCTCCGTGGTCAAGTGTCTGTATAACCACTGTCTCAAAATCACTTGCCTCTCAACACTGAGGTCTTGAGTTAAGGATGGTCACAGTTCCACACAGATGTATGTATGTATCCAAGAGCTTTCTCTGCCAATATAAACTATAATATGTTTAATTTGAAAATTATCTTCACCCCATTCAACCATTTTTATGTCGTGCGGGGTCCTCTGTGGCAGAGTGGTCTAAGGCACCATCTCAAGATCACTTACTCTCAATGCTAAGGTCGTAGGTTTGAATCTCGCTTACTCCAAAAACTTTATGTGAGGAAGTTTCCAGTTACTTGCATAAGGACGGTGGTTTTACTCAGTCTGAGGTCTTCCTCCACCAGTTAAACTGGATATGCCATATATAATCTGAAATGTGTTGAACATGGCGTTAAACCCCATTCAAAAAAAAATTTATGCTGTGTGATTCAAAGAATAGTAATAGAGCATTAATTGTTACCCTTGTACATCTGATCGTCTGTCTGTGCGTCCTGTAAAACAATAATTTATTGTTTTCCAATCAATAACTTCTGAAAGAAGCAATGTTCATATTCACATTCTGTGTGTACCTGTGTCAGTATAAAATACAGGTCAAGTTGTCAACATCTGTCAAATTTTATTTTAAAGGAGTTATGACCCGTTTTTCACTTAATTTTCAGTAAAAATTTGGTTTCCATCGATTCTAATAGTGAGGGCATTCGTGTTGACTGGCACATTTTACTTTACATACATCTTTAAGTGACCAGGTCCATGTGTTGTGTCCTTGAGCAAGACACTTTTTACACACATGCTTAAAGGGAATATATCAGGATTTTTTCAAAATTTTACAAATGTTTTTAAACATCCCCCCCCCCCCCCAACGTATCATATTTACCGTATTATTATGTGCTCACTCCCCCTGTATTACCAAAAGAATATCTATTTAAATATGCTATAATAATATATTGAAAAGGGATTTCCTAACTTGGACTATACGTCTAGGTTAAACTGATATAGATTCCTCGCTTAAAACTGCAACATATTTTGTGATGTATCACATGTGTCACAATTTTTCATTTCAATTTGATCTGTTATATGCAGTAAAAATTGTTTCATCTTATAAAGAGTCTTTGTGATAATGGAATGTTGTCAAGCAGTATTTAAATGCTGTCTATTTTTAGAATGGGGATTTCCTTTCAAGTTTACCACTCTAATTTAAATATTGATTTTGTCATGTTTTTGTGGATTTGACATACCAAACCTTTCAGATTTTGTTTATAAATGATAATTAGATGCTTTTTATCCATTTTAAAAATAATTCTACTTTTTAAGACACTTATAGAGGGTCCTCCATGGCTGAGTGGTCTTAGGCGCCATCTCAAGATCACATACCTCTCACCGCTAAGGTCGTATCACTTATCTCTCACCGCTAAGGCTGTAGGTTCAAGTCCAGCTCGCTCCAAAAATTTTATGTGAGAAAGTTTCCAGTTACTTGTGGAAGGACAGTAGTTCTACTAAGTCCGGCTCAGTCTGAGGTCTTCCTCCACCAGTGAAACTGGATATGCCATATATAACCTGAAATGTGGTGAAAATGGCGTTCAACCCCATTCAAAAAAAAAAAAAAAAGACACTTATATTTAAAGAACTTGTTTTGCAATCAGTGTAAAGTAAAAAAGTTTAAACTTAAAAACTGCAACACTTATAACTATGGGAGATCTACTGGTATTTAACAATTTAACACTGTATCCCTGCATACAGGAGGATGAAGAAGAAACCAAGAGACAAGAAATCATAAAGACGATGTCCAGGCCGGGAACCACCAGACGTGTCACACCAGCCATCATTGAGCAGAAGGAGAGGGCGACACCAGAAGGCAAGTCGTTGTGATTTGTTAAAAATCATGACCGCCACAGTGAGGTGCTAGTTTACTATATAGGCAGCTTTAGTATAAACTTCAAAAGCCTTCTTGTCAGAATCTACTGACCTGATTTCAATGTAATTTCACTGACATTTACCATGGGTGAACCTCTACCAAGTTTGAACTCTTCTACGTATCTGTTACATTTTCAAAACAAATAAAAATTCTTGCCCATCTCATTTTCCTGGAATTTTGAGTGTACATGTATTATATTATCTACTTAGGTTGGGTGACTCAAGGTCAGTCAGGTGAGCGATATAGGGTCATCTTGGCCCTCTTGTTTCTGGTGTGGCCAGTTGTTCACCCAGCAGCTAGTTAAATTGAGGGGTAACCAATGTCTAACAGCCTTGCACCTGACAATGATAGCTTTCAGGAAGTAACTGTGTACAACATAAACTCAATAGGGGTGACACTGTAATAAAGAAACACTTTACTTACTTCACTTCTACATGACCTTGTGATTTGGGGAGAATTGATGTAAATCCCCTTTAAATTTAAGACTGCTTAATACGAAGAAAAATGTCTCCACTTTATTTACGATGCTGGAGTTTATGTATTAAACTTAATAAATACCAATCTGACTAAAGTACACGATCTTCCATAAATGTAAGCGTAAATAGGAGATGATTTTAATGAGAATGAATAAATACAAGCAATACTATTGATGCTGCTAACCATTTCCAGCTGTTGAAAAACCAGAAGAAGAGCTGCCCCAAGGGGAGGGAATTCATTCTGAAAATTCTGAGCAAGAGCTAAAAAAACTGATGCAGCAGACGGATGATGCTAAGGTACATCAGAGTGGTTTCCCTTGAACTTTGTTTTACTGGTGAAAAGTTAGAGTTAGCCCCCTTTGTATTTAAAAACTGGATTACAAAAATTGTGGAATATCAAAAAAAAATAATGAATTGTCTTATATTTACTGGTATGTAAATTTTCATTAGTAGATAAATTATATTTGGCATATTTAATCATTGATACATAACCCAATTGGGTCCATCATGGCCAAACGATTCAAGATTATATATGTCTTAAGATCACATATCTCATTGATAGTATATATATCGCACCTAAGATTGGAGGGTCATGTGTTTGATCCTCTGCTATGGCTATGAGTGGGTGTCCTTGACCTAGACACTTTATCCACACATGCTTAGTACTGGTTCTACCCAGGAAGACTTTGAGCGTGGTTTGTCTAAGTTGTAAGAACTTGTTTCACAATCGATTTTAAAAAGAATAAGTTTAAAACAATATCTTTCACAGCTAAGATCATGGCTTGAACCAAAATAAAACTTTATCTTTGAAAGTATTGTTGTTGGTTCGGTTTAGATTCATAAAATTATGTCAATCCAGGGGTTGTGAGTTGGAATCCCTGCTCGGCCACAATCTCTGTGATGTTTTATATACGACACTGCATCTTATTATCATTCATCTCTCACCACTGATCCAAGTGGGAAAGTTATCAGTTACTTACAGAGATAGGGTGTGCTCGAGTACTGGTTAACCTTCCGGGATCCCAGACAAATATTTCACAAAATTGCTTGTCAAAATCAAGTGTTTTAATTGATTTAATTGAATACATGTTTACATACAAAGTGAATCTCTCTCTGTAATAGGGGTCGAAACCAAAATCCCAGAGATCTAACCGACAACCTCGTTCTAAAAGTTTTGTGATTTACCGACTGAGCTAATAGGGCTAACCAGCTTATACTGGTTATAGATGCTGCCATCAAAACAGCTATGTATTTTTGGACATCTTATTGAATACCGCCATGAGATAATTGAATGATAATTGATCCAGAGTAGTGATTAACTGGTCAGTGGTAATTAATCCCCATGTGTATGTGCACCAATTAAAGTTATTAATGATTCTAAACTTTTGTAAAATGTGACTTGTACATATTTCTACTTGGCCACTGACTTGTACAATTTTTCTACTTGTCCAGAACATCAGGTTATAGAATTGTACAGCACTGTCAGGTAAAGGTATTTTAACAACATTGTTAGGCATGGTACTAAAAGTCTAAATATAGTATATCTATACTAAATTTTGTCTATTATCACTGTTACATTGGGCATATATTCACATTCCTTGCATAATTCCGATGAGCAGGGCGTTATCTCTACTCAGAATTCATTTAGGCAGGGCATTATCACTACCCAGAGTCCTAATTTTGATAATAGACCTGGGTAATTGTTAATGGCATGGGGGAAAAAGTGTGCATGTAGAAGTTGATAATGGGTGAACAGTGCCTTGTAGTGACAATGCAAGCTAAACTCTCTGTGCAATAATGAGTATGAACATAAAAAGGTATCGGAAGGTCTCCTGTATATTCCAAAAAAGTAACATAAATCTGAGTAGAATCTTTCAGGGTAAATTGGTTAACTCTAATAAATTGTATGTATGTAGCTCGACTTGAACCAACAACTTCACATGTGACAGGTATGTGATCTTTAGCATGGAAGTGCTCTCAGTAACGGAGGGTTGCACTCTGGCATCAAAATAAAACAAGTGGGGCATGTGTTTGCTGTGCTCCTACCTAACCAGTAAAACTTGCAGCTACTTAAACTTTTTATTGCCTTTCAAACCTATAATTTTTATTTTTCATGATATCTGTCCATTTTTCTTTAAAATACTGAGTCTAGGCACAGCAATGAAACATTTTTTTAGGATGACCTGGCCAAATATTGTGAATGAGCTTGGTTGATCTTGATGATAATAAACAATTGTATTGATACACATGGTGCGACGGCATATTATATTAGTTGATATAATAGTAATAAAACTTTAGTTAATGAGAACAGTGATTTAAATGCATTCTTTTTTATCGGGTTTAACGCCATTTTCAACACATTTCAGGTTATATATGGCTTATCCAGTTTTGCTGGTAGAGGAAGACCTCAGACTGAGTACAACTATTGTCCTTCCGCAAGTAACTGGAAACTTCCTCACATACAGTTTTTGGAGTGGGATTTGAACCTATGACCTTAGCGGTGAGAAGTAAGTGATCTTGAGATGGCGCCGTAGACCACTCGACCACAGAGGACCCTTTAAATGCTTTCAATCTACCATTATGCCCTCAACTTTAATCTCAGTCTGTCTTTTTAGGTCACCTGAGACTTTGTCTCAATGGACCTTTTGTCCATCATCATGCGTCCATAAACAATTGACTTTTTCCACTTCTTCTCTAAAACCGTAACTGTAATTGTAATGATATATTGTATGCAGCTTTGGTACACACGGGTGAATCAAAATTGTGAAAACGGTCAAATAAGGTAAACTTTGAAATTTTTTTCTCAATATAGGAGAAGATATATGAGATGATTATGGACATATATGGGTCATTTATAAAAAATGTGAATTGCATGTCCAAGGGTCACATGGTTTTGGAGTGAGGCCTACTTTACTAAATCTATATAAGAGAAATTGACAAAGTTATTTCTTAGGACTGAATAAATGTGAATGTTTTTTGGATAATCAGATGACTGTTAAGGCCCATGGGCCTCTTGTTTAAAAACACTTTATAAATTACGGTTTCCAACTATGTATGTACTCATATAGTTATATAAATATAAGTCAGTAACCTTCCTGTTCATGTCATGATGTAATTATTTCAATCAGAGAACAGTTCTTATAACACACATTTATTGTTAGTTGGCCTTTTGCTTTGATTTTATTAGAGTTTTGGTAATACATTGTAAATTCTGACGGAGTTCGTCTTTGTTACCATAAACAATTTTCAAATTGTTTTTTAGCTCGACTGTTCGAAGGATAACGAGAGCTATTCTGCTCACCTGGGTGTCAGTGTCCCACCTTGGTTGAAGTTCTATGTGCAAGTCCCAATCTCATTAACCATTGCATGTATTGGCTTGAAACTTAACACAACACTCCCACGTCATCATACATACTACAATTACTAAGTTAGATAACTTACATCAATATAATGCAAAATATTTCTCTTGTTTGACTAAGAAATTCTGATTAAAATTTTGCTTGTTAGTACCATCTAGTCCATACTTCATCAACCAACCAACGTATTTGATTTGATTTAAACTTAAGACAAGACTTCCCAGTCATTAAACATTCTACATTGAATAAGTTAGATAACTCTTGCATGGATAAAATGCAAATTATTGCTCTTATTTGACTTATTTAAATTTTTACACGCAAGTACCATCAATTGGAACACAACCCTTGAATTGACAGTCGGGCACATTATTGACTTAACCTATATCTGAATCAACTCCCAAGGTGTGATTCATTTTACAAAGGGGCATTTATTTGGGACCAAAAAATCCAAATTTAACCATTTTATAAAGTACATATATATATATATATAAATGTGAAAAATACCATAAAAAACACAGCTGATGCTTTAGATGTTTTACCCAGACTTCAAATCAATACATGTATATTTTGATTAAAGACTAGCTTCCAGATTGTTGAAGCATTTTCCCCCATAAAAAAGGAGGAGTTCACCTGATATTTAATTTCACAAAATTTGATATTATACTACATGTATATAGTATTAGAAAACAAACATGTAGTGCTGTATTACAAGAGTGCACTTTATTAATAGAATTGTATTGTTGTATTGTATTGTATGGTGTTTAGCATCGCTTTCAACAATTTTTCAGTCATATTGCGACGGTGTCTACTTGAGACAGTATTCTAAGCGCTGTCACACTAGAGTATCATGCCGCAGACACATGGTATGATACCCCACCCAGTAACATTATACTGACACCGGGCCGACCAGACCTAGAACTCTCCTCTAAATGCTGAGTGTCAAGCGAGGAAGCTTATAGTACCATTTTTAAAGTCTTTGGTATGACCCGGCCGGGGATTGAACCTATGACCTTCCACATGCGAGGCGGACACTGTACCACTAGACCATGCCGCGGTCTTTATTAATAGAAATTTGGGCTATTTTAAATATAAATTTCTATTAATTTACATAATTTGATTTGGTAAATATTTAAGTCCATTATCTTAGTACAATATGATATGCTTCTGTGGTGTAACTGGCAAACACATCTACACTTTTGTAGAAATTCTGGGTTCGAATCTCAGCAGTTGCGAACAACATGAAAAAAAGATGGCTAAGATGTGAAAAAAGAAATGTCTGTTTTATTTCTTAATGAAATCATTCTCTTTTAAAGATGTATATGTTTGCTGCTGCATGGGCAAAATGCTAACTAGTGCAATGTATTTATTGCATGTATTTACCAGTATTACAGAAATTTTATTTCGGCTGCTCACATTTTCAATTCAACTTTTATATTTTAAGTTTTATAGAGCATCAGGGATTTTGCAGCTATGTGTGGTTTCCTTGAGCAAGACACCTTTTCCGCATATGCTTTGTACTGGTTCTACCTAGGAAAACTTCAAGCGTGATTTGTCTAAGTTTATCAGGTGGTAGTGCTTTGGAATGTCATCAGTCATATCACAATCCTGGCTTTACTGTCTCCATATTTGGTTTCTAAGCAATAACTTTTGAAGGGGCTTATGTATGTGAGCGATGGTCATCAGATCAATAACTACAGATCCGTGAGGGGTTTAGGGTTTAATGCAGTATATACTATAAAACAAGAACGTGTAATGATACAGTACGATACATAATTTACAAGACATGAAAAACAACAATTATGACAAAACTTCAAAATCAGGAGGCTCGCAACTATAAATTAAAATACCTAATGTGGCCAAAAGTAAGCCCCCGGACACATGTATTTAATTATAAAATAAGTATTACATTTGTCAATGTTGGTCAAATTTTACAGGAGTTATTGCCCCTTGTATTTGTAATTGTATGAATTATTAAAGAACTAAAAGAATAAAAATGTGGAGAATATTAGGTATGCTCCCCTACCCACCCCCTTATTGATTTTCTTTGTTCTGTAAGAAGACAAGCAAAACCAGGATTGTGTATATTGAAGGGCTTTGATCTTATTGCATATAACAGTGACTGCTTGTACACACATGGTTTAGTTTTAGAATAATAAAAAATGTATTATTTTTAACTGATTGTCTGTTTCAAAACTTTACCAAGGATTATCAAACCAGTAAAACAGTGTGGACAGATCACAGATCTATAGAAATTGAATTGAGAAACTGCTAATATTTAGGCTGGGTCCGGTTAACTACTTAGAAAGTCCATCTGATTATCAATCCAGGTGTAGTGAGTTTGAATCTTCGTCTGGCCACATTCACTGTCTCAATGATGATTGATATATGACTGTAGGGTCTTCTGTGGTAGAGTGGTCTAAGGCACTGTCTCAAGACAACTTACCTCTCACCGCTAAGGTCGTAGGTTCAAGTCCCGCTCGCTACAAAAACTTTATGTGAGAAAAGTTCCAGTTACTTGCAGAAGGACAGGGGTTCTAGTCAGTCTGATACAATCTGAGGAATTCCTCCGCCAGCAAAACTGGATATGCCATATATAACCTGAAAAGTGTTGAAAATGGTGTTAAACCCCATTAAAAATAATAATAATAATAATAAAAATTTGACATTGCATTCCATTGTCAATCGTCTCTCACTGCTGATTCAAGTGGTTCTTGCTGAGATGGATGTACTCGAGCCCTTGTTAATAATCTCTCAATACTGAACACAAATGTCTCAGAAGTGGGGGAAACTTGAAAACCATATAGTGGCGGTACACTCAACTATTGATATAGAAAACATCACATCCCACAGTACGTTCACGCTCACAAGCATGACAGACTGTTTAAAACTTTGGTTGTGGATAAGAACTGCTGCAGTTGGGGGTTGGGGGGTTTGGGGGTGTCTCCTTCCACCAAAATAACTGGTTCCAAATTAACTGTAATATGTTAAGTTGGCATCAAACCCCATTTTCTGATTGCTAAGTAATTTAACAATCTGGGCAGTGAGATTACATTGAAGCCATTACTTATTTGTATACAAGCTGTATTTTTTGCTTTATCTGCTGCAAATTAAGAATGCTACTTAACAATAGACTTAAAGCGAATTGGAGTGGGTAGCTACAGAGCATTGTCCCCGGGGTGGAGGGTCCTGCGTTCAAGCCCAAGCCACGGCTATGTGTGGGGGTTCTTTTTAACCACATATGCTTACTACACTCAAGTCTTACTAGGGAAGATTAATTTTAGAGGGTGATTTGTCTAAACTGTAATATCTTGTTTCACAATCAATGTAAAATAAATAATATTTGTTAAAATGCTTAAAATGTAGTTTGTGGATTGTAGTTTGTTAAAAAGACACCAGGCAATGTTTAAATTAAATTTACTCATATCATATTTATATTTACTCCAGCGAAATTGCAAACAAACTGAAATAGTAATCTCCAATCATTAATTTCAGAAATTTCACATTTAGAAGTTACTGTATTAACTGTTTTGATATTTCTTACAATTTCTTTACATCATGCTGAATATGTTTTACTCCTTTTTGTCACAGAGAAGACCATAATAAATTAATTGCTAGGTAATCATCCCAACCCGCCCCCTTATTTTTATGCTGCCCTGACCATAAAAAATGTACAGTATATAAAAAAAAGAAAAAAATTATAAAAAAAATCCTGCCCCTTTCCCCCTTTTTAAGAAAATTAGGATGATACCGGTAATCTAGCAATTAATTTATAATGACCTTATCGCAGAGGAGTGAAACTTGTCTTTCAACCTTTTATCACACTTTTGCCCCCTTTTACCAAAACTGAAACAAAATAAAGATAGTGTGACTGTACATAAGGGTGTTTTGTAGATTTATACTTGGGTCATGTAAATAATTACATTATTTTAAAAAAAAAGTTTCATGTGACAATTCCTCAAAGTTGCCATGTGTTCTTTTAGTGTGCTGCTAGCTTTATCGATGCCTGTTAAATGTAACATTGTTTGGTCGGTACTGACTTCACCTTTATAGGTGTCTCTTTCTGCACGTTGTTCTGTAGATGTAGAAACATTTTGTCTTGATCGGACTTCTCAGAATATACATATATATAGCGGTGCCTTATTATCTGAAGTCAATATCAGGTATTTTGTTTTTATCCTGTCAATGCATTTATTCTATCGTTGATAGACTGCCTGGCTGATAAACATAGGTTTATCGTGTCAATGCAAGTTTGTCAGGCACATGATTGTTATTATGTATAATCTTGAATGGAATCTCCACATGCTGTAACAAAAGTTTGTTGCTGATTTTCAATTTCATGAAAAAGACGAATTAGAAAAATTGACATGATAAAGAGAGTACCATGTTAGTGTTTAATATTATCCACTTCATCATGTTC
The DNA here is from genome assembly GCA_029582155.1 of Panopea generosa. Taxonomy (NCBI): domain Eukaryota; kingdom Metazoa; phylum Mollusca; class Bivalvia; order Adapedonta; family Hiatellidae; genus Panopea; species Panopea generosa. Next base: position 10,059,662 of record CM055909.1, read on the forward strand.
GGCACGACGAAAAACAAGGACTTGGCAGATCCTCATCTTGTTTTTTTCTAAGCCTCACCTGATAAAGTTTATAATATCAGTCACTGACATGATATTCTATAATTAGTTTTTCAATCAATTTGTGCAGAAATTCATTGAATTTGACATGCCATTAAGTGATGTTTAAAACTAGTGTGTCAATTAATTTGGTGTATAAATCCATCCATTGTGACTGGTCAAGTGATGTTTATATTTAGTGTGTCAATTAATTCTGTGTATAAATCCATCCATTGTGACTGGTCAAGTGATGTTTATATTTAGTGTGTCAATCCATTCTGTGTATAAATCCATCTATTGTGACTGGTCAAGTGATGTTCATCCATTGAACCTGGAAGAACAATAAGTCAACCAGTCGAACCTCCTGGTCAGTATCCTCGAGTTTAGACAGGACATCTACAGATGACACTTGTGGTTGTGATAATCTGCCGGAGAGTTTTCTAGGCTGATTTTCAGACTGACTCGTGTACATCATATGCCCTGCCAATTATTTGTCCAAATTAATAGTCATTAAGAAATTAATAGAGGGCAACAGGGAAGATTGATTATTATTCCAACTGTGATTCCTCTGTAACATTATTATTATTTTTATTTTTATCAATTGTTTTTATTATTTTTTTCAAATAATGAAAATTACTCGGTAACACTTAAATGTGTTTGAAATATTATCATGTAAACAATGATATTTGAAAAAAGAGAAAATAAGACATTTTATTTTATGAAAATTTCCTAATAAAATAATAATGATAAGGGCAAAAAGGCAGCTGATCCCCTCGCCCCACTTAAAAAAATGGCTGAATTAGGGGCATTTAAAATGTCCCCATGTCTGTCTGTGTGTCTGTCAAACTAGATTCTGATGAATAATTTCTGAAAACATCTAAAATGTAATTAGAATAATATTTTGTGGGTAGGTGTATAATTGTGAAATACAGGTCAAGTTCCATATTTGTCAACTTGGTCATATTTTACTGGAGTTTTTGACAGTTTGGGACTAAACTTTGGGTAAAATTTACTGACATAAATAATATAGTGAGGGCATCATTCTGTGAGCTATATATACACATTTCTAATTATTCTTATCTTGTCAAATAATCAAAGTGAAGGCAATAATTGGTTGTATGCAGGCATATATACACTCAGAGACTTTGAAAATGCACCACTTACATACAGGTAATTTTAGTATAGAAAATGTCATCCAATTTCAAAGACAGCTTATATACATTAAAAATGCCATCTCTGTCTTCTACAGTCAAAATTTCATGACGTAGACTTGAATTTTTTATGCATCTTTTCCATTTTTTTCATAGCTACCCTCAATAGTAAAAATTCACAGGTGCCAATAATGAGTGCTTGTATCCAGGTGAATGGTTAATACACTCATTATAGACTCCTGTGAATTATCACTTTTGGGGGTAGCTTCAGGTGCCAGTAATGAGTGCTTGTATCCAGGTGAATGGTTCATACACTCATTATAGACTCCTGTGAATTATCACTTTTGGGGGTAGCTTCAGGTGCCAGTAATGAGTGCTTGTATCCAGGTGAATGGTTCATACACTCATTATAGACTCCTGTGAATTATCACTTTTGGGGGTAGCTTCAGGTGCCAGTAATGAATGCTTGTATCCAGGTGAATGGTTCATACACTCATTGTAGACTCCTGTGAATTATCACTTTTGGGGGTAGCTTCAGGTGCCAGTAATGAGTGCTTGTATCCAGGTGAATGGTTGATACACTCATTATAGACTCCTATTAATTGTCACTTTTGGGGGTAGCTTCGAAAAATGGAGAAAAAAGCATCAAGTCTCAGTCATAAAATTTGGACAGTTACAAGAAGGCAAAGAAGACTTGTACTGTATATAAACTGTCTTTGAAATTTGATGACATCTGCACTAAAACTACCTGTGTAGGTGGTGAGTTTTCAAAGTCCCTGAGTGTATCTATGACTGTATGTATATATTTCTACTTGAACTATTTAAAATCCTAATTTAGTTTTCATTCTTGTCAAAATTTTGTGCAATCAGAAACCTGATCTAGCAACTCCAAGAGAGGATGATGAAAGTAGACCAGTCACACCAAAGCATTGAAAATTATCAGCAAACCAGTCTGTGAGAAATGCCAATCAGCAGAGGCTTTTTTTCCCCCCTAAACAAGCATTTAGGACACCAAGACCAGTTTCAAGGCATAGTTGCAGCAACTTGAGTGAAGAATCTTTTGATCTTGAAAATGAGGGCGCGGAAACTGATGAAGGAGTTCACACGGATCTTGCTCCTGCTCAGTCGAGGGCTTTAATGAATTTAAAAACAATGATGTCAGAGGATAACTTGACCTTGGAGCAGCAAAAGACGCTGGAATCTTTGCGTTCCGCAGTAATTACCATGTAGAGAGAGGATGCCAAGAGGGACATATAGCATGAACGGACTGTCACGATTTTATCATTGGCCAGTCAAATTGCTCATGAGTCTGCAGAGCTGGGCATGAAACCAGACAGCGTGTTCCACAGTTTTGCTGAAATCTTCTCAAGGGCGATATTGGCATCGTCAGATAAAAGCCCTTTAAAAGAATCTAGCAAAACTGAGAAAAATGGACATTTAACTGACGGGAAAATTGATAACCATGCAGATGATACACATGGCATAAAGGTCTTTTATATATTCTGTGTCACCAAATCAAAGTTGCACAGAGTGTTCATCTATCCTTCACTGCTAACGTTAACATTGAAAATATCCCTAAACATTTCCTAAATGATTCCGAGAAAGTATAATTTCATTTTAATTTATCCATTTTTAAAACTTGAAAAAAAGAATTTTAAAAAAGATCAGATACAGATATTGCATAGTGCGTGGTCTGGTTGTAGAGCATCGAACCCTGGGTTTTGGGGTCACCAGTGTTTCGATCCCCTACCATGGGGATGTGTGGTGTACCTGAACAAGACAGATTATCTACATATTATGCTTAGTACTGATTGTAGCCATAGGAAGACTTTTTGAGATTAATTGTTTGTGATTTCACAATTAATGTAAAACACAAAAAGGATGCAACTTAAAGAAAATTATATATTTTTAAAGTATAATTATGGTAAACAGTTCAAAATCTCAATTTCTTTGCATAAAGTTACCTTTTACAATGAATGTCAAATTACTTCCATATATTATTATTAAGAACCAATGCAGCATACAATGACTTAAAATGCAGTTTTTATTGCAGAATAAATAGAGACTATAAAGTTCTGTATCTGCCAGGAATCTTCTATGTCTCTTCTGTGTAGTTTATATTGAGGAACAGCATCTGCAAGTCTGATTCCTGTCAGTACAGCTTTCAACAGCTGCCCATAATATGAGGGGTGGTTAAGAGTGTAGTGTATAGAGTGTCGGCCTTCATGTCAGTACGGCTTTCAACAGCTGCCCATAATATGAGGGTTGGTTAAGAGTGTAGTGTATAGAGTGTCGGCCTTCATGTCAGTACAGCTTTCAACAGCTGCCCATAATATGAGGGGTGGTTAAGAGTGTAGTGTATAGAGTGTCGGCCTTCATGTCAGAACAGCTTTCAACAGCTGCCCATAATATGAGGGTTGGTTACGAATGTAGTGTATAGAGTGTCGGCCTTCATGTCAGTACAGCTTTCAACAGCTGCCCAATATATGAGGGTTGGTTACGAATGTAGTGTATAGAGTGTCGGCCTTCATGTCAGTACAGCTTTCAACAGCTGCCCATAATATGAGGGTTGGTTACGAGTGTAGTGTATAGAGTGTCGGCCTTCATGTCAGTACAGCTTTCAACAGCTGCCCATTATATGAGGGGTGGTTACGAGTGTAGTGTATAGAGTGTCGGCTTTCATGTCAGTACAGCTTTCAACAGCTGCCCATAATATGAGGGTTGGTTATGAGTGTAGTGTATAGAGTGTCGGCCTTCATGTCAGTACAGCTTTCAACAGCTGCCCATAATATGAGGGGTGGTTATGAGTGTAGTGTATAGAGTGTAGTGTATAGAGTGTCGGCCTTCGTGTCAGAGTTTGTGGGTTTGATCCCCACTTTGAGCCTAATGCTTCTTAAAAACAACACTCAGTATAATATAATTAATAATAATTTTAAATGAAATATATTATTTGAAAATTTGAATTTCTTAATATGTAGGCTTCCCTTTTTAAATTTAAATAACATGTTTGTTTATTGTTTGATCCTAATATTATTTATGTGCTGATAAAAAAATATTTTTTTTAATTTTTACCCACAGTTTTATGTGGTTACGCTAAGTTATTAATGTCTAATTAATTTTTATATTACAATTTGTTTCTTTATCTAAAATAAATATATTTACAAACACACAATTAATACACAATTAAAACTTAATGATATCTTTAAACCATTAAATACTGTCACTTTATGCTGAACATTATGAAAAACACAAATTATTTACATACTTCAAAGTTATAAGAATGAATAGCCTGAATTTCTTATCCAAAGTTGTGCAATTTTTGTAATTAAAAATATTTAGGACTTTTGAAGGGAGTATATCAGGATTTTTAAAAAAAAGATAATTGGTTAAAAACATTTCTTTCCAATATAATTATTGTGCCAATATATCATATTTCCTTTATATATAAAACATACAAAAATAATTACCCAAAAGGGGTTTCCTAACTTGGGCTTATTTAGACTAAAATATTAGTTATCAATTTTGTCACGATATGGATGATTTGATAAATAAACCATTCGGATTTTGCTTTTTCGAATAATGAAATGCTTTTTATTCATTTTAAAAATAATTTAATATAAATTAAAGATATTTATAGTGTTTTTTTTCCTGACATACTCCCTTTAATATATTTCGAAAAAGATGTATATTAACTTTCTTAAACTGAACATTCTTTAGCCCCTTCAAGACGCTTCATTCAAATTGATCCCTGAATCCACACAGCAGCATGTACATAAGTCCAAATCTAAAATGAGAGAATTGAAGGCATCTGAACTTGAAGAAGTCATTGAACAGAAAAATCAAAAAGAGAACTCAGAGTTCATGATAAAACTAGAGCTTTTAAAAATGCAGACACAAAGTCAAAGTCTCACACAGAAACAAAGGCTATTAAGGTCTGTAAAGAAAAGCATCATCTGGAAGATAACAGAAAAAGCTTTTTGAAAAAAGTTAAACATAAGAAGGAGAGAAACTCGACTCCAGAGTTTTCTATATCTGGGTCAATGTCTAATGATTATCTCTCATCAAAAGGAGATTCATTTTCAGCAAGCATCCTAAGGACTGTTACATCATCAGAGTGGCATAGACTCTGTACAAACGTTCTTTTCTCTCCAGAGCCCATTAATCCGATAAAGAAATCTGCAAAAGAAGTTCAAGTGATGTCTCAAGGTACCCAATTAGATTTGTCTATGGAAGACATGGAAGATGGTGTTGCAATGAAGCTTTCAACCATTAAAGTGGTGGTATCACCGAAAAAGGAATCTCGCAATGTCATGCGAGAGGAGATGCTATATGGAGAAGGGAGCATACACATGGCCCCAACAGGCAACTCAACTGCCATGGATATTTTGGAAATTCCTGATGAAAACTTTTATCCATCAAAATTACACTCTGAGATCAAGGTAGTGTAGAGGCTTGTCCACATAGTCACATGACCCCCATGTCCCTACATACATATGATTATAATAAGAAATATTGACAACCATCGCGTTCCTTAATAATTAATGATCTAATTAAAACTCTTGTTTCTAATTACTAACTACTAACTAATATGTTTAATTGCAGCACAAAAAGGTAGAATGTTTGCTGTACCCTTGTATTTCTTTTCAGACTACACAATAGTCTTAAAGTGGAGCGCATGGTCTAGTGGTAGAGCACCGAACCCATGATCGGAGGGTCGTGGGTTCAATCCTCTGCCACGGCTATGTGTGGTGTCCTTGAGCAAAACACTTATTCCACATATGCTTACTACTGGTTATACACAGGAAGGCTTCGAGCATGATTTGTCTAAGTTGTAAAAATTCGAAGTAAAATGAATAAGTTTAAACTAGAAGTCTTAAACTAGAAAAGGACCAATGCTACACAGCTGAAAATCAAAGTGTTAACTTTAAATTGTAAACAGAATGGAATGTGATACTGGGACCAGTTTCCTATTTAAATTAAGTTTTCATTAGATCCAAATATTCAAGTGGAAATTTTGTAAATTATTTGTACAATGTTTTGTTTCTCTTTATAATTGAAGGGTCCTCAATTCTGCATGATAAAGTTAACAGTTATTTTCAGTTTTGTTAATTATAGAGCATTTATGCAATTTATACTGTATGTAAATTATAAAAATTGATACAGTACAACAGCTGGTCAACAGAGGCCAATGAAGTACTCATCTCCTGGAATATACTTTTGTAATTCATTCAAGTTGAGTGATGGCAAGAACAGGATCACTGTGGCTCATTCATGTCGTAGGAAGCGACATTTGAGTAATATGATAGAATTTGCTAAAACTCTGCAGTTCTACAGGTATCAAGGTTCTAGGTTCATTCTACATATTCATTTGTTGATGTATTTTTTTTTAATTGGTATGTTAATTTGTTGATTGTGTACATGTAGAGTGAACCTGGAATCTTCATTCCTGTTGGCGCAGAATAACCTCTTATGTGTTGGTTAGCCGTAAAATCCTATTCATTCATTCGTTCGAGTTGTTATACAGTTGCAGTCTGTATTTAACATGTATTTATAGTTGTTCACATCAGAGGATAGATTCAATGTGCTGTCAATTTCATAAGCATCTTTTTTATGTCTTAGTTAGATGTTGTCCTACTTTCTCAGTCAATCAAATTGCTCAGATTTCACAAAATAAAGCCTTCCATTTCGCATAATTTATAGAATGTCATGACTGTCCGTATATGTGGGCTTACTTTCTCAGCCAATGAAATTGCCCAACTGAGCAGGAACAAGAAAGTAGATCAGCATCAAAGCTGGTTAGAAGTGACATGGAATTTTCTTCTAACCAATAATATTTTTATTTCTTTATTTTAGCTGATCCCAGTCTCCCTTTATTCTATTTTTAGAAATTCTGATATTGATCTTAACTCAGTTAGTTCCCTGGAAAATAAGGCCACCTCTGTATGACCCTCAGATATAGACTGTGACATGTCAGATTCACAAAATATTCTGCATCTTACAACAAAATCTGACACAAAACCAGCCTCCAACCAAGATTTTGACCAGACGACAAAAGTTACAAAATATCATAGTGTGTCTAATGTACCGTATATTCTCTTATTAACACCCCCCCCCCCCTCTAATAACCCCCCACCCCCCACCACCTATTTTTCTGGAAAATTAAAAAAAATAAAATGTATATGCGAGTTGAGTGTGTATTCGCCCATCTTTCCCAGATCGATTATTTTGTTACACAGACAACAATTAGCGGAATGTCTATCACACCTTTAAACATGCTAACCCATTGTTTATATCTTGGGTCACTTAACCACTTTTGGTTGAATATACACTTCCCCATATTTGTCGTTTAAAACTAGTAAAAATGCCGTCTGTCGATTAAAACATTACATTGTCGGAAAATGCGGTTAGTCTGTGTACACTGAAAGCTCATTATTCTACGTTGATAACAGCTAAAGTGAAGAGTGTAATTTCGGATATTCCAGTAAGCGGAATAGTAGTTTTATACAGATTTTCAGCTTTTTTTCATCCTATGTTGATTATTTCATTCACTCTCAAATAATTCTGAACCACTTTTTCTGGGATTTAAACTGGATTTAGGGTTTTTTCAGGGGCTTTATTGTATTTTTAACTGATGTTAAATTTGCTTTTATTTCATCTTTAATAAAAGCCTCCACCTTGTAAAATGTGACGCACCTGGGGCATTAATAAGGGAATATGCGGTACTAACATTAGAGATTGAAACTGAATGGACAAGTAGAAAAGCTAATGTCCATAAAATTTCAAATCTTTAGTGATCCAGACTTGGATTTCATTTCAGAAATAGATCCAGATTTTCAGAGCATCGATCAACTAGCTGTTAAGGGTTAAAAATGTCTGAAAACTCGACAAATACAATAGAACCTGAACTTGAGGAGATAGGTTATGATGAAGGTGAAAAAGATAAAAATGATAAAGAGAAATCTTGGAATGAAACACTGAACTTTTTAACTTAAATAGTCAAAATCTCTAAATGCTAATAAAGAATTTATAAAACTTAGGTCAAGGTCAATTCCTAATATTTCAAACACTAAATTACAAAGAAAACCTGCGCTTAGCAACAACTTGTAATCAAGGAGAAAATTATTAATGAATAAAAGCAGAAAGAAGTACAGCACTACTAAATCTGAGTTCAATTTAAAAATATCATTAAGCAGTTCTCAAAACAGTAGTAAAGCTAATATTGAAAGTTCACAAAACCATGCCAATGACCTTGTATCCATGGCAACCCTCTGCACTGGATATGACATAGACGCTGGCATACCACAGGAATGCCCTAAAAGCATAGAAATGGGAAATGATAAATGTGGCTGCTTAATAGAGGTACTAACACAGGTTTGACTGTATTTATATTTGTGTAACCATTTTCAGCACGATCTGGAGAGACATCATAGCCTGGGGATTCTTACTTTACCACATGCCCAACAACATCTCTGAGACTCCCCAGTCCATCCAATCTCAATCTAGCCCAATACTCATTAAAAAATCACACTTTAAAGCCGGAATGCTATCCTTCTCGGAGCCGCCCCTTACCATTATCTCTTCCCCGCCAGTCATCAGTGACTCTAAACCCGACCTTTTGTACAATAGTGACCCCAGGAACGTCCGTGTCGGAGGTTCAGCATGCCATATCTCCCTTGTCCAGTGACACTCAACAGAAATACAGTAAGTCCGGCAGTGGAGATGATGGATGTCGACCGGCCAGTCTCGATCTCCTCGGTCCAGCCGACAATATGTGCCACTCCGCCAACTCAGTTATGTAAAGAGACCCAGACAGATGCTCCCTGGGTAATAGCAAATCATCATATTTACATTCTGAGTGTTTCGTAACTGTATAACCATTTACTTTAGTTTGACCTCTGATTTTTATTTTTTTTTAATTATTTCAACCATGATAAATTTATTGTAAATGGGTATGACCTTGAATTAATAAATAAAAAATATCATGCTCCATTTTATACTTTAATTATGGTTAATATGATAATCATAGTACATGTGAAGTTTTACCATTAAATTTGGATTTTTTTTTATCAAGGACTTAAAATTAGAAGGATAGGAAACTTGTCCTGACTAAATGTTTGATAAAATAGTGTCTGAAGGATTTATTATTTGTCAAATTAATCATTCAGAAATCACAGGCAACTGCACAGATAAATGTAAGTTGTCTGACTGTAATCTTTGATGTTTTATAATATTTTGTTCATGCAAAATTATCTTGAATAAAAAATATTGCAATTTGGAGTAAGATATCAAGTAATTTTTGTTGCTTTTTAATTGCAGTATAAATATATTATTATTATCTGAAGTACTATAACAATTTTTTGTAAAAAATGTCTCATTTTGTAGAGAATATTATTGTGCAAAGTTACAATTTTGATTTGTATTCTTGTGATGAAAGGAAGTTTAGATAATTGAAAATGAAATTTTGTGAGATTATGCGTGAAAACATGATTTTTCCCAAAATCTCAATGAGTTGCTTATCCTTGTATATTATAATTCCTTATTTTTTATAAATTATAGTAATTAAGTTGGTGAGTATTTAAACGTTAGCTAAGCTGGTCATGTGTGAGATTCTCTGTAAACATGGGTAAAATTAGATCCATGTCAAATGACAATTAACACCATGGTCCTGGTCTACATGGTTTCACTCTAAGTTTTATTCTCTTCAACAATGGAATGATTAATGGATTGAACCTAAAATCATTGTTGAAATAATCTATTGATTTGATTTGACCAGCAAGTTGTCTGTTAAATATTTTTGGATTCCATTAATATACCTACCATTATTACGTACCTGTGATGTCTTACAATCATGCATCGTCGGATACCCATGTGTAATCTATTCTAATACTCTCCATTCATCACCCATGGAAAATAATTGTAGCTCTGCATCTCTTTATTTGAACAGAACTTAACAAAATACAGCTAACGTTAACAACATCTTATCAAAATGGCGTTTTCATGAAACTGGTGTTGCGATTGGATAAAGTTCCCTTCACGAAATCATGAAGGAACCAGTCATATGGTTTGAAGAAACAATGCATAGTTAGTGTAATATCATAAATACAGCGTAATCTGGAAATGGTTTTGCTCCCCACCCCCAGGGGCAATTTTGTAGACTACAATTTTTTGAAAGTCTATTATATGACAACAAGTTTAAGACATGTTTACGTACTGGCCGTTGGGGCGTTTGTACAGCATTTTAAAATGTGTTGCCTAAAAATTTTTTTTTAAAAAAATCATACCTTTTACTTTTAAAAAAACGTCATAAAAATAAACAGTAAATGCAGGAAACTGTCTTATTTCAAATGTACAGGATGTATACAATAAAAGTAATTGTTTTCAGATAGAAGTTTTTTTTTTTTCATGACTAAGAATGCTGTAGTTTACGTTACTGCTAAAATTGTTATTAATTTTGTTGAACAACAAGCATTAAAAGGATATGTCATTTATTATGGACAAACTTTTAATAACAAAATAAGCTACATGCAATACTGATGAGAATGCCATCAACTCCATTTAAGTTTCACATGTATATAACATATATATAACATTACAACAACAGAAAACTATGTTACATGTCATTTTAATTAAACGAAGAAAACACACACTGAGTATTTGTGGTCAATTAACAATATTTCTTTTACATTAAACATAGCTTATGACAACAAATCAAACCACAAACATAATTAATGAAAACAATTAACATATTGGGACGAATGTGTATATATAATACTTTACCTTAAGCCCAAATTACGTTACACCCAATTTTGATGTAAACAACACTAGATACATTGACTGAATATTTTGCTCATTAATAATGCCATTTTTAACATGATAGAAAATGAGCAACACACCCTACTTTTGCAACTTACATGTTGAAATGATAATTTCACAGTAAAGACGTTACATAAAATTCAAATAAAATGTCATGACAAGAGAGACTGTTACACATTTCTCCAAGGACATAGCAGATATGTCGACCTCAAAGAAGAGCAGACGTAGCAGTTGGGTTTTGTTGTCATCATTGGCCATAAAAGGCTATCAGTCCTTGGGAGATCTTGTTTTGGACCAGATAACAAGAAAGTTGGGGTAGATCCCCTTCTCTTGCGCTCAAATGATTTGATTAATGTGGGGTAATAAGTATCGGTGACAAAATCAACCCGACCATGTTTTGGAAGCAGATTGAAGACAGTCTCAGCCAACTCTTTGAATGTATCAGGCACTGAAGGTAGGCTTTGCAGTGTCGCATTTCCGTCAAACACATGTACAACATCCTCTCGTGGGTGAGTTGTTGTTGGTTCGATGGCTGATTTGAACAAATGCATCAATTTCACCTTGTCAGTTTTCACAGGCATTCCGTCAGCTGTCGCTAAGGACCAAGGAACTGGGCCAAGAGGAAAGGATAGTGTTAACTCAAGATCGATGTCATGCTGCACAGACAGAAGCACCAGTTGCCTGAAGATGTTTTGTTCTGCTTTAATCGGAGTGATTTTGTTCTGAGTGCTTCTGAGCGTTTTTGTGATCTCTGTTGTTGTGAAAGTTTTAAGTTTTTTATGTTTTATTGGGCTGTGAAAGTAAAAAATTTTATTCTCGATTCTATCATTAATAAATTCTTCCATTGCTACTTGGCCCATACCTGAGGCATTCAATAGATCTGCAGCGATGTCTGGCTTAGCTGGTACACTTGATGATAGGCAATACAGCTCATCTCATGTTTGTTGATTGTTTGTTCGATGGTTATATCAACAGGGAGAACCTCTAAACACTAAATCCGTTGCGTTTTAGCAGCTCCATGGCCCTTGGATGTGTAGTATCCAGATTCATTAGAGTCATCAGATACACTGGAACATATCTGGCATAGTTGTGGTGGTCATAGGCAAAGAACAGAGGACAGTCTGTAGAGTGCGGCTATATGTAGCTCTAAGTTGTTTTCCTTAGTGGCCTTGATAAGTGTCAGTATCATATGGATGATGTCAATGTAACGTAACCAAAACTGAACAGTTTTGCCACTGTCACCATTTCTGATGGATTCTTTGAATTCAATTTAGCGCTCAAAGTAGTCATTACATTGCTGCGATGCCAATACTTGTGCTAATTTGTCTTCAGTAAGATCTTGAGCAAGGTCATATAGCACTGGAGTGAATCTTCAGAAGTATTTTCAGTGCGAGGGTTAATGTTTTCAAAACGTTCCATTAGCAAGCGTTCAAGACCCTCAGTAACCAGTTTATGAACTCTCAGAGCATGATTGTAATGCTTTCCAGACATAACCTTCTCCAGTGATCCACTTGCACAGATTCCAGCCTCAATTACTATTTCAGAAAATCCACTACATTTCATCATCTTTCCAACTGTACTAAAGATAGAGCAAATGGTGTGAAATACACCCATTCAAACTATTACTTTACTGAATCAGTCTGTGTATTGCCATACGAGAGAATATGCCTTTTTAGCAACAGCCAGATCAAAGGTAACAATGGCATACTCCTGTCCTACTTCTTGACTGGCGGCAAGGGAAGTTTCTAGTATGTGCTGCACTGTTGAACTTTCATTGATCGAAACATTGATTCGCGCCATGTACTCCACACTTTCTGTTGGCCAGAGATGTATTTATATATACATTTTGTAAACGTCTTTCACTTTGTTTTGACATTTTGCTGACTCATTTAATGTTAAACTATGCAGTTTTATAATTTCAATTTAGGGAACGTAATTCCAGTAACGAGGGTTATTTCAGTTTTTTTGTATTACATATTATATCAGACTATTCATGCAGAAAACTGTAATATTTTTTTCATTAAATATTTAAAACAGTTATACAAATACATCAACATGAAATGTAATAATGCAAGATATCGCTAAAGGTAAATTTAATTACACAGACGTAAGCATCACAATTACAGAAAAGTGACATTTCTACTTTATTTGGCATCCAGTAAACAACACAATCCAGTATATCTCTTGGGATTACGTTACATTAATCGAATTTACTCTTGTGTATAATATTTTTATTTTAAAAAAAAAAGAGTTATTTTTGTAACGTAGTCCCAGTAACGTAATATACACCGACTCTGTTGGTGTCACAATATCAGAAATTGATACAAAAACATAACTGCTATGAGTAAGTGAGTTTTTAGGATAAATACATATACTCTTATTGCATTTGTATTTATACCAAGAATATGATATGAAAGAATAAGGGTAACGTATTTTAAATGTACGTTACGCACTAAAGCCCCAACGCTCAGTATGTAAACATGTATCAATTTCTGGCATTGTTCCTGAAGTTTAAGAAAATCATACCCTACAAAATTGCCCCTGGGGAGGGGTAGCAGGGTCTATTGGCCGATCAAGGTCTAAAAGGTGATGAATGGAGAGTATTGGAATTTACAACTGTTGGACTATCCGATGATGACAGTCGTGAAGATTAATAAACAAACAGTGAAACAAATGCCTGTCCACCAATTTTGGTCTTTCTGAGAAAAAAGCCAAATCTTTACTCAGTGTAAAAAAGATAAATATTAAAATTTGTATCCAATGAATTCAAATTAAATACTGTTAAAAAAAAAATTGTTTTGATATTTACATTTTTAAATTTCCTTGAACTTCTTAAAAAATCTAAGCATGATTGTTTCAGTCTAATTTAGATCTGGAAAGATGTCACATTTAGATATGGATTTCAGTTGGTACAAACTTATTTCATTATTAAGTCATTTCTTCTTTTCTTTGTGATTTATGATCCTATCTTATTTTCCAGTGGATTCTTTAACTTGTAAATGTTTAGTTGTTTTGTATTTAATTACGTTAATTGTTTTGTTTTCAATTTTCAGTTGTTTCATTGTTTATTTTTAGTATAATTTATATTGCATTAATTTTAGGCCAAAATAAATTAATTGCTAGATTATCATGCCTGCCCACCCGCTAATTTTCATGCCGTCTCGACCCTTTTTATTTTAATTTTTTTTTAAAAAAAAAAAAACATCAACAATTTTAAAAATAAAAATAAAAAATAAAATTCTCCTGCTTTCCCCATTTTTTAAGAAAATATATAGGGGTTTACTGAATGGTTTTGGAGCCTTTCTGCTGCTTATATGACCATATAGGGGTTAACTGAATGCTCTTGGAGCCTAATTCTACTGCATAATATGACAATATAGGGGTTTACTTAATGGTCTTTGAGCCTTTCTACTGCATTTATGACCATATAGGGGTTTACTGAATGGTCTTTGAGCCTTTCTACTGCATATATGACGATAAAGGGGTTTACTGAATGCTCTTGGAGCCTAATTCTACTGCATATATGACCATATAGGGGTTTACTGAATGGTCTTGGAGCCTTTCTGCTGCATATATGACCATATAAGGGTTAAATGAATGCTCTTGGAGCCTTATTCTACTGCATATATGACCATATAGGGGTTAACTGAATGCTCTTGGAGCCTTTCTACTGCATATATGACAATAAAGGGGTTTACTTAATCGTCTTGAAGCCTTTCTGCTACATATATGACCATATAGGGGTTAACTGAATGCTGTTGGAGCCTTATTCTACTGCATATATGACCATATAAGTGTTTACTAAATGCTTTTGGAGCCTTTCTACTGCATATATGACCATATAGGAGTTAACTGAATGCTCTTGGAACCTTTCTACTGCATATATGACCATAAAGGGGTTTACTGAATGCTTTTGGAGCCTTTCTACTGCATATATGACCATATAGGGGTTAACTGAATGCTCTTGGAGCCTTTTTACTGCATATTTGACCATATAGTGGTTAACTGAAAGCTCTTGGAGCCTTTCTGCTACATATATGACCATATAGGGGTTAACTGAATGCTCTTTGAGCTTTTCTACTGCATATATGACCATATAGGGGTTTACTGAATGGTCTTGAAGCCTTTCTGCTGCATATATGACCATATAAGGGTTTACTGAATGCTCTTGGAGCCTTTCTACTGCATATATAACTTATGTATTCTTTGCTAAATATAGTCTATTGGCTTTCAGAAGATTTGGTACCAACTACAATTTGATAATATACCAGGTATCGGTTACGTGATTGTTATACATATGTATACATTTTGATTCTTCAAATACATTTTACAGAAGAGGCCCTGTTCAAGGAAGACACCATGGAGATGGGAACTTCCCCACCCCTGGAACCAAAGGAGAAACGAACCAATGTAACTTCTAGGTTAGTGAATAGGCATCAATCTCAAGGTCATCTACCTCCCACTATACCGAGGTCCTAGATTGTTGCAAAATGGACGGAACTTGCGGAAGGATGGTGGTTCTACTCAGATTCATTGTGAGGTCTTCCTCCACCAATAAAACAATATTCTATATTTGGTATGTGTCAGTCACATCATTGCAAATTTGGTATGTGCCAGTCATATCATTGCAAATTTGGTATGTGCCAGTCATATCATTGCAAATTTGGTATGTGTCAGTCACATCATTGCAAATTTGGTATGTGCTAATCATATCATTGCAAATTTGGTATGTGCCAGTCATATCATTGCAAATTTGGTATGTGTCAGTCACATCATTGCAAATTTGGTATGTGCTAATTATAGCATTGCAAATGTGGTATCTGTCAATCAAATCATTGCAAATTTGGTATGTGCCAGTCATATCATTGCAAATTTGGTTTGTGTCAATCATATCATTGCAAATTTGGTATGTGTCAATCATATCATTGCAAATTTGGTATATGTCAGTCATATCATTGCAAATTTGGTATGTGTCAATCATATCATTGCAAATTTGGTATGTGTCAGTCATATCATTGCAAATTTGGTATGTTCCAGTCATATCATTGCAAATTTGATGTGTCAGTCATATCATTGCAAATTTGGTATGTGTCAATCATATCATTTATTAAAACATTCATTTACAAATTTGAACTATTGATCTATCTGTAACATAATTTTTTGTGAATCTTTAAGTGATGTCAAAATATGATATATGTAATTTATATAATTTCAGATCAAATGTCGGCCAGTCAGATTTTGTCAGATTTAGATATAGTGCCTTTCGACAAAGAGGACAAGGTCTTGCCTCAGATATGCAGGATGACAGACAATGTGTACTAATAATTAGTAAACTTTCTTTCTCTTCTTTCTTGATAATACACTCAGGGACTTTGAAAACGAAAAACTTACGTACAGGTAATTTTAGTGCAGAAAATTTCATCCAGTTTCAAAGACATTTATATACAGTCAAACCTATCTTAAGCAGCCAGTCAAGGGAAGGAGCAAAAGTGGCCTTTTTTGACAGGTTGTTGTTAATACAGGTAAATTTGCTCTGAAAACATAGAAATGGGAAATAGCGAATGTGGCTGCTTAATACAAGTGACTGCTTAATAGAGGTGACCACTTATACAATTGACTGTACTTTAAAGAGTGCCATCTGTCTTCTATCATCAAGATTTGATGACTGAGACCTGAATTTTGGTTTCATTTTTTTTTCATTTTTCGAAGCTACCACAAAAAATGAAAAATTCACAGGTGTCAATAATGAGTGTACAAACCATGACCATTTCCCTGGATACATGCACAGGTTTCAATAACGAGTGTACGAACCATTACCATTTCCCTGGATACATGCACAGGTTTCAATAACGAGTGTACGAACCATTACCATTTCCCAGGATACATGCACAGGTTTCAATAACGAGTGTACGAACCATTACCATTTCCCTGGATGCACAGTCGTCAATAACGAGTGTACGAACCATGACCATTTCCCTGGATACATGCACAGGTGTCAATAATGAGTGTACGAACCATGACCATTTCCCTGGATACATGCACTCATTATTGATGCCTGTGAATTTTCACTTTTGGGGTTAGCTTTGAAAAATGAAGAAAAAAAATGCAACAAAAATTCAGGTCTCAGACATGAAATTTTGACAGTTACTGTAGAAGACAGAGTTGGCACTCTCATTGTATACAAATTTTCTTTGAAGTCACATGACATTTTCTGCACTAAAATTCCCTGTATGTTGTTGTATGGTTTTTAGCGTTGCTTTTAACAATTTTTCAGTCATATCGCGATGGTGTCTACTTGTGACAGTATTCTGAGCGCTGTCACACTGGAGTATCATGCCGCAGACACATGGTATAATACCCCACCCAGTCACATTATACTGACACCGGGCTGACCAGACCTAGAACTCTCTTCTAAATGCTGAGCGTTAAGCGAGGAAGCTTCTAGTACCATTTTTAAAGTCTTTGGTATGACCCGGCCGGGGATCAAACCCACGACATTCCACATGCGAAGTGGATGCTCTATCACTAGACCACGCCGCGTCCCTGTATGTAAGTGGCGCATTTTTAAAGTGCCTGAGTGTTCTGCCATAAAATGTTGAAAGTCACTTAAGAAACTTGTTTATCATCATGTGACCCCCGACATTTGATGAATGGTGAAGGGGCTTTAAGTGTCCCCTCTGTCTGTCTGTCAGTCCGCCTGTTTGTGCACAAACGCAAATGGATACAGGATCTACCTATGGTGTAATATCACACCCGCTGACAGTGTGCTGATACAGTATCTACCTATGATATAATATCACACCTGCTGACAGTGTGCTGATACAGGATCTACCTATGGTATATCACACCCGCTGACAGAGTGCTGATACAGGATCTACCACACCAGCTGACAGTGTGCTGATACAGGTTCTACCTATGGTATAATATCACACCAACTGACAGCGTGCTGATACAGGTTCTATCTATGGTATAATATCACACCCGCTGACAGTGTACTGATACAGGATCTACCTATGGTATAATATCACACCCGCTGACAGTGTGCTGATACAGGATCTACCTATGGTATAATATCACACCCTCTGACAGTGTGCTGATACGAGATCTACCTATGGTATAATATCACACCCTCTGACAGTGTGCTGATACAGGATCTACCTATGGTATAATATCACACCCACTGACAGTGTGCTGATACAGTATCTACCTTTGGTATAATATCACACCCACTTACAGTGTGCTGATACACGATCTACCTATGGTATTATATCACACCCACTGACAGTGTGCTGATACACAATCTACCTATGGTATTATATCACACCCACTGACAGTGTGCTGATACAGGATCTACCTATGGTATAATATCACACCCACTGACAGTGTGCTGATACAGGATCTACCTATGGTATAATATCACACCCTCTGACAGTGTGCTGATACAGGATCTACCTATGGTATAATATCACACCCACTGACAGTGTGCTGATACAGGATCTACCTTTGGTATAATATCACACCCACTTACAGTGTGCTGATACAGGCTGTACCTATGGTATAATATCACACCCACTGACTGTGTGCTAATACAGGATCTACATATGGTATATCACACCCACTGACAGTGTGCTGATACAGGATTTACCTATGGTATAATATCAAACCCACTGACAGTGTGCTGATACAGGATCTACATATGGTATAATATCACACTCACTGACAGTGTGCTGATACAAGATCTACCTAACCTATGGTATAATATCACACCCACTGACAGTGTGCTGGTACAGGATCAACCTATGGTATAATATCACATCCACTGACAGTGTGCTGATACAGGATCTACCTATGGTATAATATCACATCCAATGACAGTGTGCTGATACAGGATCTACCTATGGTATAATATCACACCCACTGACAGTGTGCTGATACGAGACCTAACTATGATATAATATCACACCTGCTGACAGCGTGCTGATACAGGATCTACCTATAGTATAATATCACACCCACTGACAGCATGCTGATACAGGATCTACCTATGGTATAATATCACACCATCTGACAGCGTGCTGATACAGGTTCTACCTATGGTATAATATCACACCCACTGACAGCGTGCTGATACACGATCTACCTATGGTATAATATCACACCCACTGACAGCGTGCTGATATGAGACCTAACTATGATATAATATCACACCCACTGACAGCGTGCTGATACAGGATCTACCTATAGTATAATATCACACCCACTGACAGCATGCTGATACAGGATCTACCTATGGTATAATATCACACCCACTGACAGCATGCTGATACAGGATCTACCTATGGTATAATATCACACCATCTTACAGCGTGCTGATACAGGTTCTACCTATGGTATATCACACCCACTGACAGTGTGCTGATACGAGATCTACCTATGGTATAATATCACACCCACTGACAGCGTGCTGATACAGGTTCTACCTATGGTATAATATCACACCATCTGACAGCGTGCTGATACAGGTTGTACCTATGGTATAATATCACACCCACTGACAGCGTGTTGATACAGGATCTACCTATGGTATAATATCACACCAACTGACAGCGTGTTGATACAGGATCTAACTATGGTATAATATCACACCCACTGACAGCGTGTTGATACAGGATTTACCTATGGTATAATATCACACCCACTGACAGCGTGTTGATACAGGATTTACCTATGGTATAATATCACACCCACTGACAGAGTTTTGATACAGGATTTACCTATGGTATAATATCACACCCACTGATAGTGTACTGATACAGGATCTACCTATGGTATAAACTCACATCCACTGACAGTGTGCTGATACAGGATCTACCTATGGTATAATATAACATCCACTGACAGTGTGCTGATACAGGATCTACCTATGGTATAATATCACACCCACTGACAGTGTGCTGATACGAGATCTACCTATGGTATAATATCACACTCGCTGACAGTGTGCTGATACGAGATCTACCTATGGTATAATATCACACCCACTGACAGTGTGCTGATACAGGATCTACCTATGGTATAATATCACACCCACTGACAGTGTGCTGAAACAGGATCTACCTATGGTATAATATCACAACCTCTGACAGTGTGCTGATAAAGGATTTACCTATGGTATAATATCATACCCACTGACAGTGTGCTGATACAGGATCTACCTTTGGTATAATATCACACCCACTGACAGTGTGCTGATACAGGATCTACCTATGGTATAATATCACACCCGCTGACAGTGTGCTGATACAGGATCAACCTATGGTATATCACACCCGCTGACAGAGTGCTGATACAGGATCTACCATACCAGCTGACAGTGTGATGATACAGGATCTACCTATGGTATAATATCACATCCACTGACAGTGTGCTGATACAGGATCTACCTGTGGTATAATATCACACCCACTGACAGTGTGCTGATACAGGATCTACCTATGGTATAATATCACACCCACCGACAGTGTGCTGATACAGAATCTACCTATGGTATATCACACCCACTGACAGTGTGCTGATACAGGCTGTACCTATGGTATATCACACCCACTGACAGAGCGCTGATACAGGATGTACCTATGGTATAATATCACAACCTCTGACAGTGTGCTGATACAGGATGTACCTATGGTATAATATCACACCCGCTGACGGTATGATGATAGGAGATCTACCTATGGTGTAATATCACACCCACTGACAGTGTGCTGATACGAGATCTACCTATGGTATAATATCACACCCACTGACAGTGTGCTGATACAGGATCTACCTATGGTATATCACACCCACTGACAGTGTGCTGTTACAGGATCTACCTATGATATAATATCACACCCACTGACAGAGTGTTGATACAGGATCTACCTATGGTATAATATCACATCCACTGACAGTGTGCTGATACAGGATCTACCTATGGTATAATATCACACCCACTGACAGTGTGCTGATACGAGATCTACCTATGGTATAATATCACACCCACTGACAGTGTGCTTATACAAGATCCACATATGACACGAAAATGCAACAAAGACTTGGCACAGATTTGCTTAGTGGCATTGTGTAAGCCTCGCCTTATAAATTTTGCAATGAAATGCTCATACTTGATTAATATTTTTACAAGCTCTACCTGCTTATGAGCTCCATTTTCAGGATAGCTGAGATGAGAAATAGGAAATATAATACCCTCCATGCGCCTTTGCCTGGAATATAAAGGACCTATTTCCAACGTATACGAAACAGTAGATAAAGAGAAATCCATCACAGTTCGCTGAATCACAATGTTTAATGATTGAACCTCCCGTAAGTCAGCTGTGACGGGACATAAATAAACTATTCCTTTACAATTAAAATCATTATTTGGCAGATGCAACATAACCAGGTTCTTAACATGCACACAAGTGACAAGTCGGGAAAATGGTATTATTACTGTTTCACGTTTTATATTGTTATTAAAATTACATATCGTTGATGTTTACAAACAAATTACACATAAAAATTATCTAAAGATATCAATTATCGTTTGCATGGGGATGACACCTAATTGCGACTGTGCATGTTAAGCATTGTTTTTTAATTCTTCTTTTGTTTTATATTGGCATATACAGGAGCGGATTCATGAATTTATATTTTTTTTAATGTGGTTTCCATCAACAAATAACGAGGTACATCTATAGCCATCTATAGAAAAAAATAGCCAAATGTATAGTTTTCTTGACAAAACTGTCACCTAAGAAAAGCCAAACACTTCATACTGTAACCATGCTATATTGGCTAAAAAATATTTCCGTAGATTCTATTATAAATTTAGGAAAGTTGTCTTTTACGAGATATTTGATGATAACATATGGACAATGGTGATGAGATCAAAAGGAAGAGATGCCCGCATAACCATCTTTGTCAGTAACTGATAACTTTTACACTAGGAGCAGCGGTGAGTGACGAATGACAATGACTGTCGTATATTGTATATCACGGAACTGTGTCCGGGAGGGGATTCGAACTCACTATCCCTGGATTGATAGCCAGAAGCATTGCCGACTGTGCTACCAGGATACCACTATTATATTTTAACATGTTAGGTTATATATGAGGAAAATTTAGGATATCGGTGTCTGTAAAAGGGATTATATTGACATATTACCGTCAATTCCCTATCCTAAATACACATGCCCAGCATGAAGATACACTTATAACTGAGAGATATACGTATCTAAAGTGTCTAATTGCATATCCTCTTTATTACAAACATCGGGTTTCTGAAGCCACATTTTTGTTTTTGTTTACATTCACCATTTTCAACAAACCGCTTTCGGGTTTCCGATCAATCATCGGATAACATCGTGAAGACTCGTTCCTGATCTCGTTTTCGAGGCTTTGCTCGGGAAGTTTACGGAGTTCAATGTTAACAGTGCGCAATACTTTATTGCGGGACATATTAAAGTTTTGGCCAATATTCAATTACTGTTAATTTGATAACTTGCAAGTAAATAAAGGTTATACATCAATACATAAGCATTATTTTGTGCACACTGCTTACAGGAAAAGTCTGGATTAAAAGCGTGTTTGTGTAACTTGCCAATATAATCCCTTTAACCATTTTTGTTTCTACAAGGAGAGGCAGCCTTCCTCCAAAATATAAATAAAAATTATGAAACCAACAGGAAACATTTACACACATGACAGAGCACAAACCAACAACCACAAGACACTCACATGCAAACAATTAGGTACCACCTTGGAAATGGCGACTTAGGATTTTGATCTTGGTATAAGATGAACCTAATCTTAACCCTTAAAACCAAAAATTGTCAAACAAAGCTGTATATATATATAGTGCTCAAGCATCCACCGAATGAATAGTGTCTTCAGCTTCCACTGTCAGCTGCACTGTCGAACCTGCAAAAAATATCTGGGTGTCCTGACAATATGTTTGCATATCCCTGGGAACCCTGGCTCTTCCTATGCAACTACAAGCTAGAAAGTCGTCTATAACATGGCAACCAGTTCTTCCTCTGATAAAACATGTTATGTCTACATGACAATCGGACGGACAAACAAACGGATGATGTAATTAAAGAAAAAATGTCACTGTTAAGTATCGCATGCCCCCCAAATGGTCTGTGAAAAATAACAACATATGTTATAATAGGTACCGATGTATCCATGAACTTCAATATCAAGAGTAATGTACTGATGTCTCAGTGTTTCAGACTAGACTTGTCATATTGATCAACTGAGTCAAGTTTTTTTAAAATTTATCCATAGATGACACAGTAAGTGCAACAATTAAGTACAGGCTGGACACGAATTCTCACACAGACTCAAAGTATTGTCAAACAAACTCAAATTGTGACCTTGACTTTTGAGGTACGAGTGTAGGTCTTACTCACGACATGTCATGTTATGTCAATCATTTGCAGCAAGTATTAACAAAATCAATCTCTGCATGACAAAGTTACAGGCCGGACACAAAACACCGGACAGAATGACGGATGGACACTGCGATTATTTTATGCCACTCTCTCCCATTTTTTTCTATGATGTGTGATTGCCATGAATAGCGAATAGGGGTCAGTATTTTAAATAGAGTCACTTTTTCCACCGTTCACAATTTATCTGTTACACCGGTCATCAATTATCTATGTTACTACATCCATCATTTATCGATTAACACCAGCCATCATTTATTTATATTACACTGGCCATCATTTAACTACGTTACACCGGCCATCCTTTATATTTGTTACACAGGACAACATTTATCTAGGTTACACCAGCCATAATTTATCTACGTTACACCAGTCATCATTTATATACATTACACTTTTCATCATTAATCAGTGTAACACCGACCAACATTTATCTACATTACACTGTTAATAATTTTTTCTATGTAACACTGGCCATCATTTATCTATCTTATACCGGTCATCACTTATCTATGTTACACCAGTCATTTTTTATCTATTTTACCCCGGCCATCATTTATTTATGTTACACCAGCTATCATTTATATATGTTACACAGGCAATAATTTATTTTTTTACACCATGTTACACCTGTCATCATTTATCTTTATTATATCGGCCATCACTTATCTACATTACACCAGCCTCATTCATCTATGTTACATGGACCATCATGTATCTATGTTGCTACAGCCATCGTTTATCTCCATTTCATCAGTCTCATTTATCTAGTATGTTACACTGGTCATCATTTATCTATGATACACCTGCCATCATTTATCTCCATTTCACCGGCCCCATTTTTCTATGTTACACATGCCATAATTTATCTATGTTACACCAGCCATCATTTATCTATGTTACACCAGTCATTCTTTATCTGTTACCCTGCCATCATTTATCTATGTTACACTGGCCATCATTTATCTATGTTACACCAGCTATCATTTATCTATGTTACACTGGCAATTATTTATCTTTTTACACCATGTTACACTGGCCATCACTTATCTATGTTACACTGGCCTCATTTATCTATGTTACACCGGTCATCATTTATCTATGATACACCTGCCATCATTTATCTCCATTTCACCGGCCCCATTTTTCTATGTTACACATGCCATAATTTATCTATGTTACACCAGCCATCATTTATCTATGTTACACTAGTCATTCTTTATCTGTTACCCAGCCATCATTTATCTATTTTACACTGACCATCATTTATCTGTGTTACACCAGCTATCAGTTATCTATGTTACACTGGCCTCATTTATCTATGTTACACCGGTCATCATTTATCTATGTTACACCAGTCATTCTTTATCTATGTTACACCGGTCATCATTTATCTATGTTACACTGGTCATCATTTGTCTATGTTACCCCGGCCATCATTTATTTATGTTAACCAGCTATCATTTATGTTACACTGGCAATAATTTATCTTTTTACACCAATCATCATTTATCTTTGTTACATCAGCCATCACTTATCTATGTTACACCGGCCTCATTTATCTATGTTACACCAGTCATTGTTTATCTATGTTACACCGGTCATCATTTATCTATGTTACACCAGTCATTCTTTATCTATGTTACACCGGTCATCATTTATCTATGTTACACCGGTCATCAATTGTCTATGTTACACCAGTCATCATTTATCTATGTTACACCAGTCATTCTTTATCTATGTTACACCGGTCATCATTTATCTATGTTACACCAGTCATTCTTTATCTATGTTACACCGGTCATCATTTATCTATGTTACACCGGTCATCATTTGTCTCTGTTACCCCAGCCATCATTTATTTATGTTACACCAGCTATCATTTATGTTACACTGGCAATAATTTATCTTTTTACACCAATCATCATTTATCTTTGTTACATCAGCCATCACTTATCTATGTTTCACCGGCCATCATGTATCTATGTTACTACAGCCATCAATTGTCAACGTTAAACCAGTCACCATTTATCTATTTTACACATGTCATAATTTATCTATGTTACACCAGCCATCGTTAATCTATGTTACACTGGTCATCATTTATTTATGATACACCAGCCATCATTTATATATGTTACAATGGGCCATCATTTATTTATGTTACACCAGCCATCAGTTATCTATGTAACACCAGCCACTTTTTATCTTTGTAACACTAGCCATCATTGTTAAACTGGCCTTCAGTTATCTACTTTTCACTGTTCATCAGTTATCTGTGTAACACTAGCCACCATTTATCTGTGTGTGTTAAAATGGTCATCATTTACGTATGTAACACCGGTCTATGTTACACCATGTTGCACCGTCCTTCAACTTTACATGTTACACCGGCCTCCATTTATCTATGTTACACCATGTTACATCAGCCATCATTAATCTATGTTTTACCAGTCACCAGTTATCTATGTTACACCAGCCAGTATTTATCACGAAACACAGGCTATCATTTATCTATGTTACACCGGCCAGCATTTATCGATCTAACACCAGCTATCATTTATATATGTAACACTGGCCATCATTTATCTATATTACACCAGCCATCATTTATCTGTAATACACCGGTCACCAATTATCTATGTGACATCAACCATCAACTATCTATGTAACACCATCCATCATTTATCAATTTTCACCAGCCATCATTTATCTATGTTACAGCGGACACCATTTATCTATGTTACAGCGGACACCATTTATATATGTTACACCGGCCTCCATTTATCTGTGTTACACCATGTAATATCAGCCATCATTAATCTATGTTTTACCAGTCACCATTATCAATGTTACACTAGCCACCATTTATCACGAAACACAGGCTATCATTTATTTATGTTACACCGGCCAACATTTATCTATGTAACACCGGCTATCATTTATCTATGTTACACCAGCCATCATTAATACATGTAACACCAGCCTCCATTTATCTATATTACACCAGCCATCATTTATCTATAATACATCGGTCACCAATTATCTATGTGACATCAACCATCAACTATCTATGTAACACCATCCATCATTTATCAATTTTCACCAGCCATCATTTATCTATGTTACAGCGGACACCATTTATCTATGTTACAGCAGACACCATTTATCTATGTTACACCGGCCTCCATTTATCTATGTTACACCATGTAATATCAGCCATCATTAATCTATGTTTTACCAGTCACCATTATCAATGTTACACCAGCCACCATTTATCACGAAACACAGGCTATCATTTATTAATGTTACACCAGCCAACATTTATCTATGTAACACCGGCTATCATTTATCTATGTTACACCAGCCATTATTAATACATGTAACACCGGCCTCCATTTATCTAGGTTACACCATGTTATATCAGCCATCATTAATCTATGTTTTACCAGTCACCAGTTATCTATATTACACCAGCCACCATTTATCACGAAACACAGGCTATCATTTATCTATGTTACACCAGCCAACATTTATCTATATAACACCGGCTATCATTTATATATGTTACACTGGCCATCATTTATCTATATTACACCAGCCATCATTTATCTTAAATACACCGGTCACCATTTATCTATGTGACATCAACCATCAATTATCTATGTAACACCATCCATCATTTATCGATTTTCACCAGCCATCATTTATCTATGTTACACCGGACACCATTTATTTATGTTTCACCGGCCATCATTTATCTATGTTACATGGGCCTTCAGTTATCTACGTTAAACTGTTCATCAGTTACCTGAACACCAGCCACCATTTATCTGTGTTACAATGGTCATCATTTATCTACGTTTCACAGGCCATCATTTATCTACGTTACACTGGCCAACATTTATCTTTGTTACACTGGCCAAGATTTACCTATGTAATACCAGCAATCATTTATCCGGCCATCATTTATCTACGTTACACCGACCATCATACATGTATATCTAAGTAACACCGGCCATCATTTATCCTTTATTATTCTTAATTTATGTTAACGATATAGCTAACAATTTACTCAGTTTGACAAGTTTGTATGCTGACGACAGTTCATTATACTATTCAGCCTCATCAGTAAGTGATATTGAAGGTTTAATTAATCATGCTCTTTTAATAATATCCCAGTTAGCTAAACAATGGCTAGTAAATTTCAACCCTAACAAAACCGAAGCTATGTTTTTTTCTTTAAGAGATAACAATTACTTACCTTATATAACATTTAATAACGTAGAAATTCAATTTGTAGAATCTCATAAACATCTAGGTGTAACTTTACGTAAAGACGGAAAATGGACCAATCATATTGATAATATTTTAAAATCTGCTTCAAAAACTATAGGTATAATGCGTCGCCTTAAATGCTCACTCGGTCGTAAATCCCTCAATCAAATTTACATTTCGTATGTTCGACCAATTCTTGAATATTCCTCTCTAGTCTGGAACAATTGCACTGTTCAAACATCGAATTCACTCGATAAATTACAAAATGAAGCTGCACGTATAGTCACTGGCTTAACCAGATCAGTATCTATTGAAAATTTATATATAGAATGTGGATTGGAAACTCTTTCTTATCGCAGAACATGACAGCAATATTACTTTATATATAAGGTTAGCAAAAATATGGTTCCATCTTATATAGTTGATTTGTTCCCACCAAATGTTTATGAAAGAACAATGTACATCACTATACCGTTTTCGAGAACTGAAATCATGAGAAAGTCATGTATACCTTCCTCAATTATATTATGGAATCACTTAGATAATAACTTTAAGTCTGCAGCTTCTTTAACTGCGTTTAAACACTCCATGAGAAAACAAAATAATATTACAATACCTCAACACTTTTATTATGGAAATAGAAAATTTTCAGTTATATTAGCAAGATTAAGAAATAATTGCAGTAATTTAAATAATGACTTGTTCCGTAACCATATTAGAACTGATTCTTGTTGTCCACATTGTGGTCATATTGAAGATGTGAGCATTATTTTTTCAAATGCACAACATACAGAACCCAAAGATTAACATTTTTCAACTTGACAAGATCATTTCACCCTCTAAGTTCACAGCGCCTTCTATACGGAGATGAAAGACTATCTCATGTTAGCAATATTATTATAGTCAAAGCGGTACAATACTATATCAAAGAAACTAAACGCTTTGCATAATCTCATTTATGTTTTCCTGTCTTGTTTTTAACTGTACTATATTACTTCGATCTTGTGAATTATTTAACTATTTTGCCAATTTTATATAAATGTTAAGTTGCATAGCTTTGTTTTTATTTTTGTGCTTTCTTATTTACTAATCTGATTTTCTTGCTGGGGTGCTACCGAAATGTGGACACAGGACGCATGCGTATGGACGACATAAAGAAGAAATGATATGTTTGTTTTACTATGTTTTACTTTCTTTCCTTTCCTACCTTTTTCTATTCTCAAATTATTGGTTAAGAAATTTTTTTTAAAAATATGTCATTTTGATATTTAATGTAAACATTGTAAAAAATGTAGGGGACGGGCCGAACCTAATGTTGAAAGAACTTGTGGCCAAACCCCATTTCATGTTGAAATAAAATATGTTTAAACTAAACTATCATTTATCTATGTTGCACCATCCATCATTATTGATTTACACTGGCCATCATTTATCTATGTTTGAAAGGTGTCATATATATGGAATGAAACAAAATTTCAAGTCCAAATTTTAATGAAATTGCATTTATTCTTTTTTGAGAAAATATATAAAATTTCAGGTACATGTACATAAAATATCAGGTGGCAGTTAGCTGTTGAAGTTTTCCATTTAGTATATGTTGCATGTTTGTTCTCAAATACAGTCAAATCCATCTTTTAAGCAGCCAGTCAAGGAAAGGGCAAAAGTGGCCCTTTTTGACAGGTTGTTGCTTAATACAGGTTAATTTGTTCTGTAAGCATGGAAATGGGAAATAGCAAATGTGGCTGCTTAAGACAAGTCGTTGCTTAATAGAGGTGACAGTTTACACAGGTTTGACTGTATGGTAAAAAGAGTAACACATATTTCATTTTCATCAGTTTTAAAGACATGATTGAAAAATATTCAAGGAAATATCAATTTGTATAGTTTTAAGATTTTTTATTCATGTTTTCAGGTGTTGCTCGACTCCACCCGTTTTACTAAAAATGTTTCTGAACTAACAATTATAAATAACTCATTGGAATCTCTCAAAATTGTTCCTCATATCTGGAGATTGTTATATGCATACAACAAATGATTTCCTTATGTATATGATGTTTGTATAGTGAACAAAAATATACAGAATTGTTAATCAAAAGTATTAAAATTTGTTGCCACCAATTCTATTGTTGTCGATTATTCCACTTGCCACTGACAAGTTATTAAAGGAACGGTGAAACGTACTTGATTTCAAGTCCTATAAAGTTTTGTCATTTGTTTTAAAAAATTAAAACACTTATCATATGCACAGTTATAACATAGGAGGAAATATACTGAGCAAATGTAGAAACGTCCCACCATATTCAAAGAAAGATTGCTGGAAATCTATAAGGTTGGTAGTACTAACACCTATACAAAAAAATGAAGTTTATTCATTTGTGAATCCATATCAGTTGATCGGCTGCGTTTGGTGTCAACCTTCAACGGGTGTATTTACAAATGACGAATGTCTCGCATGTACATTCACTGAATGTGTAACATAAACATAGCCGGAAATATGTCGGATCCATAAGTGGGACATTTCTACTTTTGCTCAATATATATCAAACAATGTATAAAGTTGGACCAAAGATGTATAACCAGTATGTCATTAAATACAAAATAATTTTGCTTTCCCATACTAAATAACTAACGGTATTTCAAAGAAATTACTGAAACAAACACATTTCGGTCTGGACAATAGAAATCATAAATTAAACTTACAACAACCCTGCCCCCTGCCTAATCCTTTCACACAGAGGGGTGTTACAAACAATTGTAAACTTGCAACACCCCCGCCTTCTGTCTCATTCTTTCACACAGAGGGGTTGTTACAAACAATTGTAAACTTACAACACCCCCGCTTTCTGCCTCATCCTTTCACACAGAGGGGTTGTTACAAACAATTGTAAACTTACAACACCCCCGCTTTCTGCCACATCCTTTCACACAGAGGGGTGTTACAAACAATTGTAAACTTACAACACCCCCACCCCCTGCCACATCCTTTCACGAGGGGTGTTACAAACAATTGGATTACAGAATAAATACTGCTGATGAGCAGTTTGCGAGTTTGTCATAGACAAGTACTTTACTGTTTAATTTTCATTTGAGGGCCGGAAAATCTTGTTCCTTATATCCGAAGATGTGTTATAACCAGTGTATGTTACAAACGAAAATACTTACCTTAACTTATTCAGTTCAGACACATACACAAATCTAATCATTTTAGCTGTTGCAGCTAGACCAGGTTTAAATCAATAAAACCAAGTATTTGATATATATACTGTATTTATTTTGGGCATGTTCTGCAATATTGACAGTTATAAATATATAAAACATACAAAGACATATTGTAAAATTAAGAGATTCTTTCAGAGCTGAGATAAACTAATTGCTGTTTTAATTATGTACAGTTAAGACCAGTTACAGATTTAAACCAGAACACTTCAAAGTTAAACTTTGATATTATTTAATAGAAACTTTTGATTATGTTTATGACATGTATTCACATTACCATGGAAATTTCAATTGTATGTACCGGTAATCATCATTGAGAAAATATTTATATGAACATTTAGTGCAATCATTTAGATGTCATTTCTTCTAATCTTCAGGTTTCGTTGAATGCTTCATAATTCTAGAATCAAATAATACAAATCTGTTAATAAAACTGTACCCTCTCACCCACTATACAATTATAAACATTTATGTCATGCTTTTTGATGAATTAATAGACTGAATGGGTTTTTACAGTGTACCAACACAGTGTAGTTATTTGATGCCAACAGGAAAGATGATTTCCAGGTTCACTCTGCATGTACAAACACAACAAATTAACATAGAGATTAAAAGAGAACACATCAAATAAACATGCAGAATGAAACTAGAACGTTGATACCCGCAGAACTGCAGA
Organism: Panopea generosa; assembly: GCA_029582155.1. Classification (NCBI taxonomy): domain Eukaryota; kingdom Metazoa; phylum Mollusca; class Bivalvia; order Adapedonta; family Hiatellidae; genus Panopea; species Panopea generosa. Next base: position 10,091,326 of record CM055909.1, read on the forward strand.
GTTTCAGCAATTTCTATCATATTACTCAAATTGTCACTTCTTATGACATACATGAGGCACAGTGATCCTATTCTTGCCACCGCTCATATGGCTCCCTGGAACCACACAGGGGTTAATAATTTAACCACAATAGTGAACATGACAAAAATGATAAAATGAACACGACACCCATTCAGAGGATTCCTACCCCCCTGTAGAGATCGGCAGTGATTCTATTCTTAGCCAGAACCACAAGGGCTAGATTAAAAGAAAACACATCAACAAATAAATATGCAGAATGAGTTTCAGCAATTTCTATCATATTATTAAAATTGTCACTTCTTATGACATACATGAGGCAAAGTGATCCTTATATATATAATTTTTGCCATCGCTCATATGGCTCCCTGGAACCACATAGGATTCCAACCCCTCTGCAGAGATCAAAAGTGATGCTTTTCTTATCTGGAACCACACAGGCTATGAATTAATAGAATTCTCAATGAGTTTTATTAATTTCATTGTTTAATATAGTAAAATTCAAAATGGTTATTACATTGCTTTCAAAATCAAAGATTTTCATGTTATATATGGCATATTCAATTTTATTGGGAGAAATGACCATCCTTCTTCAAGTAACTGGCAAACTTTCTGATATAAAGTTTTTAGAGAGTGTGGGACTCGAACCTACGACCTCAGTGATGAAAGGTAACTGATTTTGAGATGGCGCCTAAGACCACTCGACCACGGATGACCCTTTATATAATATTTATACCAATAAGGTTTAGAACCCAATAAGATACTAAAGAAAAACTTTTGCCATTTATTCAATTTTGTTATTTAAAAGATGTGTTATAATGCAAAGTTACAAATAACCAGTTGCAATGCCTCCTGGCCAGAATCTGTACATGACAGCAGAGTGTTCAGTTCTGCCATATGCCATCAGTTTGAAAATGGTAAGACTTTGTGATTTAACAACCCCTAAAATCAAACTTAGCTTGTGTTTTGTCATTATAAACTTTGTATTAAAATTTCAAAAGATTTGATTCAGGAATTCTTAAGTTATTGCATGGATACCCCCAAAAATACGATAAATTTCAGAATAAAAAAAATCAGCAAAATTTTACATCGAAACTTGCAAATCAAAACCATCTTTTTGTCATAAATCTTCATATGTTTTAAATGCTAGATTATTCAATTTAATTTGCTAAAAAATATTTATTTACCAATAAAAGACTGCTCAGCTATTAAATACATATTATAATTGTGTTCACAAAATACAAACAAACATTTGGCTGAAACAAGCGCCCCAAAAAATAGACACAAATCTACAGGTTACAACATAACATTGCAATATTGTCACTTTAAAATTATTACATCAATTGAATTCTTATATTGCAGGTGATCACACTGGGTTTTTACTAGGAGATTTGGGTTATTCACGTAGACATTTTCTGTTAACCCCATTTCAAAACCGGAACACTGATCCTGAAATCAGATACATGACCTTATGCAGAACAAGGCTTCTAATTGAACAAACATTTGGGATTCTGAAAAGTTTCAAGTATTACATGGTGAGGTGATAACTTGTAATAGCATGTGTTGTCTTACACAATATTATTCATGGTGACATCATTATGTCTCTGAAATTCAAGGCCCTCATGTAAACATTCATACAGAAAGAGGACAGGATGGTTGTTTGAAAAGAAAACATGTAGTTGAAACTTACTTTTACTTAATAATGCACAACTGTTAATTGTAATTCTCCAATAGCCATTTCGATATAATGTTATATAAATTATTCAATTAGAAAATAGTTTTTTAAATAGTTACAAGAAGTTAAGTTTATTTCTAGTTAATGTTGAGTTCATGTTGATCATTCATGCTCATCTTGTATATTTGTAATTTATATCTTAATATATAAACAGCAAATAATATTGTACAACCACACAGGGTGATCAATAAAGCTAAAATGTTATAAGGCCTAAAATAAAATACTGTCTGTTTGTTGTTTACCTCTCCAACCAATAATATCGCCCCACTCTAATAATTTTATTGCAATCCCAAACAAATATTTATTTTTATTCTTTGTCATTGCTAAAATGTTTGATTATATCCAGTGTTTCTGTTATATCGCTTGGGTGATTGGACTTCAAATCCTGTGACAAGAATTATACTTTTTTTGTTCATTTCCCTATTATCTGTTTCTTGTCTCAATAAAAGGCCATGAAAATTTACAAAAAAATGTTGTTAATTTCTTTATAAAATAAGCATCTTTAGTTCCTCTGGTTATGCTGCTTTCAAAGAGAAAATGTGCTAAGAAAATGTAATTATATTTCTGATAAAACACAAAATGTAAAATATAATAGTGAACCTAGATGGAAATGAATGGTAGGTAAAAGGTAAACAAACAATATTTTAATGTAGGCCTAATCTGATTTTTTTATTGTTCAGGAGACACAACAAGCTGAAAATGTTGCATTTTTAACTGATATTTCTGCCATGTCTTGAATATTTTTTGAAGTGCATATTTGCTGTTTTAAATAAATCATTTTAATTTTTAGTTTTTCCATTTCCAGTTTTTTGTTTTTCTGTTTCAATTACATTTCTTTCTGTGTCTTTTATCATGTTGATGTAGGTCGTGTCTACTTGGTCCTCAACAATTTTCCATTTCTTTTTTCTTGGTTCTGTAAAATATGTGTAAAAACATGAGAAGTGTCGAAACAGGGTACCTATCTACAATGCAAACCATAGACACAATATCAAGGCATCTACCAAACCAATAGATTTGGTGTCAACCATGACAGTCATATACTATGGTTAAGATTCAATGAAAAAAATCAAAGTACTATTGCGTCTACAAGCAAAGGGTTAACAGATGGATAAATTTACCATGAGATAAGTTGAACAAGAGCAATACTTTTGCATTATATTCAAGCAAGAGTTAACTAGTTATTATAATAGGTTTGATGACTGGGAAGTCTTGTGTGAAGTTTCAGTCAAATATATGAAGTGGTTGGTGAGATATGAACTTGATTGTACTTGTATTCAAAACTTTATCAAGATTTTCTTAGTCAAATAAGGGCAATAATTTGCAATATATTCAGGCAAGCATTATATAACTGAGTTATTGTAGTAGGGTTGATAACTATGAAGGCTTGTGTAAAGTTTCAATCCAATACATGCAATGGTTACCAAGATATTAGATTGCACATAAAACTTTTACTAAGGTGTGACTCCGACGCCGTGATGAATAGAATAGTTCTACCTTATTCTTCAAAATGTCAAGCTAAAAATGAAATTTGCATCATGTAGATATATCAATTTCCAAACAAAGTGTTTTTTTAAATGATATTGACAAAAATTGCTGTTATTACTTCTTTTTTTTTGCAAGGCAATTGGTAGGCAAATACTGGTAGATTGAATTGCATATCAGTTGATTTACACAGTTTTTACCATTTAATTAATCAGATTATCAAATCCAAATTACCATTGCTGCCTCCAAATACAGCTGTTTCTGCAACAGGCAATCCTAAAATGAATAGAATGGATTAACAACGTTCTACTGGCTATAGTGGACAAAGAACCTTTTGAAATTTGTTTGACATGGGTCGATTTTTTTTCAATACTTTTAATGACAATGATCATCTTGAATTTTAAATAAAAAATTCATGTGTATATTTTACATAAATGAGAAACATCCATGTAAAGTTTGAATACAACTGGCCCAGTGGTTTGTCATTATATTTGATAAAACTACCTTGTAATATACAGTCAAATCTGTATAACTGGCCACCTCTATCAATACAGCTGGCCCAGTGGTTTGTCATTATATGTGATAAAACTACCTTGTAATATACAGTCAAATCTGTATAACTGGCCACCTCTATCAATACAGCTGGCCAAGTGGTTTGTCATTATATTTGATAAAACTACCTTGTAATATACAGTCAAATCTGTATAACTGGCCACCTCTATCAATACAGCTGGCCCAGTGGTTTGTCATTATATGTGATAAAACTTCCTTGTAATATACAGTCAAATCTGTATAACTGGCCACCTCTATCAATACAGCTGGCCTAGTGGTTTGTCATTATATTTGATAAAACTACCTTGCAATATACAGTCAAATCTGTATAACTGGCCACCTCTATCAATACAGCTGGCCCAGTGGTTTGTCATTATATTTGATAAAACTACCTTGTAATATACAGTCAAATCTGTATAAGTGGTCACCTCTATCAATACAACTGGCCCAGTGGTTTGTCATTATATTTGATAAAACTACCTTGCAATATACAGTCAAATCTGTATAAGTTGCCACTTCTATCAATACAGCTGGCCCAGTGGTTTGTCATTATATTTGATAAAACTACCTTGCAATATACAGTCAAACCTGTATAAATGGCCACCTCTATCAATACAGCTGCCCCAGTGGTTTGTCATTATATTTGATAAAACTACCTTGTAATATACAGTAAAACCTGTATAAGTGGCCACCTCTATCAATATACAGTCAAACCTGTATAAGTGGCCAACTCTATCAATATACAGTCAAACCTGTATAAGTGGCCACCTCTATCAATACAGCTGGCCCAGTGGTTTGTCATTATATTTGATAAAACTACCTTGTAATATACAGTCAAATCTGTATAAGTTGCCACTTCTATCAATACAGCTGGCCCAGTGGTTTGTCATTATATTTGATAAAACTACCTTGCAATATACAGTCAAACCTGTATAAATGGCCACCTCTATCAATACAGCTGCCCCAGTGGTTTGTCATTATATTTGATAAAACTACCTTGCAATATACAGTCAAATCTGTATAACTGGCCACCTCTATCGATACAGCTGGCCAAGTGGTTTGTCATTATGTTTGATAAAACTACCTTGTAATATAGTCAAATCTGCTTAAATGGCCACCTCTATCAATACAACTGCCCCAGTGGTTTGTCATTATATTTGATAAAACCACCTTGTAATATACAGTCAAATCTGTATAACTGGCCACCTCTATCGATACAGCTGGCCAAGTGGTTTGTCATTATATTTGATAAAACTACCTTGTAATATACAGTCAAATCTGCTTAAGTGGCCACCTCTATCAATATACAGTAAAACCTGTATAAGTGGCCAACTCTATCAATATACAGTAAAACCTGTATAAATGGCCACCTCTATCAATACAGCTGGCCCAGTGGTTTGTCATTATATCTGATAAAACTACCTTGTAATATACAGTCAAATCTGTATTAGTAGCCACCTCTATCAAGCAGCCACTTGTCTTAAGCAGACACATTTGATATTTCCTGTTTATATGCTTTCAGAGCAAATTATCCTGCATTAAACAACAATCTGTCTTAAAAGGCCACATCTGCTTCTTCCCTTGACTGGTTGCTTAAGACAGGTTGGACTGTATATTCAAAACAACAGCAGAGATTGTCTAGTGGTATAGCGTAAGGAAGGTCACAGGTTCGATCCCCAAGCAGGTCATAACATATACTTGAGAAAGTGCACCAGAAGCTTCCTTGCTTGGTGTTCAACATTTGGAGGATAGTTCTAGGTCTGGTCAGTATAATGTGACTTGGGGTATCAATCATCCATGTGTCTGCAGCATGATACTCCAGAACATGGTCTCTGACAGATCCAGTATAATGTGACTTGGGGTATCATCTATATTTGCAGCATGATACTCCAGAACAAGGTCTCTGGTTATTCTACACTAAAAATCACTTAAATTGAAGCACAGATCCAAACTAAAAAAATAACAAGAGTCAAGAGGGCCTGAATCGCTCTACTGGCAACAAATTTAATGGACAGAAGAACATTTCAGAGAAATGATTTTCGTAAATTCCTCTTCAACAAATCTTTTTGGAGACCACAATGCAATGCTACATGTAAACTATTTGGGGGCACTTGTGGTCGAATAAAAATAGTTCAAGAACTTGTCTGTGATCTTTTGGTTATGTAACTGCTGTGCAAGTTTAGTTAAGATTCAATGAAAACAAGCAAAAAATTAACTTATTATTCACTTTGTCAAATGTGCTCAGAGTTTACACAACATCATCTACAAATAATGAAATCAATGGTTATTTGATAATTTCCTGGTATACAGTCAAACCTGTCCTTGCCGCCATCTCTTATAAGCAGTCACCTGTGTTAAGCAGCCGCTTCAAAATCCCCCCCGTGTAAATTGTCTATATAAAGTACATGTATTAAACGGTCACCTCTTTAATGCAGCCAGCGGCCAGTCTTTTTCATCCCAAACAATACCCATAAGTGGTCAGCAGCCAGGTGTATGCGGTCAGATGTAGTGGCTGACCCTTATCACTTAGCGGTCAAACCTTTTGGTTGGCCGCTATTTCAACCATATTGTATAATCCTGCGATCAATTAACGTTATTGCTTCTGTTACGAAAACACACCACTTTACCCACAGTGAGCGTGCGTATATATGGTCTAATAAGCAAAAAGAATAGCAAGATTCATGAATTTAATTTGTCAGTGAAACTGTTACCTAGGCTGGGTACATGACTGTTTAAGTGTGTGTATTTAAGGTAGTTCTATTTAAGTGTAATGTACAATTGGTCAGTTTGTTTAAATTATAATTAAATTAATTTTTATTGGCTTTGAAAGTGGGTGCGATTGCAATGGAATCACATTTTTTTTAATATCATAATTTATTTTTATTTTTGATTGACTCGATGCATATCGTACACAATATCTGCTGCGAAAAGTGTTCAACTTTGGATGAACGTGTAAGAGGGGTTAAAAGTCTAAATTTTGGAAAAGGTATCGATAAAACACAGAACCAGAATATGTCCTAACGTAATCACGAGATAATGGATAATGCTTAATAAAAAATTCATATGGATTTGTTTTATGCTAGATGAGACATAAATTTTTTTTAATTAAATAATATAAATTATTTATTTATATGTACTTCTATATAAAATATACATTTTTCGAAACACATTACGGGCATGGTACATGTACCATACATGTGTGATCACTGTTTGTCGTCTGTCACAATAAACATCATGACTTCAACTTTTTTGGTAAAAATATGGACACTCTATTAAGTAGCTACTTGTGTTAAGCAGCCAGTTTGGCAATTTCCCTTGGATGGCTGCTTAATACAGGTTAGACTGTATTTTCAAATTTTCCAACCTGTTTTGTTGTTGTTTTTCTATCAAATCATGATATATTAATTGACATCAAAAGCATGGTAGCTCAGTCTTCTAACACTCTCTTAATGGATCAAGAATACAGCTGTAGCTAGAACCATGGGTTGTGCACTCTCTTAATGGATCAAGAATATAGCTGTAGCTAGAACCATGGGTTGTGCACTCTCTTAATGGATCAAGAATACAGCTGTAGCTAGAACCTTGGGTTGTGCACTCTCTTAATAATAGCTCAATGAATCCACTTTGATGCGTTTAAGTTCAAGACAACAAAAAATACTCCAAGAGATCTTTAAAATCCTGTTAGAGTGTTTACATTGTACACTTGACAGTCTAGGCTGCTGTTGTTGTGATCACTTATTTATCACTGCTTATCAGGCCTTCTAAAATTCCAAAATGCAAATCGGTTCAGGTTTTTTACTACCGTAGAATCGCACTTATTTTTAAAAAAATCACTAAAATTGCCTTACATTATGCCATTACATGTATGCATACCCCACCCACCATGTCAGCTGCATCGTGTATTTCTCCGTTTATTTATTAATAGGAAACGATTTCAAGTTTATTTGTGTATTATTTATAACATACTTTATCAGAATGTGAACATTTTAATGACTGACATTATGTTTCCGCTTTACTGAATAATTTTCATTATATTAAAAATGTTCGATCAAACCGGAAGTGATGCAAGTTCCGGAAGCTGTGTGAAATAATCATCGTGGAAACCAATGTAATGGCCCAACCACCAAAATAAAACATTCAGAACCTGTCCCACATCAAAACAAAATCGATCCGGGTTTTATCACTTTCATTAATTAATATCCGTAATTTTATAATTAAAGTTATTTTTTTAAAAAATGAAACAAACAAGTAACACTGCACGTTTTATCGAATATTTTAATGACGCAAACAATACTCGTTCCGACCGTCCCAGCTTTGGCTAGCGGTATATCAAAGAAATATACGAATGCAAACACAGTCTTTTAATGAACTGACAAAACGCTATGGGTCACTGATCACACATCGAAACGTGCTACATAGCGATAGACTCTTCCGATAAACTCCCCTAATACCGTCAATGGTTTAGTCGAAATTGACATCATTTCGCACAGCAGGTGACAAAACAAATGGATTATTGGGTCAAATGATATTGCCGCAAGGCATATTTCACAGGTCAGTATGGCATGGTAAGAGCAATTTATGAGATTTTATACGACTGATAGAAAATATCTGGACCGATTTTTTATTGAACTTTGAAAATATCTGGACCGATTTTTAATTAAACTGTGAAACGAAAACCGGTTTTGAACTTCAGAAATCGGTCGAAAAACCGGCAATTTTAGAAGGCCTGCTGCTTATAACTACATTTGTATAATTTACATGTATATCATCAAATCAGATTTTGAATTGTTTCTAACAAAGTCACATTCTCTTGCAAAGTGATTCTTTGTTACAAATTTGGTAGCACTACAGCTGTTTACAAATAAGAAAACTAGCCAAGTTATATAAGAAATAAATAGTTTTAAAGTACCTTCTTGGTTGACAAACATAATAAGGAGAGTAAGAATGATCAATGTGTAGTTACCTCCATTTGTGAGTACCGGCACGCTGCTGTCAACAATCTGTCACTCTTTGTGTTCCATTTCCGAGCCTGAAATGTACAACGTATGATTTCGTGGGTAAGTAAGAGGATTCAGGGTTTGGGACCAACCCACAACCTCTGGTTGGAGCACTTTATCCACCTTACAACCGCCTCCTATAAATTATTCAGTTTAACAGGTTGAATCGAATAACAATGCCTGACAGTACTGCTCAGATTATTATGCTGAATGTAGACACAGACAAATAATTTTAATAATTTAACTGTGTGTACAAGTGTAATAAGAAACTAAATAAACTATTTGTATTAAAAAGCACTATTTGTCTTTGATGACAAGACATAAGTTTATATGGATAAAAGTGCATTGTGATACTAATTCTAACTGGTCTCTTGTAATTCAATATTGAGTAATTTGTATTAATGACTATACAATGTTTATAATAAAACAAATACATCAATGAACTTGCAATATTACCATATATAGTTATTAGTTTTACCAGAACCAGATTTATAATCATTTACATTCTCTGTTTTTTATATGAAATTGGAATAAATACCTCAAATGTTCAAGTTCCTTGGTAACAATGTTGAGAAGAATCATAATCATGTTTTATCTTATATATATATATATATATATATAAACTATATACCTCATTCAATTGTGTGCAGATAGTTTTCTAAGGAATAATACTTACATTTTAAACAAGTCGCATTTTTACTCACCATGCCCATAATCATGACACATGGGAGTTATACATTATGGCAGATAGATCAGACAGTTTAAATAAATATGCTTTAATTTATAACAGGAAGAATGATTAATTACATAATTACCATCTGTATCTATGGCCAGAGTTGGCCCTTGTATTACAGGCCTCCCATCTAATGATTTAACTAAAGTTTCCTCAGCAGCACTGAGGGGTAGTGGCTGCGGCCCACCTCCAGTCTGTAACCGGCTTTTCTACTGTCTGTCAATCTTTTCTTTTGCTAATACAACATTTAAACATAAATATATCTAATTCTTTTAGGTTGAATAGATTGCATGCTGAGATATATTTCTGGATCTATTTCAAATGTCCAGATGTGTGCAAGACTTGTGACAGCAGTCCAGTCAGGCTAGTGCATATACCTACCGGTAGTTTTTTTTCAAGAGAAGAATGAAAGGGCGCAGCACTCTGCTCCTTTAAGGTTTCACCCTTCTGCCCTAAAAATGCCCCTCTTCTTGTTTAAATGCACCCTGCTGCCCCAATTACAAGTCGTATATAAACAAATCAACTGTCAAACACATACATGTGTTAAGCGTTAGCTGATATTTTACTGATATGACACGCTTGACCTGAATACACAGGTATTCACCAGTCATTCTCATGTGAAATATGTAACAATCAGCTAATCAGGTCCTTGTCATGTGTGGATACAGCAAATGACATCACACTCCAGTGACTTTTGCAGTTAGTTTATTAGGGTCAAGTATCATTCCATGTTTCTTTCCGATGCGCATATTGCAGAAACTAAATGAATTATTCATTAAGTTGTTACAGATCTGTTTACTGAGAATAAGCGTTTGTGCTTACTATAAGACTTTGAAAGGTAAATTACAGAGGAATTCAGGGTCCAAGCTAGCGAAAATGTTGTTATACTCAACTTTTAGACTTTGCTGACAGTCTCAAAAAGCTATGTAGACTTGTCCTAATTTTCAGTATACTGTTTACGTAAGTCGCTAAATGTCACACTGTATTGGCTTGCAAGTTTGATCCCTATAAACAATCAACTAACACATCATTTATTGGATTAATCGGCATCAAGCTGTGTTTTCTCTCCGGTCAAAATCAGCCGAGATTTGATCTAAAATAGGTGATGACGTAATTCACAGGTACCCCTCAAAATTTAAAAGGGAAATAACTTACTTGGTATTAGCAATAAAAATATTATCTCCTTTGCCAACATGCAACCCCGAGTTATTGTTCTTGTCTCTGTGTGTTCCATCGATGATGGTGAACACACATGTGAGTTTCACTCATATCCAGTGAGTGGTTGCATTGAAATCTTACATGATAATAAACTTTAACCTGAAAAATTAAGTCCAAAAAGGGCCATAACTCTCTGCCAAAATGCAACCCCAAGTTATGGTTCTTGTCTCTGTGTGTTCCAGTGATGATGGTGAACATACATGTGAGATTCATTCATTTCTAATGAGTGGTTGCATAGATATCTTACCTGATAAAAAAACTTTAATCTGAAAAATTGTCCAAAAATGGCCATAACTCTGCCAAAATGCAATCGAGAGTTATGGTTCTTGTCTCTGTGTGTCCCATTGATGATGCTGAATACACATGCAAAGTTTCATTCATATCCAATGAGTGGTTGCATAAATATCTTAAACTTAAATGCAAAAGTTTAACCTGGGTGTCTACAGATGCCGCCGTCATGGCAATAGCTCTCCTTGGACATTCCTCCCGGCCAGCTAAAAAGATGTCCATACACACCTTATCTAATCAGGTACAGTGAGGTTAAATCAGTCAACCGAATGGTTCTCCTGTATTGATACATCTGATCTACAGATACTGTAATACGCCCTTGTGAGGATTATGTTTTGGACAAGGTCTCATGTTCGAGTCCTAGACCGATTGCATATTTTACTTGTTTTATTACATACAGTTGAATATAAATGCTTACTGTTTGTATATCATGTCGATGTTATAACAATTTATTTATTTCAATATTTGTTCTTTTTTTCTAATCATTATGTAATTTTATGTATACAGAGGGTTTTCCGTGGCTGAGTCGTCTAAGGTGCCGTCTCAAGATCACTTACCTCTCACCGCTTAGGATGTAGGTTCAAGTCCCACTCACTCCAAAAAATTTGAGAGGAAGTTTCCAGTTAACTGCAGAAGCCCAGTGGTTCTACTCAGTCTGAGGTCTTCCTCCACCAGTAAAACTGGATATGCCATTTATAACCTGAAATGTGTTGAGCATGGCATTAAACCCCAATCAAAACAAAAAAATGTATGTAGAACTATGTCTTTATGTCAAGGCTTGGTCTTCAACTGAAATGCGAAACTACTTGAAACAAAAAAATCAAAATATGTAGAGAAAATAAATTCTGTTTCACTTATTTCTTTTATCCCTTACCTCTCTGTTTCAAACTGAAATATTTCTTTTTCACTTCATCCCCAGACCTGCTGGCATTGGAGAAAAGTCTGGAATGTAAAAGTACAGTGCATTCCATTTATGAATTGGAGGCTTTTCTGAGAAAGTCATTTACTTTTACTATTTACCATAGAACAGCAACTAATACCATCTTAATAAACAGAGATGTCATTTAAACACCACCAATGACAGTTACTAAAATTAAAATACATCCCCCACCCATCAAAACAATATAGCCTGTGTCATGTTTTGTTTTTGCTCGATCATTCAAACAAATGACCAAAATATTTAGTTTATGGTAATATGTTGAAGATATTATGATTGTTAAATTGATTATATAATCCAAATCTGTGCTGCCAGCCGCCCATTTTGTGCAATCCGAAACAGCTTTAAACCATAATCGTCCATGCACACATATTGTATAAATCCTCCCTTCTGTGTGGCCTCTCGCAAAGAACGATCATCCAAAAACGTTGTGGATTGACTAACCTTTTTCACTTTAAAGGGATTCCATAAACTCTATGTTTTTTTAATGTACAGTGTATATTGTTCCAACAAATATTGTTCAAATACAATGTGCATACTAAACAGAGGAAATGGTGCTGTTGTTTTTTTCATCAGGTGCAATGGAAAAGTTATTGCCTATACATTGTATAAGTATATTTAACGAGAATATGCTCAAACTTACACGCTCAATGTGCCGGTTATAAGGGCCCAAGCGTCACTCCGGCACAGTACAGTTTTTTAGAATTTTGCAATGACAGATAGGCGGGAGATCCCTCTGTTGCCTCCATGTTTGTAAAAAAACAGACGATACATCACCTCCTGATACTGGAGAGTTCCAAATAACGTTTATGTAGTGGAAAATAAATTTGGTGAGTCCGTGCTCAAACTAAGATTGTGTTTTTGAGCCCAACTCTGTTGAAACAAACTCAAAAATATTAATAACCTTGTTGAGTTGTGAACTCAGGGAAATTGAGATTGACTGCGAGTTGAGTACAGCTTTTTTTCATAACCTTGGGGTCAGGTGTCAGTATAATGTGACTGGTTCTAGAGATCTGGTCAACCCAGTGTCTAGATCTTGTAGACCAGGTGTCAGTATAATGTGACTGGTTCTAGAGATGTGGTCAACCCAGTGTCTAGATCTGGTAGACCAGGTGTCAGTAAAATGTGACCGGTTCTATAGATGTGGTTAACCCAGTGTCTAGATCTGGTAGACCAAGTCAGTATAATGTGACTGGTTCTACAGATCTTGTTAACCCAGTGTCTACATCTGGTAGACCAGGTGTCAGTAAAATTTGGCTGGTTGAGGTATCATACCTTGTGTCTGTGGCATGATACTCTAGTGTGGCAAGCTTCAGAATACTTTTTTAAGTAGACATGTCACAATATGACTGAAAAAGTGATGCTGAACACCATACAGCACAATACAACACCATACAACACAATACAACACCATACAACATAATACAACACCATACAACACAAAGCAACACCATACAACACCATACCGAGGGCTTGGCGCAAAACTATTGTAACTAGGTTTTTGCAAATTGTTCAGGAGAAGGAAAAAACTGTTTTTTATATTCGTCTTTAGATATTTTTGCAAATAGTTTTCAAAATTCAAATGAAAACTGCATTACTTACATTATTAACAAGTGTTATCAATTAAAGCTTTAGTATTACTTGATTTATTTGTAAAAGTTTGAGTTACAATAGTGTTGCGTTGAAAATTCAATAAAACTGAATTTATATTTGGTGCAAAACTATTGTAACTCAAGTTACAATAGTTTTGCACCAAGTTTTACGAGATAATTAATTAATTTCTAAGTTTAAAAATATTGTAACTCAATATAAAACTGTTTAAAATTATGTTGTTATTAATCCAAAATCAATTTTAATTCTATTAAAGTTTAACACAAACATATAAGAAGTATTGGAAACAAAGAAAAACATATACAAAAGTATATAAAGTTGTATTATTTATATTTTAACCTATAGATACAATAATTTTGATAGTTCTCATGTTAACAAACAATTAACCTATGTCATTAACATTATAAAGCATAATATTTCAGTTATGAAAGTATTAAATTATGTTAATATAAGTAAATATATAAAATTATATTTCCAAATTAGTATTTAAATTGTGTAAATTTATATAGTTTGCAGATACTATCTGGACCACAACATAATAGTAACTAACTGTCATGTTTAAGGATGCGACATTTTGATATTTATAACCAGTAAATATCAAACAAGATAATAAAACTATTGTTTTCAGTCTTATAAAAAATATTGGTGAATTTTTACCTAGGGTGCAATAGGCAGTTGAGATCAAATTGCATACTACATGATTGTTTTGGTTAAAACCTCATTTATAGACAGACAAATAGACAAAAAATAAACCTGTGTTTTATTCAGTTAAAAATTTGGAAAAAGTTATCGTTTAAATTTAAACAAGCAGTAAGTGGGTACTGTGCCCTATGGGCGGACTATACCAACATCACTAACAACTGTACCATCTACATTTGTCATACTGACTCCAATTCCAACTGCACCTTCAAAATCCATCATACCAAATTAACAACACCTTTTAGTCTTCATACATGTACCAACTCCACCATCATGGTACTGTACCCTTTACACCCACAAACTAACATCATTATACCCATTGTACTCTATACAACCACCATACAAACATCATCAACTTTACATTCTACATCTAGTATACTAGCACCATTTTCAACTACATCCTCAACATCGTCCAAACTAAATCCATAAGACACTGATCCTTTATATTCATTACATGTATCCACTCCATCGCCATACCAACTCAACTATCAACTGTACCTTCAACATCCACCATACCAACCCCACTTCCCATTGCATCCACTACATCCATCATACTGACCTAATTAACCACTGAACCATTACACCCACCAATCCAGTACCATTATCCACTGTACATCTACATTCACTTTATGAACTCCAATGTTCCCTCTACATTACTTCAGTATATAGGTAATGTATTCTCTCTACCAACCATTATCTATAATACCAACCAGAACCTCATTACTTACTGTACCCTCTACACCCACCATTCAGACTCAACTACATACTGTACCTTTTACATCAACAATACCAACATCACTACCCACTGTGCCCTAAACATCCACATACCAACTTCGTTACTCACAATCCACATTATATCAACATCACTACCCACTTTACCCACTGCACCATACAAACATCACTACCGTCTGTTTCATGGACACTACATCCACCATACCATCTCAACTCTTCACTGTTCCTTCTACATCCTCTATAATTCTTTACTTATTTCACTACTCACAACCCCCTAAATATCAACATCACTACCCACTGCAACCATTACATTCATTATACCAACTGCAACACTACTACTCAATGTCCACTCTGCATCCATATAACTACTTGCTGTACTAACTACATCCACTATACCATATCAACCATCTTAATCACCCATTGTTCCCTTTACACCCATAATACCAACTATACTACCAGCTGTACCCTATACAGCCTACATACCAACTAAACTACTAGCTTTAATATCAATACCCACCATACCAACTACACTACCAGCTGTACACTTTATATTCGCATTACCAACTACACAACCAGCTGTACCCTCCACACCAAGAATACAAACTACACTACCAGCTATACCCTCCATACTCACAATACCAACTACACTACCAGCTGTACCCTTCATACTAACATTACCAACTACACTACCAGCTGTACCCTTTATACTCATATTACCAACTACACTACCAACTATACCCTCCATACTCACAATATCAACTACACTACCAGCTGTTCCCTTTATACTCACATTACCAACTACACTACCAACTATACCCTCCATACTCACATTACCATCTACACTACCAGCTGTACCCTTTATACTCACATTACCAACTACACTACCAACTATACCCTCCATACTCACATTACCATCTACCCTACCAGCTGTTCCCTTTATACTCACATAACCAACTACACTACCAGCTGTTCCCTATCGTCTACACCCACCATATCAACTATACTACCAGCTGTACTGTCTACGACTACGATACCATCTACACTACCAGCTGTACTCTCTTCACCCACCATACCAACTACACTACTAACTGTACCCTCAACATCCACCATAATAACTACACTACCAGCTGTACCTTCAACACCCACCATACCAACTATGCTTCAAGTTGTACCCTCAACACCCACCATACCAACTATGCTTCCAGTTGTACCATCCACACCCACTATATCATCTATGCTACAAGCCATACCCTCTACACCCACCATACCAACTACACTACCAGCTGTACCCTCAACACCCACCATAATAACTACACTACCAGCTGTACCCTCAACACCCACCATAGCAACTATGCTTCAAGTTGTACCCTCAACACCCACTATACCAACTATGCTTCCAGTTGTACCATCCACACCCACTATATCATCTATGCTAAGAGCCATACCCTCTACACCCACCTTACCAACTGCACTACCAGCTGTACCTTCTACACTCACAACACAAACAATGCTACCAGCTGTACCCTCTACACCAACAATATCAACTACATTACCAGCTGTACCCTCTACACCCTATATATCGACTACACTACCAGCTGTAATGTCTACACCCACTATACCCACTACACTACCAGCTGTATCATCTACATCCACAGTACCAACTACAGTACCAGATGTAATGTCTACACCCACACAACCAACTATAGTACCAGATGTATCCTCTACATCCACCATACCCTCTACACTACCAGATGTACCCTCCACACCAACACAACCAACTATAGTACCAGATGTACATCTACCATACCCACTACACTACATGATGTACCCTCTACACCCACACTGCCAACTATAGTACCAGATGTACCCTCTACACCCACACTACCAACTATAGTACCAGCTGTACCCTCAACACTCACCATACCAACTACATTACCAGCTGTACCCTCTACACTCACCATACCCACTACACTACCAGCTGTATCCTCTACATCCACAATACCAACTACAGTACCAGATGTACCATTTACACCCACACAACCAACTATTGTACCAGATGTACCTTCTACACCCTACATACCCTCTACACTACCAGATGTACCCTCTACACCCACACAACCAACTATAGTACCAGATGTACATCCACCATACCCACTACACTACAAGAGGTACCCTCTTCACCAACACAACCAACTATAGTACCAGATGTACCTCTACACCCACACAACCAACTATAGTACCAGATGTACATCCACCATACTCACTACACTACCAGATATACCTTATTCAACCACACTACCAACTATAGTACCAGATATACCCTCTACAACCATTATACCCTCTATACTACCAGCTGTACCTACTACACCCACAATACCAACCACAGTACCAGCTGTACCCTCTACACACATCAAATTAATTCTGAGAAACCAAGGTTTATTGATATCTAAAATATATTGTTTTGGTTCTTTAACAGCCATTTTAAAATAATTAGATACAGTGCTGACTTCTAGTACTGATATATTAAAAAGAATAATACTGAGTGTACCAGGTAATTAGAATAATATCTCATTTTGGAAGTTTTCAAAAGGGATATATTGGTTAAATAAAGTTATAATTGGTATACATTAAAAGTATGTTGAGTAATATTGTTCGATTGGACGGCCTTTTTATTATAAAAAAATGCAAACCAAACAATTCACTGCAAATTTTAATAATCAGATTTTTATGGCTCTTTTATAGCACAATTAATTATTAATCATCAATTTCATTGTCACTAATGTCCAAATCAATAAAACATTTAACATACTCATCTGACTAAATTACTTTATTATCAAATTAAAATATTTTCAAAGATGAGCAAAAAAAAAAAAAAAAAAAAAAAAAAAAAAGTCTCTATACCTGTATTTCTTCAAAATCTTGCTAGATTTTTCTGAACTATCATTTGAAACTAATGTATTGCAATATTCTTGGACTAAATAAAAGTGTGGTTATACAAGATAACTGAGTTTAATAAAATTTAAATTCAAGTTACAATAGTTTTGCACCAATATAAACAAAGGTCTCCAAGATATTATTTGGTGCAAAACTATTGTAACTCAAGTTACAATAGTTTTGCGCTAAAGAATTAGTGTATTTGAGATACAATATTTTCACCAAAAGTGAAAATCTTCAAAGTTATTTAAAATATCAGGACCAAATTTTAACACAAGATGCACATTGTAAAACTACAGTAATTTATGCAAAAAAACGATTTTTGGAAAAAACGGAGTTACAATAGTGTTGCGCTGAGCCCTCGATACAACAATTCTATTTTCAAATATTATGTTATATATAGCATCTAGTTTACTTGGTGGAGGAAAACCTCAGAGTTAATCCGATTAGAACCACATAGCAAGAAATCTTGAGACTGCATCTTAGACCATTCAGCTACTGAAAACCCTTGCTACCATCATGTACGGGAGGTAACTGTAAGTGATACCTTACAGTGACACAGACAAGTAATGTATATGACATTTATATAATTTAAAATTGAAGTTTTCTTGATATCATATAGTTAACCTATACCATAAATCAACACTGCTCAATCATCTGTATGGTACAAGCAAAAATTTATATCTTTCAAAGAATAAAAATATGGAGTACATTAATAATTCAATATCAAAATAACTGGCTGGCTGACTGACATTACCTTTCTCCCTGTGCAACCTCCCCATTGCTAGACAATTGGTTATTTCTGTTGTCAGAATTCTGAGTGATCTGGGACTCTGTAGCTGCCAATGCTAGCAGCTTACTCTGCTATACTGTCTAGTATTTCACCAGTGAGCACTGGACCAATGCTGGCAGCTAACTCTGCTACACTGTCTAGTATTTCACCAGTGAGTGCTGGACCAATGCTCGCAGCTTACTCTACTATACTGTCTAGTATTTCACCAGTGAGTGCTGGACCAATGCTGAAGGCTTACTCTGCTATATTGTCTAGTATTTCACCAGTGGGCGCTGGACCAATGCTGGCAGCTAACTCTACTACACTGTCTAGTATTTCATCAGTGAGCGCTGGACCAATGCTGGCAGCTAACTCTACTATACTGTCTAGTATTTCACCAGTGAGTGCTGGACCAATGCTGGCAGCTTACTCTGCTATATTGTCAAGTATTTCACCAGTGAGTACTGGACCAGTGCTGGCAGCTAACTCTGCTATATTGTCTAGTATTTCACTAGTGAGTGCCGGACCAATGCTGGCAACTTACTCTGCTATATTGTCTAGTATTTCACCAGTGAGTGCTGGACCACTGCTACAAGGCTCTATTTCAATTTCTCCTTCACTGCCTTCAGTTTTCTGTTTTGCATCCAAAATTATATTTATGAATTATGCCACAATAGATTAAACAATATAACATCTTTAAGAAATAAGCAATAGCTACACCAACATATGCGATAAGAGGTGGAAAAAAATAAAGTTTCATGACAACACACTTTATGAAAACACTAGCAAGAGATCCATAGTCTGCTGGTACGAATAAAAAATCTGATTATCACAACTTGTAGAGCAGGGACTTCTTACTATTGTAAAATGGATTCCAACCTCTCTATGTTGTGATATATGGAATGGTGGTGTTTTGATATTGTGGCATTTCCAGGCCTGTAAAATCCCACTCGTTCACTCGCCATAACGAGTAAACGTATGGTCAGGTAAGATATAAGAAACTGACTTCAATATTTCTATGATTTTATGCATTCAAATAAAAACATTGACGGACAAGTAGCCCTGTTTATTTAAGGATTCCTCCCAACCCTGCACCCCCTGCTATCAAGTTATATTTTTTGAATTATCAATTATCAATTCTACTTTTATAATACAAAAGGCAAGCAAAAAACAAGCATCACAGTATTTGCGTGCCTTCTAGATCAGACTATGTTCATATATATAGATGTCTTACACTAAAATTATAACAAAGCGTGTTAAAACTTTGTCTATATGAATATCCCTACTATTGATTGGAAACCAATATTTTATCAAAAATTAAGATGCACAGGGTTTATATATTTTTTTACACCATGAATTTTTAAAGTGATGAGTACATGAGTATCTTATTTAAACATATTTTTTCAATTTTAAGAACAAATATATGTGCAAAGTCATACGAACACCAAGTCTTGTAAGTCGGCCAAGTTAACGCATGAGAATAAAAGTCTATGTCACAAAACAAAAACTCTTCAGCACTTTAACCTCACATCACTGTCATTTCTTACAATTTCAAGAAAGGAAAAACAAATTTTCCAAGTCGTGTAGGTGCTATCACTTTTCCCCAATCATGCAAATAATAACACCATGGGGTGGGGTCAAATTTGACCCCAGGGTCATGATTTGAAAATTTTTAGAAAGCTTTATGAAACAATGCTTCATACAAAATTTGGTGAAAATTTGTCAAGTGGTTTCAGAGAAGACATTTGAAGGAAAAGTGGATGACGGATGGACGTAGAACAAAGGGCGATCACAATAACTCACCTGTCAGCCTTCTGCTCAGGTGAGCTAAAAATAGGCAGCACTTGAATAATGCTTGATGACCCTCATATCATCATTTGGATTGATAAATCTTTTGATCAAATTGAATTAAACATGAAATCACAAGACTCATTTGATACGTCACAAACTTTGGCAACTGTAAGCTGGATATAGGCATGATATATTGGAAAAAATGTTTTAAGCCAACTTAAAATTTTGAAAAATCCCGATAATTATATTTCTTTTAAAAACAACATTTATCCAAGTAATTGCCAAACTTCTTCACTGCAATATTTGGTTGAAGATAAGGCTTCAACCCTTGACCTGTGGGAGGTAAGTCACTTTCATATAGGAAGTTAATAGATCATTCAATTTCTTTAACGGAGACCCATCCAGATAAAAAATAAAACAGGTATTTTAAATATAACATTGCTAAGATATAAACATTAATTTATCATTCTCGGCATTGGCTGATTTTATTTCTAAAGTAAGGAATCCTCAGAGGCTGAGTGGTGTAAGGTCAAAGATCACTAACCTCTCACCAATGAGAACCTGGGTTCGAGTCCAACTCTGTCAAAAAACCAAAACCTTATGTGAAAAAATTTGTGAAGAATGGCGTATCTACTCAGATTCATGCTCAGGAGGTTTTCTTCCACTAATAAAACTGGTTGCCATATATAACCTTTAATGTGTTGAATATAGTGTTAAACCACATTTAAAATTTCCCATGTCAACCTGTATGAATAAATAGGTAGGCCATTAAGAAGAAACATAAAGCCTACATTATTGAAAGAGTATACACCTTCATCATGTTAGGTTGCATCAATATGTCTGTATCCAAATTGGCCATTACAATGCGACCTTGAAAAATATTAAAAAACTAACTTTGAAACAATCAAATATACAATCCAGTTAAACAATAAATAAGATAAATCTATTTTTAGCCTGGCCAGGTTAGCTCAGTCAGTAGAATGTCTGACTTTCAATTATACATATTTGCAACAGTCTCAAAGATGACGCTATACGAAATTGGGATTCATTGTCTTTCACTGCTGATTAAAGAAGAAGATTGGTGTACTCAAGTACTGGTTAACCATTCAGAATCCTAGGACTCAAGTACTGGTTAACAATTCAGAATCCTAGGTGTACTCAAGTACTGGTTAACCATTCAGGTTCCTAGGACTCAAGTACTGGTTAACCAATCAGGATCCTAGGACTCAAGAACCGGTTAACCATATTCAGGACCCTAGGTGTACTCAAGTACTGGTTAACCATTCAGGATCCTAGGACTCAAGTACTGGTTAACCATTCAGAATCCTAGGTGTACTCAAGTACTGGTTAACCATTCAGGATTCTAGGACTCAAGTACTGGTTAACCATTCAGGATCCTAGGTGTACTCAAGTACTGGTTAACCATTCAGGATCCTAGGACTCAAGTACTGGTTAACCATTCAGGATCCCAGGACTCAAGAACTGGTTAACCATTCAGGATCCTAGGACTCAAGAACTGGTTAACCATATTCAGGATCCTAGGTGTACTCAAGTACTGGATAACCATTCAGGATCCTAGGACTCAAGTACTGGTTAACCATTCAGGATCCCAGGACTCAAGTACTGGTTAACCATTCAGGATCCCAGGACTCAAGTACTGGTTAACCATTCAGGATCCTAGGACTCAAGTACTGGTTAACCATTCAGGATCCTAGGTGTAATCAAGTACTGGTTAACCATTCAGGATTCTAGGACTCAAGTACTGGTTAACCATTCAGGATCCCAGGACTCAAGTACTGGTTAACCATTCAGGATCCTAGGACTCAAGTACTGGTTAACCATTCAGGATCCCAGGACTCAAGTACTGGTTAACCATTCAGGATCCTAGGACTCAAGAACCGGTTAACCATATTCAGGATCCTAGGTGTACTCAAGTACTGGTTAACCATTCAGGATCCTAGAACTCAAGTACTGGTTAACCATTCAGGATCCTAGGTGTACTCAAGTACTGGTTAACCATTCAGGATTCTAGGACTCAAGTACTGGTTAACCATTCAGGATCCCAGGACTCAAGTACTGGTTAACCATTCAGGATCCTAGGACTCAAGTACTGGTTAACCATTCAGGATCCTAGGACTCAAGTACTGGTTAACCATTCAGGATCCTAGGACTCAAGTACTGGTTAACCATTCAGGATCCTAGGAAACAGTGGTCAGTTAAATGATCATCTGTTAGTCCTCAATGTCACTTACACTGTTTATATGCTGACCTTCCAAAAAAATTCCTTCTTTTTACTCAACACTAAACTTAAATTAATATCAATTTTCCTGAATACTTTTTCTCTGCCATTAACCTCTTCCTAAAAGAAAACTGTAATGACCTTGACCTTCACCTGTCTGTTCTCAGGTCCATGATAGTTCAATAAAATTACAAAACATACAACATAGCTGTTTAGATGGCCTCTATACACATCGAGAAACAGTCCGGTCAGAGATCCACTGTCCACAAGAGGAATGTTCAAATGTAGCAATAAATCTAGACAAGTGAACCAACTGCTTTGTTTTGGCCAGCTGATCCTTCAATTCTCTTTTGTCAGACAGAGCTTCTAGATCAAATTTTTCTCTGAATAAACCCAAGCTACTTATGTTTTCACTATTTTATCAATTTGTACGTATCCAGTACGTCTGGCACATTAAAAGCTTTGAAATGGCTGATGTACCTTCTGAAATGTCACTCTTTGCTTTAATAGAATAAGTCACTTCATATGTAATGTAGTATAATGTTGATGTTCAAATATATGCCCATATATGGAATTATATGATTTTTTTAAAAATAAATCTGCCATTATTAAACAAAACCTTGAGTCTACTTTTAACATAGGACCAGCTGGGCCCTGCTGGGTTCAAACTGTAGCACATCTGACTGTCAATCCGGGGATTCAGAATTGGAATCCCCTCCTGACCAGTCTGTTTGATGATTGATATATGACATTGTGTCTCATGGTCATTTGTCTCTCACCACTGATTCAACTGAGAAAGTTATCAGTTACTTGTGGAAATGGGTGTGCTTGAGTATTGGTTAATTTTCCTGAATATCAGGAAAGATTGGTTAGGTTAACTAATCATCTGTAAGCCCCCGATGGCATAAAAATGATGCAAAATATTCAAATAAAACCAAAATTTAAACAATACTGGCTGTTGTTTATGAAAAAAGATCATATCAATCCTGAACTTATGACCTCTGGCATGTGTGTCTAACAACCTTTCTAGTACACCACTTAAAATTCATGTGTTAAACAATGAATCAAGTAACTGGACTGAACTAGTACACTTTATGTTCAGTTTCTAGATGTTAGTATGTGCCAGCTGTCAATCTGAACTTAATGAAGCGCTGTTATTAATATATGCTCCTGATCAATTAATCATGTATTTCAATATATATCTAAACATACAGCTAATATGATTTGTTATGAAAACTTGTACCACCATAATTATTAAAAAAAAAATACTACTAGTCTGTACTCCAAATTTATTTGTATACAGTCAATCTGTGTTAGTTGTCACCTCTATTAAGCAAACATTTGTCTTAAAGGGGAACGCAACCCTGTGTATAAAACAGGGTAATATGAATAGCTTTGAGTTCAGCTTTCTATTAAAAGTATCATTATGCATAAATTCGTGTCCATAAAGATATATCAGCTCATTTTGTAACGGTCATTTTCGCACATCGACTTTGTGGTGGAAGTCGCCATATTGGATACCTGCGTGACGTCGTAACTGCACTTCCGGTTTAAAACAATTGATTTATACGCTACAGCAGATCTAGAAACGTGCAATTATAGTCACCGGTAAAAGTACTCGCAAGAATAAAAAAATGGATTTTAGTAACAGAGAAGGACTTGTGGCCTACAACTTTGAACCATCAGTGTTGATGTAGATCCAGGCGAGCCTGCACATTCATCCTGTACTAACAGGGTATATACTGTTTGCTACTCAGTCAATACATTATAAAAAAAAACAACACTATTTAGACTAGGAATGGAATTTAAGGGAAAATGTTAAGTTAATATTATATCTCTTTTATTATCGTGTTTAGCTGGTGCGTACTGAGAAATGGCTGATAAAATTTTGATTTCATACATTTTTATAGTAAATCTAGATGAAGCATGAATGAGTTTGTTTTTTTTGTGTTGTTTCACATAACTGGCACTGTCTTTTGGTTATTTAAATGGTGTTACTACCCAATTTGATTAATGATGATTATCTATTCTACCAGTTCCCTGAACATGTATGCATGTTGTTCCTTATAGGGAGTGTCATATGGAATATAATGTCTACAGGCATATTGCACAAAGTTTATGTTACTGTCCAGCTACTGGCACCCTGCTGAGCTTTCATAATTCACCAAAACCACATTCACACCATGTGGTAATGAGAAATACCCTGCCACAGTGTGCAAGTTGTACCCTAATAAGCGTAATCACCCCAGGTTTAATGACCCCAGGGTTTATGACAGGTTGTTATATTAGTGCATATCAAAGCACGTTTTCGAACGATTTTTATATTTTTTTATTTGATCGTCCTCAATGTGCATACTCCATTCGCTTTTTTATGGGTGGATTTTCCGCACCGATTTCAGTGCGGAAGCCAAAACACTCATATTGATTAAAGTATGTAATATCATCAGCAAAAACTCTTACCAGCTGTTAAAGAAACACTTTATATATGTCCATAAAGTAAAAAATATCCACAAAACCGCACATTTAACACTTAAATAACTTTGTTCTACATACAATCCTACTTTCAAATCCTTTTTTGACAGTTATCACGTGACGCGCACCTTTCAAGCGTCACAGCGATTTGAATAGAACACTGTGATGGAAGCTCTACGCGGTAAATTGGAAAGGCAATATTTATTATGTTCCGAGAAAGTAACATTTCCTGTCACAGTGTGTATTCAAATTAGACAAACCAATACTTGTGTTTGTGTTTTGACCAAAAAAAAATAATTTATTCATCACTATTAAAGTTTAATAAATATTATGTGTGTAGCAGAAACGTTACTTGTACTTTATAAGTAGAAAATGGATAATAAGCTTTCTTATGGATCTTTTTCACTTGTAATTGAATGTATGAACAAAATAGTGTTTAAACTAAATGCTTCCTGTACACTTCCTTTGGCAAATAATGCAGCCACACACATGCCATTGTCTTTCTCCGCATTGCTTCGACTTTGGAATATCCGTTATTGTCATAATTTTTTTAATCGTCTGCTACCCTTTTCATAAGCGATCTTTTGTAAGTGTATTAAGAGATCAACATAATGTTGTCCAGTACGGCCACCCATTCCTACATCCTGCCAATATATCCTAATACACTTTAAGGAGCTCATCAGTTAATGATGGTTTATATACTTCCATGCCGAAAGCGTATGTTCATAAATCTCTGGTAATCTTCTATCATAACCGTTGAATGTATAGTAAAAGAGCAAAACTTAATTTTCAAAAGATAACTACATGCGCCAATAGTACACAATGATAATGTTTTTACCATATTAACTTATGTACAACGTTAAGCCGATGTCAAATCCTTGATGCATACGTGACTAAGTACTAATGAATTATGGTCAACGATACACTTATTAGCTCTAAATTGGTATCAATCCATATTGCAACTGAAAATAATATTGCTATAGCTTCGTCAGGGATCTGTGGGTTGAGTAATGCAATGCTTCAAGCACGGATCTATGGTTAGAAATGGAATGATACATACGTTATTCATTATTTAAAATCATTATAAGACATTCACAATATAAGAAACTTGTTTTACTGTTAGCTTATGACAATTCCCATTTCAACAACAATTTAATATACTGTCAATAAGTAGTTAATCATTAAAAGTTGTATGGCCGATACATACGATATCAATTAGTAGAAAACTTAGCAATAAATACCCAAACAGTCGTAGCTTGTCACCCAGTGTTGTTCAGACGGACATTATTTAAAATAATGAAAGCTGCTGAATATTATTGTATTTATCACAACCCAATATAAATGGCAGATAAATCTGGATATTCGTGTACAGACTTTAGTGTCATTGGTTTACAAGAACACTAAATGTTGTATGCATTCACATGTCCTTTCCACCAATATACGCGGTATTGAATACACGCACATCCGTTATAGTCTAAAGAGAAACAGAATACTTGGATAGGTAACGTTTATATTCTTATTTTTCGACGCCCATACTTTAATTGACTTGTGAGTGTTTACTTTTGCAATTATTCACTAATCCCAGCTCTGTGCTCATATATATAAGAGAAAACATGCGTTTGAAAGCAAACATTTAAACAAGTTGATTTAAGGTAATGGGACCGTAATGGGCAATATTTCAAATCTTTTAAAGCCTTTTATTTTTATTAACTATATAATATCACTGACTAATTTCCAAATTTTTAGAAACTTTTACCGTCTAAAAAAAAGTTATCCGCATTTACATTACCATATCCCATTTTCAAAAGGCCGCAAAAAAATTACAAAGTCCAAAATAGGTAAAATTGCTACAATTTTATTTATTTTCAGTATTTTTTACATTTTTCAGTATCAGTGTATTCTAAAAGCATTTGTTTAAAGAAAAAATATGAGCATGCAACATTAAATTGAAAAAAATAATCTAAAATGAACTCATTTGTTTTCTAGCGGACAGGAGAAATCCATATTTTTGATAGTTGTGAAAAAAGTTGTTCTAAAATAAAGGTGTAGAGAATCCATTCTACTATTGGGGCATCAATACTATATGACTAACTTTTATATATATATATACTATTCCACATATGATATCAAAAGATTAGGAAGTTTTACCGTCCGTTTTTTTCTTGTCTGGGAATAATTAATCCTGATACACACTTGAAAATTGCTCTGTATTGTTGGTACGTCATATACCACTGGATAATAAAATCATCTTCGATTGTAAGCGACTAATACGACTTTAGAATTCTTTTCCAGTCATTTACAAAGATTCTGGATAGCTGTTTGAATGTAGACTGGTTTCATACTATTTCACACATAGTTCCAGAATCATCATCACTATACCAGTAACCTTCTGATGGTATAGGCAATCCTGGTCTAACATAGGTGGCAAATGTTTGTGAAGACTCGAAATCCACTGCAGCTCTCATACATGTAATGTGTGGCATCAGTCCATTACGTACTACAAATACAGAATAAAGTACTGTTATTATTTGAGACTGCTTTGAGCTACCGTAATATTTTCAAGAAGTGACTAATAATTGAATAAGTACTATTATTTTCTCTTTATCTTCTTCATGTCACTTTTTGCTCATCCTAATGTCCCAAAACAACTGACCTCACTGTTGTAAACACAAATTCTCAAAATACTCAAAGTGAGACAGTAGTTTCGTAGATAGTGTTGGCAGCTCACGCCAAAGATGGCGGGTTTGATCCCCAGCTCGACCCAGTGCCTCTGAAAAAGCAACACGCAGGACTGGTTCTACTTGGGAAGCGGACTCAAGAGCGCTTAATAAAAGCTCAGAGCTTTCTTCGAAATCTAGCTAAAATAAGTTGGTATAAACCAATTCGATTCATTAAAGAGGGTTTGTCATAAACAGGTAGCCCGAAAGTTTTGTATTGATTGTTAAATATGAAACTAAACATCTACACAGATGTATCTGACTGCATTCTATAATAGAACATAATATGGCAGAGAGATAATGACAGATAATGGGTATCTAGTCCTGGTTAAACCATTGCATATCTACAAAAATCCGATGACTATGCACATCATGGACTTGTATAGCTCTATATAATTCCTTGTGTACATGTAAGGGCATCAAAACAATTGTCACATTAAAAACAGCGTAAAATTCAATGCAATTGATCAATTATAAATTATTAAATACATACATGTTAAACTTTCAAAGTCTTGTGTGTGCCATTCGGTGTCTACTGTACAGAACATTGCACTTCTTGCCCGACAGGAAAATGTGGCTTACTCTGTGTGTTGACCTGACAGACCTCCAGACAGTAGAGAGCCGACAGTGAATTGCTGTCTTCAGTGTAACTGCATTACTGAAATCAACATACACAACATTCTAACTGCCATATATTGTATCTTGTATCATTGTATCTACATGTATGATGTATATAAAAACAATTCTTACTACTTGTTTACATTTTAGTTTCATGTATTTTGTTGATATGAGACAATGTGTCTAATTATAAATATCATTCGTATCTCATCGCCGATTGATGTGGGAAAGTTATCAACTACTTTTAGAAATGGGTGTACTCGAGTACAGGTTAAGCTTCCAGGATCCCGTAAAGAGTGGTTAGGCTAGCTGATCGTCCGTTTGGTCTTGATGGCACAAAAATGATATTCTATATATTCAATCATCAATCAAAGTCTATTAAAAAAAAATATATATATATATATATGTATCTCAGCATTTTTTAAATTCTGGATAATTGAACAGTTTCATCGCAACTTATTACTATCAGTTCTAATAAAAAAATCAACGTTATACAACGGACAGACATCAATACTATCTTACCTGGCCTAGCTTTGTGTTGGCTGCAAAACAGGGCATTCATTTAGATCTTTGATGGTGTGTTTTTGCCATAGGCAACTCTGTTGACATGTCCAAAGTCAATGTTCTGACGCACAACATACGCATACTCGCCTAACCCTTTCTGAGCAATGCTGTCATAAGTAACTGGTACAGAACTTAGTCTGCATAATTGACAACATTTTAGGTTTGACAACAAAACTTCGAAGACAACCAATTTTCGATCACTTTTTCCAACGCGCTTTGTCAATTCTTCATTTGATATTGATACACTGGCTCTGACACATTACAAGCGGTCTGATTGCTATATTTGTGATCAATATTCCCACCAATCGAAGGAGACTTCGATGTTTTTTTCTTTTTATTCGAACAAAAACATCTTCGACGATCGTAAAAATCCATTTTTGTTTACAACCGGAAGTGAGCAATTATCGTTTATTTATTTTTTTTTTTTTTAAATTTAACGTTAATGATGATAAAATGATATTAAAAGCAATGAAACAAAACAGTTTATGGGATTTATTGTAACGAAATAAAAAAATATCTATACTTTATGTATTTTATAGGTTTTTTTCGATCTATACCGAGATGCTCCGAAATCGTTACGGAGGATACCGACATTGCACGAAAGTTAACGAGCCCATTACGGGTCCACTACATTAATCAAATTTATTCTGTTTATGTGGGGTGGGGTGCGGGTAATAAAATATTACAAATTACAAAATATATATCATAAGACAGAAGAATGTTTTCTTTTCTTATTTGTCTATAACCCATAAAGATATGGAGCACGTGGTCAAGCGGTAGAGCACCGAACCCACGATCGGAGGGTCGTGAGTTCGATCCTCCGCTACGGCTATGTGTGGTGTCCTTGAGCAAGACATTTTTCCGCAATTGCTTTGTACTGGTTCTACCCAGGAAGACTTCGAGCGTGATTTGTCTAAGTTGTAAGAACTTGTTTCACAATCAAAGTAAAATAAATAAGTTTAAACTATAATATACAAGTCCTTGCTGTAACCCATATATATATTTCTCTCTGTAAATTTTTCAATTATGATCTTATTTTTTATTTATTCTTCAGCAGTATCAAATCACTTAATCATAATAATGTTCATTAAAATAATCATATGTTTGAAACTAAAAACATGACGAAATATTGGAGAGAAGAAAACTTTCTCATTCCTCTATAATCCATATCGCTCAATCCGCCGAAGTTCTGATTTCGCATGTACATGTTTCCACCCAGTAGCTCGGATCTAGCTCGCATCTAACTCCACTTATGTAAAATGGCTGCTAAATGACAGCAAAACAATGTAAATTCGAATGTCTTGGTCATATTCACCGTCTATCAAACTACAGAGGACAGTTTTTTTGCATAGCACGCATTTATTATTCATTATTTTATCAATATAAATCACTGTTTTAAGGAATTAACGATTGTTTACGCAGTAATTGCCTTCGAAAAAGACGTATGTATGTGGTCTAATATTCCACTTGGTTTTGTTCGGATGGAAATGAGACGTAAAGGGGCTTGTCTCACCCCTATTACGGCGATTAAATGAAACTAGATGTTATATCACGTTGTATTATGCCTTATTACTAATTTAAACATTTTCAGTTAATTAGGGTTTCAATATCAATGCAAACTTACAAGTAAAAAAATTTTGTTATATGATTTTATGAATATTTTTCATAAATTGTATACCAGAACACTATTTTAACAGTAAAAAAAACTTTTCATGTATTTATGAATAAATAAAGGAACAAAGGTTTTACTTTAT
Organism: Panopea generosa; assembly: GCA_029582155.1. Lineage (NCBI taxonomy): Eukaryota > Metazoa > Mollusca > Bivalvia > Adapedonta > Hiatellidae > Panopea > Panopea generosa. The sequence goes on from CM055909.1 coordinate 10,122,189, forward strand.
CTTTTTTCATTACGAAGTAGAGGTAGTTAAAATGTCTATTCAAGAATAATGACCTAGTTGACTGTGAAAAAGCCATATATCAATAAACAAAATTGCCTATTGATTATAAAATTAATAAAATGAGTTTATAAACAATTAATGGTTGACTGAATATTTAGCATCATTTTTTGGTAAAATCTCCAGTAGTTTTATCCTCACATACCCTCCCATTTGCGACCCTAAGTCCCATTTGTTCAAAATCAAGCAATAAATGCAAATTAATATTTACAATTTTATCCAATGATTAACGTAGCAATTATATATCATCAGGGAGTACATGTATATCCGCATGAAAATTGTTGCCAATGGCAACACAATCACACTGCTCACCTATCCTGAATTTATAATCCCTATCTAGCATAAAGTTACATTGGTCATTAATATTTTGTTAATGTTTGTAAATGTATAATATTTTCAGGAAGAACAACATTTGTCTCAATTAAAGCATTTCTGATTGATTTAGATGGTACCATATAGCAAAGGCATCAATCATATTCAAATTTAAAATGTTTGCCATTAAACTTGACCTACAAATTTATGCGAATCATCGTAATTTAAAATAAAAGTTTCACTTGTCACAAACACATTTTTTGATATATAACAAAATTCCACTGGAGCTGCTTATTGTTTTTTTTTGTCCTTCGAGTTTAATTTAGTATATAATAAGTAATACCCTCAATATCAAAGTTGTGACTTTCATCTCATGAAATAATCAAACAAATATAGTACAGAATAATGTATTTGAAAGTGATATAATAAATATAAGTTATTAAATTGTTATAAATAAACAACTTCCATAATGCTTACCATTCTGGAGACACTTTCCTGCACTGTGATTCCACACAAGTGCTCAATGACACATTCCACAATAAAGCAGAGTCACAACCACACAAAGGCATCATTTCATGGCAGACTGCATGTGACATTACAGAGAAATCAACCATGTGTAAAATCAGCAAACACCTTGCACATGTGTATACAACTGTGTGTTGGAAGTTCCGTAGGGGACCTGTGTATCCACAATATTACAGCACTCAACTGCAAACAAATAAAAATAAAAGCCGAAGCTGAGTCAGCATTAATTTCACATAGACCGTAATATTTCCATTATAGACTGTCACACTAACAGTTGCTTCAAAACTCCATGACAATTTCCAGAGTTCATATTCAACTCAAGCAGATCAATAAAAAAAGTTAAAAACATGGGCATTAACTGCTTCCAATTTCACCATTTTGCTCAAAGCGAAAGTAGGTGTCACTATTTCACATACAGCATGTACAGGGGTCAAATCAGCCGAATTATGCAAAATTCTTACCATCTAAGAAATAGTCCCATCTGTGTGTTGAAGCTACCAGTTCACTCAATATTGCACCATTCTCTGAGAAAATATATTCCCTACCCAAGTTCACATGGTAATAGTACCTGTGAAGTGAATTATTTTGGATTACTACCATTTTGACCCCATGGTTCCTGGTTTAAGTCTTATGAAACTGTTTCATTAATTCTTACTTTTATAAAAACAAGAGTGTAGAAACTTGGATATTATTATTCCACCATGAAATGTGAAAGAAAGAGAAAACACTATGTTCCAGAAAAACTGCACACCTTATAATAAATGCCTTGTCAAAGTATCATCATCATCATCATCTGACAGTAGCAAACGCAATGGCAGCAACAGCATAGCAGCTTAAAGGTTGATAAAGCGGTCTTCCTCTTCATTTTCAGTGTGCAGTCAGACGTCCACATCTACAAGTCAAGAAGCTGATGTGCTATTTTTGCATCACAGACCTGAAACAGTCAACAAAACACAAAACATTGATCGGAAGGCAATCAAATCATAGACAATGGCAAAATGATGGAGGCATTCAACAACTGTATTCAGTCATCAGGAATCTGCAACCTGTACAAAACCTCAGTTTGTCATCGGCAGCAATGAAAATCAGGGTCCCGCTTGGAAATACACATTCAGATGTGTAAATTGTACCTTCAACTCAAAGAAATACAAGTTCTTCAAGGAAATAGTGACACGCCTGCCTGGTCGAAATGCTGTTGCAATAAATGTATCCTTCTAAGCCAGACTCAAGATACACCAATTGGCTTCACATGGTCTCGTCTTCTGATTGCGTCAATGGACATTCCGCCACCGACAAAGAATACATGCAAAAGACAGCAAATAAAGTGGTACAAGAAACAGTCAAAGTGACAAAGTTAGATATGGAGGAGAAGCTACAACTGCTTCAAACAACTCTGCCTGACCTTGGTCTAAGACAGAGAAATTCACGGTTCATTTGAGTTCATACAATTCACTCACAACTGTAAGCTGTTCGAAACCTGGCTACAACTCATCCCAGGTAATCAGTGTGTTTGTGTCTATGACAGAAAATCATTTCATATTATATAATGAATATGCACGGTCGAGAATAAAAACGTATAATATATCGAGAGCTCAGCACAAAACCATTGTAACTCTGTTTTTTCCAAAAACTGTTTTTTTGCATAAATTACTGTAGATTTACAATGTGCATCTTGTGTTAAAATTTGGTCCTGATATTTTAAATGATTTTGAAGATATTCACTTTTGTTGCAAATATTGTATCTCAAATACACTAATTCTTAAGCGCAAAATTATTGTAACTTGAGTGACAATAGTTTTACACCAACTTTATTTGTATTGGTGCAAAACTATTATAACTTGAATTTAAATTTTATTAAACCCAGTTATCATGTATAACCACACTTTTATTTAGTCAAAGAATATTGCAATACAAGTTTCAAAATTATTGGTTTAAACATATTTTAAATTGCCAAAATTTCAAAATTATTAATGTTAGTTCAGGAAAATCTTGCAAGATTTTGAAAAAATACAGGTTAAGAGACTTTTTTTTTTTTTGCTTAATCTTTGAAAACATTTTAATTTGATAATAAAGTAATTTTAGTCAGATGAGTATGTTGAATTAAATATTTTATTGATTTGGACATAAGTGACAATAAAACTGATGATTAATACAGTTATTGTGCTATAAAAGAACCATTAATTTTGTTGATATTTTGTTAAAAAATCTGATTATTAAAATTTGCAGTGAATTTTTTGGTTTGCACTTTTTTTTAATAAAAAGGCCATCCAATCTAACAATATTACTCAACACACTTTTAATTTATACCAATTATAACTTTACTTAGCCAATATATCCCTTTTGAATACTTCCAGAATAAGATATTATTCTAATTACCTAGTACACTCAGTATTATTCTTTTTAATATATCAGTACTAGAAGCCAATAGTATTTAATTATTTTAAAATGGCTGTTAAAGAACCAAAAGAATATATTTTAGATATCGATAAAACCTTGGTTTCTCAGAATTAATTTGGTAGGTGTATAGGTACAGCTGGTGCTATAGTTGGTAGTGTGGGTGTATAGGGGACATCTGGTACTATAGTTGGTAGTGTGGGTGTAGAGGGTACATTTGGTACTATAGTTGGTAGTGTGGGTGTAGAGGGTACATCTGGTAGTGTAGTGGGTATGGCGGATGTAGAGGGTACAGCTGGTACTAAAGTTGGTAGTGTGGGTGTAGAGTGGACATCTGTGCTATAGTTGGTAGTGTGGGTGTAGAGGGTACATCTGGTACTATAGTTGGTAGTGTGGGTGAAAAAGGTACATCTAGTAGTGTAGTGGGTATGGTGGATGTAGAGGGTACATCTGGTACTGTAGTTGATAGTGTGGGTGTAGAGGGTACATCTGGTAGTGTAGTGGATATGGTGAATGTTGAGGGTACTTCTGGTAGTGTAGTTGGGTACGGTTGATGTAGAGGGTACATCTGGTACTGTAGTTGGTTGTGTGGGTGCAGAGGGTACATCAGGTAGTGTAGTGGGTATGGCGGATGTAGAGGGTACATCTGGTACTGTAGTTGGTATTGTGGATGTAGAGGATACAGCTGGAAGTGTAGTGGGTATGCTGGGTTTAGAGAGTACGGCTGGTAATGTAGTTGGTATGGTGAGTGTTGAGGATACAGCTAGTAGGGTAGTTGGTATGATGGATGTAGAGGGTAGAGCTGGTAGCATAGTTGGTATGGTGGGTGTAGTTGGTACAACTGTAACATAATTGGTATGGTGGGTGCTGAGGGTACAGCTGGTAGTGTAGTTGGTATGGTGAATGTTGAGGGTACAGCTGGTAATGTAGCTGGTATGGTTAGTGTTAAGAGTATATCTGGTAACATAATTGGTATTGTGGGTGTTGAGGATACAGCTGGTAGTGTAGATGGTATCATGGGTGTAGACATTACAGCTGGTAGCGTAGCAGATATGTAGGGTGTAAAGGGTACAGCTGGTAGTGCAGTTGGTATGGTGGGTGTAGAGGGTATGGCTTGTAGCATAGATGATATAGTGGGTGTGGATGGTACAACTGGAAGCATAGTTGGTATGGTGGGTTTTGAGGGTACAGCTGGTAGTGTAGTAATTATGGTGGGTGTTGAGGGTACAGCTGATAGTGTCGTTGGTTTGGTGGGTGTAGAGGGTATGGCTCATAGCATAGATGATATAGTGGGTGTGGATGGTAAAACTGGAAGCATAGTTGGTACGGTGGGTGTTGAGGGTAAAGCTTGAGACATAGTTGGTATGGTGGGTGTTGAGGGTACAGCTGGTAGTGTAGTTAGTATGGTGTGTGTTGAGGGTACAGCTGGTAGTGTAGTTAGTATGGTGGGTGTGGAGGGTACATCTGGTAGTATAATTAATATGGTGGATGTAGACGATACAGCTGGTAGTGTAGTTGGTAATGTGAGTATCATACTGCAACCACCTACCCTACCATTACCAACAACTGTACCATCATCACACTTCCACCACCTACCCTACCATTACCAACAACTGTACCATCATCACAATGCCACCACCTACTCTGCAATTACCAACAACTGTACCATCAACACACTGCCACCACCTACCCTACCATTACCAACAACTGTACCATCATCACACTGCCACCACATACCCTGCAATTACCAACAACTGTACCATCATCACACTGCCACCACCTACCATACCATTATCAACAACTGTACCATCATCATACTGCCACCACCTACCCTGCAATTACCAACAACTGTACCATCATCACACTGCCACCACCTACCATACCATTACCAACAACTGTACCATCATCACACTGCCACCACCTACCCTGCAATTACCAACAACTGTACCATCATCACACTGCCACCACATACCCTGCAATTACCAACAACTGTACCATCATCACACTGCCACCACCTACCCTACCATTACCAACAACTGTACCATCATAACACTGCCACCACCTACCCTGCAATTACCAACAACTGTACCATCATCACACTGCCACCACCTACCCTGCAATTACCAACAACTGTACCATCATCACACTGCAACCACCTACCCTGCAATTACCAACAATTGTACCATCATCACACTGCCACCACTTACCCTACCATTACCAACAACTGTACCATCATCACACTGCCACCACCTACCCTACCATTACCAACAACTGTACCATCATCACACTGCCACCACCTACCCTGCAATTACCAACAACTGTACCATCATCACACTGCCACCACCTACCATACCATTATCAACAACTGTACCATCATCACACTGCCACCACATACCCTGCAATTACCAACAACTGTACCATCATCACACTGGCACCACCTACCCTGCAATTACCAACAACTGTACCATCATCACACTGCCACCACCAACCCTACCATTACCAACAACTGTACCATCATCACACTGCCACCACCTACCCTGCAATTACCAACAACTGTACCATCATCACACTGCCACCACCTACCCTACCATTACCAACAACTGTACCATCATCACACTGCCACCACCTACCCTGCAATTACCAACAACTGTACCATCATCACACTGCCACCACTTACCCTGCAATTACCAACAACTGTACCATCATCACACTGCCACCACCAACCCTACCATTACCAACAACTGTACCATCATCACACTGCCACCACCTACCCTGCAATTACCAACAACTGTACCATCATCACACTGCCACCACATACCCTGCAATTACCAACAACTGTACCATCATCACACTGCCACCACCTACCCTACCATTACCAACAACTGTACCATCATAACACTGCCACCACCTACCCTGCAATTACCAACAACTGTACCATCATCACACTGCCACCACCTACCCTACCATTACCAACAACTGAACCATCACCACACTGCCACCACCTACCCTGCAATTACCAACAACTGTACCATCATCACACTGCCACCACCTACCCTACCATTACCAACAACTGTACCATCATAACACTGCCACCACCTACCCTACCATTACCAACAACTGAACCATCATCACACTGCCACCACCTACCCCACCATTACCAACAACTGTACCATCATCACACTGCCACCACCTACCCCACCATTACCAACAACTGTACCATCATCACACTGCCACTACCTATCCTGCCATTACCAACAACTGTACCATCATCACACTGCCACCACCTACCCTGCAATTACCAACAACTGTACCATCATCACACTGCCACTACCTACCCTGCCATTACCAACAACTGTACCATCATCACACTGCCACCACCTACCCTGCAATTACCAACAACTGAACCATCATCACACTGCCACCACCTACTTTACCATTACAAACAACTGTACCATCATCACACTGCCACCACCTACTCTACCATTACAAACAACTGTACCATCATCACACTGCCACCTACCCCACCATTACCAACAACTGTACCATCATCACACTGCCACCACCTACCATTACCAACAACTGTACCATCATCACACTGCCACCACCTACCCCACCATTACCAACAACTGTACCATCATCACACTGCCACCACCTACCCTGCCATTACCAACAACTGTACCATCATCACACTGCCACCACCTACCCTACCATTACCAACAACTGTACCATCATCACACTTCCACCACCTACCATTACCAACAACTGTACCATCATCACACTGCCACCACCTACCCCACCATTACCAACAACTGTACCATCATCACACTGCCACCACCTACCCTGCCATGACCAACAACTGTACCATCATCACACTGCCACCACCTACCCTACCATTACCAACAACTGTACCATCATCACACTGCCACCACCTACCCCACCATTACCAACAACTGTACCATCATCACACCACCACCACCTTCCCTGCCATTACCAACAACTGTACCATCATCACACTGCCACCACCTACTCTACCATTACAAACAGCTGTACCATCATCACACTGCCATTACCAACAACTGTACCATTATCACACTGCCACCACCTACCCTACCATTACCAACAAATGTACCATCATCACACTGCCACCATCACCTACCCTACCATCACCAACAACTGTACCATCATCACAATGCCACTACCTACTCTGCCATTACCAACAACTGTACCATTATCACACTGCCACCACCTACCCTACCATTACCAACAAATGTACCATCATCACACTGCCACCACCACCTACCCTACCATTACCAACAACTGTACCATCATCACACTGCCACCACCTACCCTGCAATTACCAACAACTGTACCATCATCACACTGCCACTACCTACCCTGCCATTACCAACAACTGTACCATCATCACACTGCTACCACCTACCCTACCATTACCAACAAATGTACCATCATCACACTGCCACCACTTACCCTGCAATTTCCAACAACTGTACCATCATCACACTGCCACCACCTACCCTACTATTACCAACAACTGTACCATTATCACACTGCCACCACCTACCATGCAATTACCAACAACTGTACCATCATCACACTGCCACCACCTACCCTGCAATTACCAACAACTGTACCATCATCACACTGCCACCACCTACCCTACCATTACCAACAACTGTACCATCATCACACTGCCACCACCTACCCTGCAATTACCAACAACTGTACCATCATCACACTGCCACCTCCTACCATTACCAACAACTGTACCATCATCACACTGCATCCACCTACCCTGCCATTACCAACAACTATACCATCATCACACTGCCACCACCTACCCTGCAATTACCAACAACTGTACCATCATCACACTGCCACCACGTACCCTGCAATTACCAACAACTGTACCATCATCACACTGCCACCACCTACCCTGCAATTACCAACAACTGTACCATCATCACACTGCCACCACCTACCCTGCAATTACCAACAACTGTACAATCATCACACTGCCACCACCTACCCTACCATTACCAACAACTGAACCATCATCACAATGCCACCACCTACCCTGCAATTACCAACAACTGTACCATCATCACACTGCCACCACCTACCCTACCATTACCAACAACTGAACCATCATCACACTGCCACCACCTACCCTGCAATTACCAACAACTGTACCATCATCACACTGCCACCACCTACCCTACCATTACCAACAACTGTACCATCATCACACTTCCACCACCTACCATTACCAACAACTGTACCATCATCACACTGCCACCACCTACCCCACCATTACCAACAACTGTACCATCATCACACTGCCACCACCTACCCTGCCATGACCAACAACTGTACCATCATCACACTGCCACCACCTACCCTACCATTACCAACAACTGTACCATCATCACACTGCCACCACCTACCCTACCATTACCAACAAAGGTACCATCATCACACTGCCACCACTTACCATTACCAACAACTGTACCATCATCACACTGCCACCACCTACCCTACCATTACCAACAACTGTACCATCATCACACTGCCACCACCTACCATGCAATTACCAACAACTGTACCATCATCACACTGCCACCACCTACCCTGCAATTACCAACAACTGTACCATCATCACACTGCATCCACCTACCCTACCATTACCAACAACTGTACCATCATCACACTGCCACCACCTACCCTGCAATCACCAACAACTGTACCATCACCACACTGCCACCACCTACCATTACCAACAACTGTACCATCATCACACTGCCACCACCTACCCTGCAATTACCAACAACTGTACCATCATCACACTGCCACCACCTACCCTATCAATACCAACAACTGTACCATCATCACACTGCCACCACCTACCCTGCAATTACCAACAACTGTACCATCATCACACTGCCACCACCTACCCTACCATTACCAACAACTGTACCATCATCACACTTCCACCACCTACCCCACCATTACCAACAACTGTACCATCATCACACTTCCACCACCTACCCTGCAATTACCAACAACTGTACCATCATCACACTGCCACCACCTACCCTACCATTACCAACAACTGTACCATCATCACACTGCCATCACCTACCCTACCATTACCAACAACTGTACCATCACCACATTGCCACCATCTACCCTACCATTACCAACAACTGTATCATCATCACACTGCCACCACCTACCCTACCATTACCAACAACTGTACCATCATCACACTGCCACCACCTACCCTGCAATTACTAACAACTGTACCATCATCACACTGCCACCACCTACCATTACCAATAACTGTACCATCATCACACTGCCACCACTTACCCTGCAATTACCAACAACTGTACCATCATCACACTGCCACCACCTACCCTACCATTACCAACAACTGTACCATCATCACACTGCCACCACCTACCATTACCAACAACTGTACCATCATCACACTGCCACCACCTACACTACCATTACCAACAACTGTATCATCATCACACTGTCACCACCTACCCTACCATTACCAACAACTGTACCATCATCACACTGCCACCACCTACCATTACCAACAACTGTACCATCATCACACTGCCACCACCGACCCTACCATTACCAACAACTGTACCATCATCACACTGCCACCACCTACCATTACCAACAACTGTACCATCATCACACTGCCACCACCTACCCTACCATTACCAACAACTGTACCATCACCACACTGCCACCACCTACCCTACCATTACCAACAACTGTACCATCATCACAATACCACCACCTACCCTACCATTACCAACAACTGTACCATCATCACACTGCCACCACCTACCCTGCCATTACCAACAACTGAACCATCATCACACTGCCACCACCTACCCTGCAATTACCAACAACTGTACCATCATCACACTGCCACCACCTACCCTGCAATTACCAACAACTGTACCATCACCACACTGCCACCACCTACCATACCATTACCAACAACTGTACCATCATCACACTGCCACCACCTACCCTACCATTACCAACAACTGTACCATCACCACACTGCCACCACCTACCCTGCCATTACCAACAACTGTACCATCATCACACTGCCACCACCTACCCTACCATTACCAACAACTGTACCATCACCACACTGCCACCACCTACCCTGCCATTACCAACAACTGTACCATCATCACACTGCCACCACCTACCCTACCATTACCAACAACTGTACCATCATCACACTGCCACCACCTACCCTGCAATTACCAACAACTGTACCATCATCACACTGCCACCACCTACCCTACCATTAATTATGAAGACATCTCTACACCTGATCATGAAGACATCTCTACACCTGATTATGAACATATCTTGACACCTGATTATGAATACATTTTATCTTTACACCTGATTATGAAGACATCTCTTTACATAATTATAAAGATATCTCATCTCTTCACCTGATAATGAAGATAGATTACACCTGTTTTTAAATACATCTCTACACCTGACCATGAAGACATCTCTACACCTGATTATGAACATATCTCAACACCTAATTATGAATACATCTCATCTTAACACCTGATTATGAAGACATCTCTTTACATAATTATAAAGATATCTCATCTCTACACCTGATCATGAAAGCATCTCTACACCTAATTATAAAGATATTTAATCTTTACACATGATCATGAAGGCATCTCTACACCTAATTATAAAGATATTTAATCTTTACACCTGATCATGAAGGCATCTCTACACCTTATTATAAAGATATTTAATCTTTACACCTGATCATGAAGACATCTCTACACCTAATTATAAAGATATTTAATCTTTACACCTGATCATGAAGGCATCTCTACTCCTAATTATAAAGATATTTAATCTTTACACCTGATCATGAAGGCATCTCTACACGTAATTATAAAGATATTTAATCTTTACACCTGATCATGAAGGCATCTCTACACCTAATTATAAAGATATTTAATCTTTACACCTGATCATGAAGGCATCTCTACACCTAATTATAAAGATAAATTATTTAATCTTTACACCTGATCATGAAGGCATCTCTACACCTAATTATAAAGATATTTAATCTTTACGCCTGATCATGAAGGCATCTCTTCACCTTATTAGTAAAATTGAGTTTTGGGTAAGGGTTAGAAATTAATATTCATGAACATATAAAGAAATGACGTACATGAAAAATAACCTATATTATAATATACACAAGCTAACATCTGGTGAACAAGCAATTTCCTAGCCTAGCAGCTTGCTTTTAATGAGACGACAAAATGCAATCTGGGAGTCGAACCTCTCCAGTTAAATGACCCATTCGCTGTCCATTACTGAAGCAGGCTTTTTGACTATTGTTGTCTTAACTACTTTCCAAAGTCAGGTGATCGACATTGATGCACAATTTATTATTACATAAATGAAATGACTGGCCTGTTGAGATGGTGGCGCATCGAGGTCATGCTATTTTATAAATAGTGCCATTCTGTGAAAACTTCTGGTTCAATGCCCAGCAGAAGGCAGGTCTCTTGGGTCCCCGATACCTAAATACTCCATAACCTTCATTGGTGCAACAGGTCCACAGTATACACACTCCATTCAGATGCAATTCTGAGTTTTCAGCTAACTTTGCAGCCCATTTCTCAAAGAATTTGTCCATATTTTATATCATTTTAAAAATTAAGCAATTTTACATTGAATTTAAATGAAGTTAAAATATTTCATAGACTTCAATTTGATTTTAAATACAGCAGAGAACACTTCTGAATAGGAAGATGGAACAATTTCTCTGATACAGGGCATTCTGGGACCAGAACAATTTTTTGTACTTTTTTTATATTTTAAATTTTTATTTTAAATTTAATTTAAAGTTTACCAACCTGATGCAAATGTTGTCTGTTTTCTGATTTTTAACACCATAGCCTGTCTCCATACCAAATTTCAGGTGGCTTACATCAAAATTGGCAAAGTTATTAAAGATTTACTTTTTTGTTGCTCTCGGCTCAGTCACTTTTTCGCCTATATGTTTAAACTGAAATTCTATAGTTTTTGTGTTCTGTCACAAGTTTAAAAAATGTTTCAGCACATATAGCACAAGTTAATCCATGCAGGTGACCTATTTAGCAGTTTTTCTGTGTCTCTGTAATGCCATCACCATAATCTCATTTTTCACTATATGCATTCATCTCTTCACTCTATCCAAAATGTCATGAAAATGCTGGTGGCCGAGTTTCATTCAAGTTGACTCTGACAAATTAGTACCTGAAAATTACAAAAATATCCTGTACCTTAGTGAATAAAGACTTACACTTTCACATGGGATGATTAATATTGGAGGAATTACAGCCAATATAAATATAAACACAAATGAAATGCAAACTTTATAAATTTAATGGTACTACTTCTGGACACAACAACCATTTGAAGAAGAGGTCACTGGTCTTCCTCCAAACATAATCTGATTTTTTTATTAAAGCTTTAAGTATTACTAGATATACCGGTATGTATTTTATAGATAGGACAGTTGTTCATAATCAATGATAGGATCACATTTATGTAAGTAATTATTCGATTTTCTAAAACATGCTATCTCTCTTAAGACATTTAACTACTTGTTTAGAAAAGCACGAAAGTTATACAAGCACTTACAGGCCTTGTGTTTCATGTTTACTGTTATAAATGCTATATTGGATGGGTCAAGTCATGATCATTTAAAATTTTGAATATAAATGGTAAAAAATATATATTGGAGTTATTTCCCTTTGACCATTTCCATCATGTATTTTCCATGACATTATAAACTCCTGCCTTAGTAATCAATCGACTTTTTAAGGAATTTTGTGACAATTTTCCAACATTTATAGCTTATGCATTGTCTGTGAACTGTTTGTACAGCATGCACAGAGATTATCAAACTGTAAATTGGGACTTTCTTCCAACTACACCTGCATTGCAAATGGGTGTTCTTTTCGTCCAGCCTCAAGCTGTGAGGGTATCACTTCATAGTTGCTGGACATGTTAACATGTGTTTCTGTTAGAAGGAGCTCTACACATAGATAATTTCCAATAAATGTCACAAAATGGAAGTTAAACTTCTGTTTCCTCCTTGGCATATACACCTCATACTGTCATCTTTGATTAAATTGTCTTGTTATTACAGAATCTTCAGGTCTTTGTTTGGAAGTATGTGTCCTTGTCAGAAAGTCAAAAAATGACATGTTGGCCTTCCTGAAATGTATCAGAAATGTAGAGGTCAGATGATTATAAGATATTTGCTTTTTATGAGATATTAGAATAAAACAATTGGTGTATGCCTTATCTTACATGTTTTGGATGTATTTACACAATGTCACAGTTTCCTATTTTATGTCACATTGTAACTGTAGAATATATTAAAAATAAAAAACACATCTCAACACATGATTATAAAGACATCTCATCTCTACACCTGATTATGAAGGCATCTCTACACATGATTATAAGGACATCTCTACACCTAATTATGAAGACATCTCTACACCTGATCATGAGGACATCCCTACACCTGATTAAAAAGCCATCCCTACACCTGATCATGAAGACATTCCTACACCTGATTATGAAGACATCTCTTCACCTGATCATGAAGACATCTCGACCCCTGATTATGAAAACATCTCTACACCTGATTGTAGAAACATCTCAACCCCTGATTTTGAAGACATCTCTTCACCTGATTGTAGAAACATCTCAACCCCTGATTATGAAGACATCTCTACACCTGATTGTGGAAACATCTCAACCCCTGATTACGAAGACATCTCTACACCTGATTGTGGAAACATCTTGACTCCAGATTATGAAGACATCTCTACACCTGATTGTGGAAACATCTCAACCCCTGATTATGAAGACATCTCTACACCTGATTGTAGAAACATCTCAACCCCTGATTATGAAGACATCTCTACACCTGATTGTGGAAACATCTCAACCCCTGATTATGAAGATATCTCTACACCTGATTGTGGAAACATCTCAACCCCTGATTATGAAGACATCTCTACGCCTGATTATGGAAACATCTCAACCCCTAATTATGAAGATATCTCTACACCTGATTGTGGAAACATCTCGACTCCTGATTATGAAAACATCTCTACACCTGATTGTGGAAACATCTCAACCCTTGATTATGAAGACATCTCTACACCTGATTGTGGAAACATCTGGACTCCTGATTATGAAGACATAGATCTCTAAACTTGATTGTGGAAACATCTCGACCCCTGATTATGAAGACATCTCGACCTCTGATTATGAAGACATCTCTACAACTGATTATGAAGATATTTCAACACCTGGCAAAAAAGGATCATTTTTTTAATTGTTCAAGTTTTAAGACATCGTTTTACAATAAAGTTAATGGGAATCGATTCAGTTTGCGTTTTAGTTTGTTTGGGTGCATATAAGAAAGTTCCTTTCATTCAGAGATACTTTAATTGATGTGACAATTGGCCAAAAAGACTACGAGATGACTAAGATGTACACATCATTATTTTATTAATTAATAAATGTTTCTCTGGTAATGGTAATAAGTTTGTGACATGCAAGGGTTCTGTTATTTGTGTAAATCTTTAACTTGCGCAAAGTTTTAAATAAATACTACTAACTGAACAAGATCAATTATTTCAGATAATTGAAACACAAGTGTGAATAAAACTGCCGTTTTATTTTTAAAAAAATTATGTGTAATTTTTACATTGGTATGTGTTAATAAAAAGTAGACAACAGAAGAGCAGTCCATTAGACAGTATGCTAGACTATTATTTGTCAAAAAGTCAAAACTTTGATAAAGACTAATGAGTAAACAAGAGTTGTCTCACTTACAATTAATCTAACTACAAATCATGTGCAAAATATGAAGAAAATAATAATAATATATTCAAATATAATAGGTACATTATCACATACATTTAAAACATGTCAAGTACACCTATCCACCGCAGGTCAGATTTATGTTACATCTTCATGACATTTTACTTCATAACACTATGAACCTAAACTATCCAAGTACACAATGATACTGAGCATCAGTTGAGCACATATATATAAATATTAATGTATGCTTTACTTCATAACACTATGAACCTAAATTATCCCAGGACCCAATGATGCTGACCATCAGTTGAGCACATATATATATTAATGTACGCTTTACTTCATAACACTATGAACCTAAATTATCCCGAGACACAATGATGCTGAGCATCAGTTGAGCACATATATATATATATATTAATGTACACTTTACTTCATAACACTATGAACCAAAATTATCCCAGGACCCAATGATGCTGACCATCAGTTAAGTCTGGTATTATATAAAAATTGAACAATTTCAAGTCCCATAGAAAGAATGGCAGCAAACTATGGCCTCCAAAGACAGACAAGGGTCTTGCATCGCCAACAGAAATGTGATATTTCAGTGTCTGAATTGTATATACAAAATCTAGTGCATATCAAAGCATGTTTTCGAACGATTTTTATATTTTTTTAGTTGATTGTCAAAGAGGCTAGCCTCACCCCTATTACGACAATTAAATGAGACTAATACAAAACAGACTATGAGGACATAATCTGGAAGTGGTTAAAAGATTGGAAAAGTGCATTTCTGTTTAAGGAGTTTACTTTGAAATTATAAACTTAATATTATGAAGATATTTTTTGTTGTTTGCATTTTATTACCAATATAACATAATCTAATTAATGTCGATCGATCGATCGATCGATCGATCGATCGAGAGAGAGAGAGAGAGAGAGAGAGAGAGAGAGAGAGAGAGAGGAGAGAGAGAGAGAGAGAGAGAGAGAGTGTGTAGATGCAGATGTTGCCTATTACGTGGTGCTTGGTCAAGTAAAGAAAATGAAAGGGTAGACAGCAATCTTGAAGATGTTGTTAAACGGCAGAAATAAGAATAACGTGTGTCCAGGTACGTTTTCAACTCTTCAGACTATCAGATGGTAACCAGCGTCTTTGCAAATGGCGTCTTACTAACTAAGGGAAATAACTGGCACAACAAAGAATTATCTATATTGTCTATTGAGCTAGTAATATTCGTCACATTTCTTTGTTTGTTTAATTTAATGCCAGGGAATTGAAAATCCTTCTATAAATTCACCAAGGTATTTTATTTGTGTATGGATTCATGGGCGTAAGAGCGTTTCAATTATTGGTGGGGAGAGGGTGGGGCAACCTGAGGAGAGAGTATATGAGAATGTATCGTCCCCTTCCCGCTGGGGTGGGGGTATCCCATGGGCTGACATTTTGATATATTTAATACCAAATGCTGCATTATATAGATATTTTATGATTAGATATGGTTGTTACTCCTGGAACTAATATTTTGTGACTTTTAAATGTTCTTATGAAGAAAAAAACAACAAGATGTATTAAAAATACGAATTTCCGATAGGTTTATAACCTGGTACCTCATGCAACGGGAGCAAGGTGGGTGAGTGATTTCCCTAGTATGTGGGGTGGGGGTCTCTCCGGAAAACTATCTGTAAAACCGATGCTGCATTCGTGTACGTTTGTGTTAAGAAAAAGATCTGGGAAGTAGCCAGAAATGTATTCATATTGAAGAAACTCCGTTTTATTTTTGTATAACACCATCCAGGAAATCGCCTCCAACACAGCCAAAGGGAAACAGGTAGATGTCATTCTTCTGTCAAAGCTTTGACAAAGTCCCTCATGTACGGCTACTACATAAGTTGGACCACTACGGTGTAAGGGGCAACGTCAATAGATGGATACAGATTCTATCCAACAGAAAGCAACAAGTCTTCCTTAAGAACTGCAGACGTACTTTCCGGTGTTCCATAAGGGACAGTACTCGGTCCGCTACTGATTTTAGCCTTCATTAATGACCTCCCAGATATGATCAAGTCGTCATCCTCCAAACTGTTTGCTGATGAAAACGCAGTCTTCAAGGTGATCGAGAACGAACATGACAGACAGCTCCTCCAGGAAAACCTTACAGCACTGGAAAAGTGGGAAAAGACATGGCAGATGAGCTTCAACCCCACTAAGTGCACTGTCATCAGGATCCCCCCCCCCCCCCCCATGTCGGAAAATCATCGACACCACATACAGTCTCCATGGTCAAACACTTGAGGTGGTGGATGCAAGTAAATATCTTGGAGTCACCATCACAGAAAACCTCACCTGGGAGAAACACATAGGCAACATCACGAGCAAGGCCAGCCGGACTCTGGGGTTCATTCGCAGAAACCTGAGGGAATGCACACCACCTGTCAAGGAAGCTTTCTATAAAGCCACGGTCTGCCCCCGACTCAAGAATGCCGCCACCATCTGGGACCCATACCAGCTAAACCACGTCAACACTATTGAGCAGGTTCAGCGCCGAGCGGCCCGTTTTGTTTCCAACGACTATTCGACTAAGACCCCAGGATGTATCTTCAATATGCTTAAAGAACTGAACTGGGATCCCCTTGAACAGCGTCAAAAACACAGCCGGCTCTCCATGATGTACAAGATCTACAACAATCTTGTAGACATCAACGCAGACAAGTTCCTCCAAAGCGGCGACGCGCGAACCAGAGGACAACATAGGCTATTCCAGGAGCGTATCAAAGACCAGATACTGTCGAACTCCTTCTTCCCAAGGACAGTGCAATTATGGAATTTTCTTCCTGCCAGCACGGTATCTGCGCCTACCTTGGATGCCTTCAAGTCACTCCTGGTGGAGTAACCTGACACTTTCTTCATCAGGCATGACTACTGTATATAGTTTTAAATTTTTAACATTTGAGACTTCTGTGCACCACCACCTCGCCTAGTTTCGTTGAGCTACGTACGTTCTTTCAAGAACCCAGCTCAGTTTATAGAAGAAGAAGAAGAAGAAGAAGAAAGGCCATGACAATGCATACGGCTTGCGAGGAGGGAAAGAGTACCAGAGGGTCTCACTTCCTGCGATAGGGGTGAGATCTCCCCTTGGTCCTGTCAGTCCTTCTATTTTGTATTCGAATGGTATGAAATACACCCGAATTTAGATATTAATATGAAAAATATAGTTCGGGGGGGGGGGGGGGGGGGGGGGCTTTTCTTCTTCTTATCTTAGTGCTAAAATTGCATTCTGTTTCATTGTTTCCCTTAAGGGAATAGCCTGATGATGATGGGGATACGGGAACTTCTCCCCGAACATTTTCATATTTTAATAAGCAAATACTGCACTTCAGTAAGTTTTAGGGGGAATTGTTGTTAATTACACCAGTGTGGGAAGGGTTGTACACTGTTCCTGGGGCTACGGGTTCATTCCCCGGAAAAGATTATAAATAAACTATTAAATGCCCACAGTGAATTTTACTAAGTTTTCAGAAATATGCTATAACTGCTTGTTTTTTTTCTCATATTCAAATATTGTTTGGAAGTACACATATGACTACTTCCGTGGTAGTGTGCGTATTACGACCTTTGGATAAGGGGCTCATAAACACAATTAGAAAAGTTATTCCATCCGTCACTAATGTTATATATCGTTATTATCTTTATTGGGTTTTTTTTTAAAATTAATTTCTGTAATAAAACTGTATCAAACGTATATTATACATCCATGACGGCGAAAACCCTTAATATAATCAATCGCGATGTTTCTGTTAGTAGAAAAGTAATAATCGTCTTTTTGTGATTTAATGTGTTATTTACCTTGTTTTTCTCCGTTATTTTTCCACCCAACCCAAATAACTGTATGTCTAACAATAAGTATCTATAACTGATCATATTATAAGACACCAACTACAGAGGACATAGTTATTTCTAATTTAACTTTACTTTTTTAAGATGTTAAGTTGCCATTTTCGGGACGGGCCAAAATTAAGTTGGTATGACTTGTGGTCCAGCCCATTTGTATATAAGTTTATACTTTCCATATCATAGATTGTGCAATGTGTGTATATGTTGAATGAATGTATTTAAATGTTGTTTTAACTGTTTGCAATAAAATATAATAAAACTAAACAAGCAAATTTATATCCCCCTCTTTGCGATAAAATGAAAGAGGTTTATTCAACTTTCTCTGTATAAGTAGGTCACTGTAACCCATTTTTCACAAAGCACCAGCAAAGTATCATACATCCAAATTTTGAACTTTGTAACTGCTGCAGATGAGAAAGCTACAACACTGTTTATGAAAATTTCTGAGTTACCCCATTTCAATGTCCAGTTATTCTCTAGCGATAGGGATAAGACAAAAATGAGAACACTCCATTTTTGACGATTTTTTTTACAAGGAATTCAAAACTGAAAACAGAATGAAACTCTGATAAAAAATAAGATAAGATTGTGCACATTGACACAAGCACGCGTTTTCCCCTGATTCTGACATACTTTACAATTAACGTTTTGTCATTATAACATTGTATTAATACTTGAATAAAAAATATTCTGGCATTCCTAAGCTAATGCACGGAAACCAAATAAACACGATTTTTCACAAATTAATGAGGCTCTACAATAAATTCAACTCTACAACGACAAAAGTGCCAGCCACTAAAATCGCCATAAGCCTGTTTTGTCGTAATAGACATTGTAATGTAATAACAAATCAAACTATTCGATTGAGGTATTCTTAAGCATTTTCATGGAAACCAAAGATACAAACTCAAGGACAATAAGCGATTTCATCGTGTTTTTATTAATGAGGACTTATCATCGAAACAAACTTTTTCACAAAGCCAGGCAGCTTGTGAGAGACAAGTTTATCTCGCAGTCATGGACAACAGATGGACGAATCTTCATCAAGGATAAGAACGGGTCTCGCTCCATAATAACAAAATCTTCGGACTTGGACAATTTTTCTTAAATGCCACGCTTTATTTGCTGGCTAGTATAGTTTCAGTTAGTTAACCGTGCACGTTTTACAGTTGAAATCTTAACAAAGAGACATAACACATTCTTATACATGTAGAACTATTTTAATGTCAGTGATGTTGCCATAATGCGTACTTTACACAATAGGTAGACACATAGTGACATGCTATAACCATGTCGTGTGCTAAGCTCAATCAAACAAAACAGAAAAGATGAACATTAAACATTTATATCAAATAATATTCGTATAAAATTGTATTTTTTTTTAATTATCTCTGTTTAAATATGTATTTATGCGCAGATTGGCTCTTATATTTTATCATGATGATATTGTTTTGCTTTGATGTGATGTGCATATATGATAAACTGCGATACGTATGTTCTATATATCATGGTCACGCCTTTGTCCAAAACAAGAGGGGTCAATATGTATTTGTACCATAATGGTTATGAGTATTGTACAATGATGAATTTGTGTATTGAAATAATCTGGTATATACATTGTAATATGATGAATATGTTTACTGTGCCGTGAGAGGAATGTGTATTGTATAAAGATTGTATGTCTACTGTACTATGGTAGGCGTGTATATAATACTATGTATGTCCGTATTGCTATTATGGATGTGTACAGTGTGGAATTGGTCGGAACGTCCGTATAAGGTGTATATTGTGCATTGATGGCACGTCTATATTGCTATAATGGGCGTATGCATTGCACAGTGATGGTACGTCTGTATTTTTATAATTAGTTTGTATATTATGCCAAGATGGGTACGCCTGTATGCTGTGATGAGTGTGTCTTTTGTGCCGTGGGTATATAATGCATTGTGTGTATATTGCGCCATGATGATGTGTATAGTGTCATGAGGTGTACGTATATATTGTATGAATATTGCACAACGATTGTACGTCTATATTGTTCGAATATTGCTCAATGGTGGCACGTCTTTATTGCTATTATGGGTATGTTTATTGTGCTATGGTGTGAACATCTGTATTACTATGTTGGGTGTTTAAATTATACCATGATTATGCAATGCTGGTACGTCTGTAATTCTATTATGGATTTGTATATTATGCCACGATGGGTACGTCTGTATTGCTGTGATTATTGTGTCTATAGTGCCGTGGGTACATAATGCATTGTGTGTATATTGCGTCATGATGATGTGTATAGTGTAATGAGGTGTACGTATATATTGTATGAATACTGCACAACGATTGCACGTCTATATTGTACGAATAATCCGCGACGATGGCACGTCTATATTGATATGATTGATGTGTATATAATGACATAATGGGTACGTCTGTATTGCTCTCATGGGTCCGTATATAATACCATGGTGAGTCCGTTTGTACTGATGTCATAATTGTGTATATAGTACATGATAGGCAAGTTTGTATTGCTATTTTGGATGTGTGTATGTGCCATAGTGGTGTGAATATAATACCATGTTGGGTACGTCCGCATTGCTTTCATGGATATGTATATAGTACATGATAGGTACGTTTGTATTGCTTTTATGGGTATGTATATAGTACATGATAGGTACGTTTGTATTGCTATTACGGGTGTGTGTATTGTATCATGGTGGTGTGTATATACTACCATGTTGGGTACGTCTGTATTGCTATCACGGATGTGTATATAGTACATGATAGGTACGTTTGTATTGCTATTATGGGTATGTGTTTTATACCATGGTGGTGTGTATATAATGACATGATGGGTACGTCTGTTTTGATATCATGGGTGTGTATATAGTGCCATAGTGGGTACATCTGTATTACTTTGTTGGGTGTTTAAATTATCCGATGATGGGTACGTCTGTTTTGCTATCACGGGTGTGTATATAGTACATGATATGTTCGTCTGTATTGCCATTATGGATGTGTGTATTATGCCATTGAGCGTACATTCTTTATTTAATTATACAAACGTTAGATTTAAGCATAAAGATTCAACACAATATAATTTTTATTTTACTTTATTATCTGTTTGTAAATGTTTGGCTCTTCAAGCAATATTGATGACGACACCATTTTTCATTCCTTTTAATCTGATTATTTGCTTTTTACATTTCTCATACATATACTACAATCTCTTTCTTTTCTCATCATTTTCTCTTTACTCTTGTTTGGAAGGGTTGTTTACTGGGCCGATGCTTCTAGAATGCACATCTTTCCGATCGTCACTCATTTATATACGTGTTGTGATTTTACCCAATGGGTAGTGATGTAAATGCATGGAGGGTGGCTATCGGAATTTTTACAATAGAAATCATCACGTTTTGATGGCACATGTGTTTAAAAGTTATCCATTGATGTTTTATTTGCTGGTGTTTCTTAAACGACTAAATTTTACAATCGCAACTGTTTTGAATCATTGCAATAATATCGCAGTTGAAAGTATTTTAAAAATAAGATTTACCATTGTAATTACTTTGTTAGTGTTCATGTCTGGAGATGTAGAGTTAAATCCTGGACCTTTTCCAGAAAATAGACAACACTGTCTTTCATTTTTACATTTAAACATACATGTACGTAATATCCGAAACAAACTAGTGTATATAAAGCAACATTTTTTGGACTTCGATATTATTTGTTTTACAGAATCTCATTTAACGGCCGATATTACTGTGATTGATTTACCCGTACGGATACTCTGAACCATTCGTAAAGATAACACTGCACACTTTAATGGACTTCTAAGTTATATATCTACTAAGCTTATGTCGAAACGAATGTTAATTTTAGAATGTCCCTTTGTTGATAGTATATGGGTAGAGGTGAACTACGGGCGGGAAAGCTTTTTACTTTGTAATGAGTATCGTCCTCCAAATACGCCTGTTTCATTTTGGAACTATTTCAGTATAAGTATAGAAAAAGCACTTGATCTATCCAAAAATATTGTCATCGTCGGCGACATAAATGAAGATCAATTAAATATAAATAATGATCACTTAAAGAATGTCATGCTTATCAATAACTTAACTAATGTTATAACTGAACCCACCAGAACAACGCGTACCTCATCAACTCTTTTTGACCCAATTATAATCTCAGACACAAATACCAGTTTGAATTCTGGTACTTTAGATGTCCCAAACGAAATAAGTGATCATAAAGATACATATGTTTTTATCACCTTTGTTAATATTTCACCCACTATTGTTACTCGACAGGTTTGATTTTATAATCGGGGTGATTATGAGAAAATGAACGAATTGATAATCAATTTTAACTGGGATTTTTTGAACACATGTTCTGTAGACTTGGCCTGTGAGCGTTTTACTGAATCTATTTTAGTTTTTATGCAATCTTATATTCTTTCTAAAGAAGTTCAAATTCGACCAAATGACAAACAATGGTATGACTCAGAAATAAGACGACATTCAATGCAACGTGACAGACAAAAGACAAAGGCCATAAGGACTTAACAGACAGAAGCATGGACAAAATACAAACAATTAAGGAATAAAGTTGTGAAAATACATGCTAAAGAACAATATTTTAATAATATGGAAAACACTGTTTTAGAAGCGAATGTGTCAAATTCTAAATTATATTGGAAACTACTTAAACAGTTTAGTAAATCTAACAAAAACTCAGAAATAATTCCTCCACTAAAATATACATCTATTAATGGTGAGATATGCACTTCTTGAACACTGGATACATTATCAATGGTTCTAAAAGTGCATTGTTCCCATAGATAGTCAGTCCTATGTTGGGTTAATTATGCGGGGAAAAAACTTGAGGTTGACCAGGTTGCTTTTCACAATTTCGATGGTTTGACAAAATAGTTCTCAAATGCATCCAAACTTGGCAGAAATATTGAAAATATTCCCATATGCATGAAGAAACGACGTTTTATATATTTTGGAAACAAATGCCAAACCGCTTAACACAGCTCTAATTTTTTTTTGGCGAAAAACTTGCTACCGTCATGTAAGGGGAGTGGGGGGACCTGGGCTGCGTTCAGCACCGTTTAATTAAACAGCAAACACGTCCAATGTCTGGTTCTCTAAAATTATCGCGTACTGCGCGCTAATATGAGGTTGAGCCAGTGTCCAGGAAAATATGTTAGCTAACGTTGTCAAATGTTTAACCGAACTGAACGCAATCCTGTATACAGGCAATGTATATAGAGAAGAGGTTGCTACCAACACTTACAAAATTAAAAAAACAAACTGAAACAGTCCAATGGGATATTTTTATGGAAAATAAATTGAGAAAAAAAATTCAACATAAATAAGGATCGAACTCGCGACATTTGGATTGACAGTTAAAATCGTTAGCACTACGCTATCGAAACAGACAGTAGTACAACACAGTTAATATTGAATCTAGTTTACTTCATAGTTTATGTAACAGATAAATCTGCTTTCATACTACAAACACCCGTAATACGGAAGGTTCCATCTAAAAATAGAATGACGTAGTTTCAAAATAGCTGATTCGGTTTATATATCATCTTTGTGTTTGTTTACATTCACACATTCGGGGTATACAAATAAAGATAAATAATTCATGAAACTAAAAACCATCCGCATGCGGATACAATCGGTGCAGATAAGCCTGGGTCAGTATTTCACGGCGATACCAAAATACGACATTGTCGTCATGAGGCTCATTGGCACGGCCAAGATAAGGAGTTAAATTGTAGTAACAGTACAAAGGTTTGGATATTTTGATAAGTATTAAAATGTTGCTGCACATTAGACCAGTGTACATGGTATCCGATCAGGTACGCTTTATTTGAAGCAATATTAATAAACATAAACATAAAAACTATGATTTTGCATTTGTCCTTTGCAACACATTCATCGCAAAGTCATCCCCTTATATATAATGTAATCACATAAATTATTAAATGAGTCACAGGCAACAGTTATTATAAGAAAATAATCAATGGTGTCTATAGTAATTAATGAGCAGAAGTCAAACACCAACATAGGTCTCAAAATCAACATCACGTATATATAAATCATGTCAACTCATGTATAATGTGCATTCAGCAGGCATGCGTAAGCAGCATTTCAACCAGGCATGCATACTAGCATTATGTCTAAATGAAATAAAGTAGAAATCTACGACATCTCCGTTTTGTCTTGTGATCAGATTATATTAAATGTGCAATCTTTCGCATGATGTTTTAATGAGAAAGTATATGATTTTTTCCACATGCACAAAAAAAATCGTTTGTTCATTTGCTGTGCTGACTAGTGCTTCTTTAGCTGGTCCTTACTTGTGAAATTCATCCGACAACGTGTACAGATTACACTTACATGGGCAGCGCATACTCTCTGCGTTCCTTTAGTATTTATTACTATATATGTGTCCATACTGTGAACACTCGTAGGGGTTTAATCCAGAATTGATATTAACATGTGCTTAATAGCTTGCCTTAATGAAAAACTGTTTGTTGCAATATTCGTGAGGACACTTCATCAGCCTGTTATAATATTTGTCTCCATCTTGCTCTCTTGCATGCCTGTCTATGTTCGAGGAAAAATGTTTTCCACAAGAAACTCATGAAGTTCAATGTGGCTGATGTTTAGCATCTTTGTGTGACACTAACTTTTCCTCAGTTTAAATAAACAGCAGTGTGCAGGCTTTACATTGGTATTTGTCAGAATAAACTTTTAAAGCGCATCTTAAATTATACACTTTCTCATACATACCACAAGCGAAAGAGTCGTGTACTACTTCTTCTGCTACCTCTAGAAGTGATCCATCCAAAAACGATATATCCAATAACTGAGTCGTCTATGTTTATAATGACAGAGTAATGTGTAATGTTAGAGTAAAATATACATGTTTCCATCAACACTTTAACTTGAAATGGAAATGTAGTCTATATACATAAGATTGCGAACGTGCAGGAATACATTTATTAAAATACAACCATAGACACAATGCGTTTTGCAATACTGTAAGCTGTAGATTCTATCTCTTTTAACCTAGTATAAGATATTACATCTAATGCATATGACTGGTTCAAATAGTCCTCAACGACATTTCAGCAAGGGTGAGAACCTACGTCACGCGCGCCGCTAAATACGGCGCCGGAACGTTGTTTCATGTGCTGGTTTAATAATTGATTTTATATGTCAATTTTTAGTACATATTTAGATTTTATAGTTCTCACCGACCATCTGGGTATAAGAGTAATCTATTTCACCGATAAACAATTTAGTGCAGCTTACAAAATTCCAGATTATCTCAAAACAGTTGAGCGTCATGTCTGGTAACGTTTACATTTAGAATAAAGCGCAACTGTTTTGAAATACTCTGGAATATAAATTTAAATGATTTTTCGTGTCAGTTTTGGGTACATGTGTAGACGTGTAGTTCCAACTGACCGTCTGGGTATTACAGTAATCTATTTCATCGATATACAGATCAGTGCGATCTGTACAATTCCAGATTATCTCAAAACAGTTGACACGAAACATACAGTGCTATTATTACAAACTGGCCAATTACTGATATTTTATTTGGAAACAGAGTTTGACCCAGTGTTGAATAAATTATTATTGATAACAAAAAAAATCATCTTCAACCATAAATTAAATAAAAAAGAACTCTGTTTAACAAACTTTGAACATTATATTCGAAATCTTTATAACACAGAAAGATATATAGCAAAAGTAAACTTTAATTTGGTAGGATTTGATGCTCTTTGGGAGGTCTATAAACCTCTTGTAATCTAAGATACATTATTGATTTCCCTCCGGGTTTTTGTGGATAAATTGCTTTAAATATTTATACAATCAAGTACAGTAGACTTGATCCCTCCAATCTTTTTTTCATACAATTATTATTATTATTATAAAAAAATGCTACTATTTAGTATTTAAAGAACATGAATAAAAACAAGCAGTTTTATCAGTCTCAGATGATTTTAATGTCTATAAATAAGTAAATGTTACATAATTCTTTAAATTGGAAATATATAATGTTACATAGTCATTCTTCGAGATAATATATAGTGTACAAATATGTAACATACAACATATATGTATATGTTGAATACTTCAATGAAGTTATCTTATTTTGTATACAACGCACGAGAGCGGGTTTCTGTTTTACCAGTATTTTCTTTGGTTTACCGTTTTTAACCGATTGTAGAATGCTGATTCAACTTTTAAAAGTAAAGTAAAAGTTACGCAGTTTTTTTGTTTTGTTTGTTTGTTGTTGTTTTTTTAATCCAGTGCAAACCATCACGGT
This sequence comes from Panopea generosa, assembly GCA_029582155.1. Taxonomy (NCBI): domain Eukaryota; kingdom Metazoa; phylum Mollusca; class Bivalvia; order Adapedonta; family Hiatellidae; genus Panopea; species Panopea generosa. Next base: position 10,149,679 of record CM055909.1, read on the forward strand.
TACATAAATTTCTTTAAACTTAAGTTTATTATTGATACTTCTACGAATACCCGAGTGTGTTGATGAAACATAAGCCTGTTCTCTGTTGTTGGTGTTTTTTTTAGGGTTTTTGTTTGCGAGGATTTTTTCTTTTCACAAACAGACTAAAGAGCAAACTTTCCTTGTAAATAAATTTAAAAAAATTTAAAACAATATGGTATATATAATCATTGTATAACTTATTTGATATCAATAACAAAATATATATATATATATAAAGAATGGGAGTTAACAAACTCACTAAAAGACTTGGAAAGTTTGCCCTTAATTTTACAAATGTGAAATTGTTGAATTCTGCATATATTATATTATAATGTGTTTCTTTACATCTGGTATTGTTAAACTGTTACAATGAAATAAAAAATTACAAAAAAAAAAAAAAAAAATCCAGCTTATCTCAAAACAGTTGAGCGTCATGTCTGGTAACGTTTACATTTAGAATAAAGCGCAACTGTTTTGAAATACTCTGGAATATAAATTTATATGATTTTTCGTGTCAATTTTGGGTACATGTGTAGACTTGTAGTTCCAACTGACCGTCTGGGTATTACAGTAATCTATTTCATCGATATACAGATCAGTGCGATCTGTACAATTCCAGATTATCTCAAAACAGTTGACACGAAATATCACGGCCGGTTTTATGTTCATATTTTGTTGATCCTGTTAATGTGTATATATCGTATATAATTGTATATTCATAATTTTATTCATGTAAAAATATAATTGTGAATTTTAGTTTGAGTATAGTTACATTCTACCATAGTCAGTTGTCGGACATTGGTCATTTTATTACACGGTGCTTGTTCAGAGATACTATTTCATACTGAGCCTGTCATGTGCACCCGACTGCGGCATTTACTGTTGGTAAATGCAAATTATACATACATTACTTTAGATAAATTATCATCTTAAAGTTTAGTGCATCGTTAGTATATATTTTTTTTTTCTTCGACAAGTTCTTACAAGTTCGGCAAATCACGTTCAAAGTCTTCCTGGTTAGAACTAGTACTAAGTATATGCGGAAAAGTGTCTTGCTCAAGTACACCACACATAGCCGTGGCGGAGGATCAAACTCACGACCCTCCCATCATGGGTGCTCTACCACTGGACCACATCTATACTCTCCTGAGATGAAACATAGATGTATGAACATTTAGTCACTGCATACACGTAAAAAATATGTGCAAGTCAGTTGTTTTTATCATTTGAAACTCTGCAAACACATTCAGTATATATGTGCACAATGCTAACTTAATGAAAAGGAGCACTCGACACACACGCGTGAGACCAATCTTTACAGATGACAGAAGGGAGCTAACTCATATCTTGAATTCCATGGTATGCAGGAGTTATATAACTTAAACCAGTGTGACGGAGGCATTGTTTGAAAACAAACTCTGGTTTTCATTTCTCCATGTAGTTTTCCTACTTTAATTTTAATAAAGTATGTTGTTTCAATCCCCATCATTATGCATACACAATGGAACGCTCACCGTTTTCAATGGGTTTTCTTGTATTTTAGATTTTTTTATTATATTTATTTATTTACGTGACATGATTACAATATAATTCAAGGATTGACAAACAAACAAAATAAAAAATTGTACCCAGCCTAAACAGGCTTATCTGTCACTGTTTTTTTAATAACTCGTATCTCTTGAATATTTCTTATGACGTGATACGTTCTTTGACACAAGTTCTGAAGGACAGTACATGTTGAAATAGTTTTACTTTGTTCATTTGTGTTTGGACGGCGGTACTGAAATTAACTATTGCATGAATACATTTACTGTTAAATATATTCATTACACATGTAATGGTGTCACTGCTTCCACGTATATAATAGCAGGACACAGTTAATGACAGTCAGCTCTTGTTCCAGATATTTGGATGTACTACTGATGGTTCTTGGTATAAAACGTTCCTGCGCATCAGTGAAGTCTGATATATAACCAAAGTCCCTTATTAAATATGTGACACAGCAGTAGCGTTGAATCCATATTCATATAATAAAAACAGAATATAGATATATCGGTTTGCTATTTGTTGTCGGTCACAATATTGACAGGAAACGTATTCCGGTGCACCCACCTGCTATAATATTTATTTGCTGTTTATCGTTTGGTTAGTTGAATGTTATATCACAGAAATTGGTATCACTGTGGCTCATGTTTTGAAGTGGATTGTTTTCAAACCTCAAAACTATGGAAGATTCTTATATTTAGTATGAAACAATTTTTATCTTTTGAGATTTTTATAAGGAAGTCAATCTTAACATCATGGTAACAATTGTTATGTGCGAATGATAATTTGGCAAGGATTGGACTAACTGATCTCACGGTATAGCAAATAATCGAAATTCTTATGTAAGCATGCGTAAGCATAGTTTCTTATTTGAGCTTTGTGCTTGCATACTATATATTTTGAAATCCCATTTCCTGGTTTTATATTTCACTTATTTTGAATCGGTTTCTTGTGTATTTATATTTACACTGTAGAACATTTTATTTACGAAATGTGTTACTGCTTGCATATTGTAATATAATATAGAAATATCTAGTGCAGTAACTCCTCTTGTGAACTAATCCAACAGTTTATGATTCCCATAGTTTATCTCTTGTTTTTTTTTCTGACACAGTTATGAAAAAAATACACAAGTAATTGCGAGATTCTGAATAATGAGACAATGTGTGTAACTATTGTTTGCAGTACTCTTTTAGCACAAACTATATTATACCTTTTGCACGCAATTTGTAGAGAGTAAAATCATAAATCTTGTTTAAATTGAGCGGTCAGTTTAGAGGTAAATAAATCTTATTCCAATTCAGTTGCTTGTATTTGGTATATCACAAAAATATGATTTTAGTAAGACACTTCAAATATAACATTTTCAAGGAAAGAACATTTTGATTTTTTTCTGAACACCAGATTTGATGTGTGTCAAAATTGTATCACAATTTTGGTATTCATTTGTCTGAAGTTATTGTAAAACAAAATACATTTGCTATTCAACCATACTAATCTAATTGATCTCCCATTTTTGCTGTAAAATTTGTTTTATTTGTCCTATGTCCAAGTATATAGCATATCTATACTATGAACTGCGATCTCTGGAAATCAATTTTATTATAAAAGCTAAAATACTTTTGTTGACTTAAATTGTGGTTTACAAAACACAATGACAACAATGTGAGCATCATGCAATTTCTAACATTAATATCCTATTTAAGTATATGCTATGTAAAAATGGCTTTACTTATCTGTAGCAAAATATCACAACCCCTATGAACACTATTATAACATATCCGAAGCGCAATGTTTTTATTAAAATGGAGCACAACTGTTTTGTGAGACGTGTATACTTCCACTGAGCTTCTGATGATTTTTTTTGTTAAAGTAAAGCGAAAACTGCTTTCAAAGTCATAACTTTAATTTTTTAATATTTTGGGTGGAAATGACACAGAAAATTAAGTTTACTTTGTTTCTTGATTCTTTATATTATTCCAATAAGATTTATAATCAGGGCCTTGATAAACATGAAACAGATGAAATTGGTGCATCGGCATTCATATAATACAACAATATTTAATGCAGATATACGCTGCTATTTTCAACCTTAAACGTCTGACTACACAGTTACGGCCTTTTTTGCCACGGTAGCAAGATTCTTACTCTTAAAAAATAGGCCTATGTACTTTGTTGTTAAAAAAGTGACTTTTATAGGATTTCAACAAAAGCATGTATTTATGAGCATTTGAGGACTTCTTTTTTCAAAAAAAAACTAAGGGTGTCACTGCACCCTCTTTAAAAAAAACGTGGTCAACCTACCAGTTATTGTGTATTTTTATGTGTGTACACATTCCTGCAATGAAAAAAATCTATGTGGAATTCTTTTTTTACCAGTGAAATCCAAGACAAAATTCAACTGTGTAGTGAGACTTAAAGTGCCTGTACTTATGTCGATCATCTAGTATAATAATGTCGATTAACTAGTATACGTGGTAATGGACGTAACAAATTAAAAACTTATAGGCTTTTTATAAATGATTATGAAGTAGAAGAATTATTGTAAAATTGTGCTACCAATGAAGCATAGATCAGCGTTTGCAAAATTCAGATGTGATGTTGCGCCATTAAAACTAGAAACTGGTCGATATGAGGGTATTAATGGGAATGACCGGTTATGTCCTTTCTGTAATGATGCTATAGAAGATGAGTGTCATGTTATTTTAAAATGTGCCTCTTATAAAGATATTAGGACAGATCTGATGCTTTAAGCAGTAAGCATAGATGCAAACTTTAATAATTTTGATGACTGTAATAAAATGAAGTTTCTCTTTTCCAATAAAGATATGATAAGAATATGTGCCAAAACCTGTTTTACATTACTACTAAAACGTAGAAATATTTTATATAAATAATGTATTATATCTTAAATGTAAAACAAATTAATTTTATATTGTGTTGAGAAATCGGTGCTAATCAGGTCATTCCAGATCTGATCTGGGGTGATAACTGATCTTTTAAAATATTTTTTAAAAAAGCTTTTGACTATATAGCGATGCATTTGCATTTTTGTTTCCTTTCACGATTTAACAAAAGTTATTTTAACAATCTTTTAGGTCTAGAGCCAAGATTAGCGCCGGTGTCTCAATTCTTAGTGTATAATGCTATATAGTATACATCATTTTCTAAAATAATGCATGAATAATCTATGATGGATATATATATTTTATGTCAATTAATTTTATAGCGATAGTCTCTTGCAATTCTAATATTGAATGGCTATGTACGTTGTATGTGTTACTGTATGTTTTATTTATATGTTTGTACATAGATGAGACTTAAATAAAGATATATATATATATATCATCTGTTACAAGAACCTTTAACGAAACTATACGAATAAGGGATATTTGACACTTAAATGTGATTTGCTACAAACAAGTTATTCCCATTGGATGACATATTTTTAACAGTAGTATTCTGATGGGTTTCTACCGTAGCATTTTAGTCTGATAATATTCAGTGGAGCATAGGCATGTGGATATAGACTATGTATGATATAATATAAGATAACCTTAATTAGCTGAACATTCATAAGATGCATGAAGGAACTGCATATAACACTTAAAGTATACATGAACCCCTACGTGGTACAGGAACCTGCATATAACCCTCAAAGTATACATGAATCCCTGCGTGGTACAGGAACCTGCATATAACCGTCAAAGTATACATGATACTTTGTTTTCTAAAACTGGTCATATGCATGGAAGCAAAGTATATATGTTGTTGTTGTTATTAGCCATAGGACTGTACATTAACATGTGAACATTTTATACTTATGATATGACATCATCTTATTCTTTACCGGGTCCGTCTGACGATAACGTGTCTGACTGCCATTCACCGCCCATACTCAGTCCACTGTTATAAGTCTCCCATCGCAGATACATTGTACATATGGTAAGTTACTTGCACGGCTGAGGTGTATCCTGTCCTGTTACCGATGGGTGGTGATTAGTTGTGTTATACGTCGTTATATAACTAAAACACCGTTGATAAAAGCATAAAACAACATACAAAAACATTGATCAGTTTACGATGCTGGTTTGTACAGCTTATGGTCTCTTCCAAGGCAGTTGTTTTTATGTGCTTCTTATAATTGAACAGAAAGGATATGATATATTGTTAAAATACAGCTAACCGCGAAGCGGACTCGAGACTACTCCTACTTTAAAATCACAAATAATTTAAAGATAACACCATGAATAGCTGACCAATCTTACGTTACAATTTCACTATATGTGCCTTTGTGAAATATATGAATCACGTGGAAAAGGACCATGATTCTGTTGCACATTATATCTTTGATAGCAACATGACCAGTAAGTAAAGATGTTTATTTTATAAAGAAATGAACAAAAAATATATAAATGCCAAAAAAAAATAATCTTGGGAGAATACAATAAAATTATTAGAGCAGGGACAATATTATCAGGTAGGTAAGTAAAGGACAAAAAAAAAATATCTTTTTAGGTCTTATTATAGGTGTGCTTTATTCGTCACACTGCATAATGTCTGTACCGGTTCACACAATCAGCCTCATTGTCCGCAGAGCATATAAATTATGGATGTTCAATCAAAACAACAAAGTACATTTGGGAATCCTGAAATTACACGGGTGATTTTTTTTTCAAAGTTAACCGTATAAACGTTATTGAACATTATACATTTTGAAAGGGGTTTAACGCCATTTTCAACATATTTCAGTTTATGTATGACAATATCCAGTTTTATTGTTAGAGAAAGACCTCAGAATGAATCTGAGTAGAACGACCGTCCTTCTGCAAGTGAAAGGAAAATTTTCTCACATAAAGCCATAGTCAGACCTATCACCTTTGTGGTGATATGTAAGTGATCTTGAGACGGCGCCTTGGACCACTCGGTCACGGATGACCCTATGTGTCATTCTGAATAACATGTACAATCGATGTTAATTAAATAAGTTAAACTAATAAAATCTTTCTCATTGCTTCCGATAACTAGTCGCCTATGTATAAACCAGTTTATTTATTTAACTCAAATCCAAAGCGTAAAACATGTCGACATTCGCCTAAATAGTAAGCTAAGAAACAGTGATAAGGTTAATTGGCAAACTCGTTATGATTCTCCCTTTTGTCCGTTAAACTTGAACAGACGTTTCTAAACCCAATTAGTTCAGCATCACTTATATCGACAATATGTATACCTAGACATAGACGAGCTCTGGAATAATTTAATCAAATAAGATTGTTATCGACTAGAAAGATTCTTAAGACTTGCAGCGAAAAAGGTACAAAACTCTTTTGAAATTCGAACCCGTACGGATATTTGTTTGAGCATGCTAGGCTGGGAACATGTGCGGTCCCAAATCGACAAGCGAAAATGCGCCCCTTTCGATATATACATGTAGATCGGATAATAGTCAATGCGGATTTATTGCTGATATTGTTAATATTCTTACAAAGTATGATATGTCTCATCATCTTATCACATACATACAGTCAGGTTCGTTCCCAAATAAAATATAATGCAATTCTATTATTCAACAACAAAAAGGGATATAAAAAGAACAAGCATTTTGTTCTGCTAGTTTCTATTTTATATATATGCATGTGTTGACATGAAGAATGGCCATGACTGGTTAAGAAAATGAATATTTATAAATATTTAGAACATTAATAAGTTATTAGTTACCCCGACAACGGATGTAACCTATGTTGAGCTAGCAAATGCCCAATTGAACTTTTAAATATCTGACAAAGTTGGAGAAACAGAACAACTGAATTATCACAAATTACTTATTCAATTGTTAATTACACTGTCGCAAATCGTCCCGACCCCGGCACTGGTAATCCAGAAGAAAACAGTCACTAGTGTCCGATTTTTACAACATATATTGATGCGCACTTTTATTTCCGACCCCGACATCGGATGTTGAGAATCATTAAGAACAAATTGTCTGTCTCCCAACGTTGTCAATTTACACCAGCAATGACGGGAACTTGTTCAAACATATGAATTTATCCAAGTTACATCGCTCTCACCAGCTTAAATAATAAAATATAAGCAGAGCAAAACAGAACATTTAGGGAGGGATAAGGGAGGGTAATAAATATATCATAATCATAAGGTTATAATATAATTATTTCCTGCTCTGAAAAATTGAAACCCACCCAACTTTTCCAGTTCCAATCGAAAGTGATTACACAATCAAATTAGTCGACTGACGTCACTTCCTTTTTGTAAATGAGAGGCCCGTACGTTTTTTTCCGTTGAATAAAAGTTTTTATCTTTATGAACAATAAATCCATCTATTATAAAGTTAACGTACATACATTCGAAACTAAATATTGGCGTTCTCGTTTGTAAATCGATGATAATTTTAGCAGATTTAGATTCTTACACACTTACATTGAACATTCATTAATCTGGGAATGCATTACTGACCCAGAAACACTACCTTGTGAACGAACACACAGTGAGTATATTGTGAATATGTCACATGTCTGAAAAAAAGACACCAACGTTTATGTCGTTTCTGTGGAATAATGTTAAATAATGCTATTTCTCACATGCCGTTTGATTGTTCACGCTCAACAATAATGCGACAAATCTCTACATAATTACAGAATCACAATTTGGCTAAATGAACTCAATAATGGTACAAATGAGACTAAACGCAAAAGTTAAATGTCGAGGATTATTATCATTATCAAGTAAGAATGTTTACAAACACTTTATCCGAATAGCAATTAGATTTGTTGCAAAATGCATGAATTTAACCAAACTTTTAAGATAAAGAAATAAAAAAGAAAATCCAGCTCTTAAAGAAATAGCAAAAATGCAAAGTAAATCTATTTGCATACATAGTTACTTTGCTATACATATGAATATATATGTGAAAAATGTCATTCTGTAATATTGTTAGCTATATAGCAAGTCTATACCAGCATGCTTGAAAAAAATACTACTCCCGCCCAGAGAGAGCCAGAGAATATAGATAATCAGTAACCAACACACACAACTTTGTATCAAGTCTATATAGATATACCAGCATGCTTGATAAAAAACTACTCCCGCCCAGAGAGAGCCAGAGAATAAAGATAATCAGTAACCAACACACACTTTTGTATCTTATTAAATTCCAGGATTTATAATAGATTACAACAGCCCTCCAAAACAATACAGTTCGTGTAAAATTGAATTAATGTATAACTCAATACCACCCCCCCTCTCTCTCTCTCTCTCTCTCTCTCTCTCATTCTCTCTCTCTCTCTCTCTCTCTCTCTCTCTCTCTCTCTCTCTCTCTCTCATTCTCTCTCATGTTATATGTATATATGTATATAAAGTGTGTTTATGTTCCCTGTAAACATATATACTTGTTCACATTGAATGCTGTATAATTTGTACATTTCATATTGTTCTGTTAACATTGCATGTTCATAATCTCCTTGAGGGCGGAAATAAAGAATATATATATATGTAAACCCAGTTCTGCAGTCGTAGATGGGTGAGATCTCCTATGATTTTTTTAGATTTTGTTTCATTAAGAGTACGCACATCTTCATAACGGGATGTCTCCGATTAAAACGTGTGGAAGATATCATCTTAACAAGTCTCTGTTTGTTAACTTATTCGAAAATAATATATTGTTTAGGATTTCACTTTATTTGTTATTTGTGCATAAAAAAAAACGATCTGATTTTCCGTGTGTTTATATTACAAGAAATGCTTTAAACACAAATATTTCATTTTTATATAATCTATGAAATAATAAATGCCAAATTCGCAAACAGTTCCATTTCATGAAATATTCCCATTATTTGAGATTAGGTTGACATTATTTCAACATTTTAAGATCCAGATTATGAAGCTGTTGATGCACAGCATATATTCGTTGTAGAGGTAACTTAAAAAGTCACTGTTTACTTCTTTCATCTCAGTGCTTAAAACGTAATTATATACTATACCAATGGAGCAAATTTGTGAGATAACTGTGCACATTTTTACAAAAACACCAAACTTGGCACAACAATATACAATACTATTTTCAGCGAAAATGGATATGGGCCCATCTTTAAAATGACCGCCATTTAAATGCTACAGCATGTATATGTATTTTCACAGTTGTAAAAGTTAGAAATTTGCTTAGAATTCATCAGTTCAATACATTTATTAACGCTGGGCCTATTGTAATAATAAGGTTTTATATACAATTTGCAAATATCGTTATACAACGGACAGATAAGAATGAAATGATACTCGTCTTCCAAATGGTGTTCAATAGCGATTTTATAATTGCAGCCCATTTTTTACAATCTCTAAGTAGAGATTCATAAAGACATTTAACAGTCATATTACCAGACTTAGCTATTTAACCAAACGCCCATGTCTGTTTATGAACAGCGGATATGTACCAAGTTCGCCATATATTCTTATATGCATAATTTAGAGTTCAACCTACAAAGCATCAAATAGCTGACAAACAGTTTTTGGTTTTAGAATATATTTGCGTGTATTTGCTAAGAGTTTAAAACTGTATGTCAATATTGTAAGAGACCACATGTATGTCGATCAAACATAAAGATACGTTAAACAATAGCATAACTACACACTAAAGTAAGATAAATACTTTATATGTACGTCCTGACAATTTGTAAAGAAATCACAGTTGACAGAGATATGTTTTAGCAAATAAGTAAAGTAAAGTGTTTGTTAATTATAGTTGAAAGGGCCAGTCGCACTGGGCTTATGAGACACCTTTATGATGTGCATAGTAACTTCCCGAAAACTATCATTGTTAGACATTCGATACCCCTCGATTTATCTAGCTGCTGGGTCAGCAACCGACTATGGCAGAAAAATCCAAGTGCTTCAACCGGGATTCAAACCATCGACCTAACGCTTCCAATGCGGAAGCCTTGGCCACTAGGCCACGGAAGACGTTATAGTTAAGTGGTACTTATAGCAGCTTTTATTTCATTATAATTTTGGATTTTTTTATCTATTTTAAAGTTTAATATGTTTTACTTATCAATGTGTGAAAGTCCATGAGTTGGGATAATACATTTCGTTAATACAAAATAAATCTTACAGCCACGGTTATTTTTTTATATTTGGCCGTCATTTTGAAAAATCTAACATGAATCCATGGCAAAAATTGATCAGTAAAAATGTCTTACTTATTAATGTTTGAAATTGTATAAGCTGTGATAAGACATTCAGTTCAAACAAAATAAATCTTACATTCAGTGTTTTATTTACATAACTGGCGGCCATTCTGAAAATGATAGCCATTTTGAAATATCTGACATAGGTCCTTAGCCAAACAATTGCAGTAAGATCTTTTCTATCTATATGGCAAGTTTGTTTCTTTTGTCACGCACAATTTTATGAAATTATGTCTCAAATCTGATCAAATATTCTACAACAGGGATATACTTTAGATACGTATGTTTGGTTTGTTTGAATTTCACGTAATGTGATGTTATTGAGAGCGTACAGATACTCAGCTAGTCTAATCACTTTTTCCTGGGATCCTGGAAGGTTAAGCATCACTAAAACACACTCACCTCCACAAGTAACTATCTCACCTGAATCAGCTGTGAGAGATGAATGACAATGATTCGGCATGTCAAATGTCAACCATCACGAAGACTATGGCCGGGTGGGGATTGTAAATCACGTCCCCTGGATTGATAAATAAATACGCTACCTACTAAGCTAACCGGGCCCAGCAATGGTAGCCAATGATGCTTATTAGAGGTGGTTCGGAAGTGGTAGGGGATGTCAACCAGGGTTAGGATAAAACTGGAGATTGTGTAGCATGAGCGGACTGAAAAAGGCGGAAACAATTTACACTGCGAGATGGTCATTATAAATGAAATATCTTTCTGAAAAAGAATAAACATAAATAGAAAACAGGCTGATATTATTGCAATTCAACAAGAAATCTTGTTTACACGGAAGACGTCACCAATACCAATTATGGGGGACTTCTTGACAGGAAGGTGGATCTCAAGATCATGCGCGTATGCGGCTCCTGCTTACACCGACCGCTGCATCTGGGGAACGCATGACATATACCCGAGATAACGGTAAGTTTTACTAGGAAGCGCTTAACCATTTCTAGACTGAGACCTTTACAAACAGTTGACTCTCATATTGTATCTGTAAAAAAAGGGGGAAAAAGAAACAGTCCAAATCAGAAAAGCAGCAGACGACGTTTTGAGCAGACGACATTTACCGATAGTTCAAAGCGTTGGACAGTTATTAAAGTAGCATTCATCTGTAACTGGCACAGTGGATTTATTACAATGGCAGATGCAAAAGTGTGGGGGTAGAGTCTCGGTATGTTTGCATGGTGTTTAGCGTCGCTTTCAACAAATTTTCAGCTATATCGCGACGGGGTCTACTTGAGACAGCATTCTAAGCGCTGTCATACCGGAGTATCATGCCTCAGTTAAATGGTACGATACTTCACCAGTCAAATCAAACTAACTTTCAGGCAACCAGACCAAGAATTATCCTCTCAATGCTGAGCACCAAGCGAGGAAGTTTCTAGTACTTCTAATAAGTATTTAGTGCGGAGCGCGTGGTCCAGTGGTAGAGCACCGAACCCATGATCGGAGGGTCGTGGGTTCGATCTTCCGCCACGGCTATGTGTGTAGTCTTTGAGCAAGACACTTTTCCGCATATGCTTAGTACTGGTTCTAACCAGGAAAACTTCGAACGTGATTTGACTAAATTGTAATAACTTGTTTCACAATCGAAGTAAAGTAAATAAGTGTAAACTAAGTATTTAGTATGACCCGGCCGGGGATTTAGCCAACGATCTTCCCCATGCGAGGTGGACGTTCTACACCTAGCGGGAATATGATACTCTTTCAGAATATTTATACTTTGTGTTATGAAACATGGGTAAAGCGGCCCTTGATCCTGGGTTCGCGGGTTCCATATTCCTCCTAACCATGCTTTCGGGTGAGACGAATTTAAACCAGGTGGCGTATTCTGTAACTTTTCTGTGTTTGCTGGGATATCATACATTCAAGCTGCGTAAAGTTAGCTATGAGATCGGGAATCGTAGATCGACACTCAATGTAAACACAGGTCTGCAATCGTTGATCAACATTCGAAAATGTTCTGGTCGTAGATTAATATTCAATGTAGACCCAGGTCTGCAGTCGTAGATCAATGTATTATATATATATCACTCATCTGTAAATGTGCTTTTCATTCATAATACTTTTTTATCTAGATTGATGCGCGCACAAAACGACCTATTTATGTGTCGACGTGCCATAAAACATCATTCATTCATTCATTATCTAGATGGACACATAATAAACAATAGCGGCTAAATTAGTAATCACCAAATCTACAATTAAAAAGTTAAAAAATATCAAACTACTCAGTTAAAGTAATCCTCCATCATTACTCACTTATCATCTATCAATCATACAATATCTATAATCTTACATTGATGATCTATAATCTTACATTGATGATCTATAATCTTATATTGATGATCTATAATCTTATATTAATAAACTATAATCTTATATTAATAAACTATAATTTTATATTAATAATCGATAATCTTATCTTAATAATCTATAATCTTAAATTAATAATCTTTAATCTTTTATTTTTAATAATCATCTTATCCTGCTCACCAAAATGACTAGTTCAAAGTGCGATGGTAAATAAACATGCATACATATTCATGATACAAAGTACAAGTACAACGTATTGCAGCTCTGTTGTTGTGTCCTTGTATTTATGGTACAAAGTACAAATGATTATAAAGCGGGATCAGGCGAGAAAACAATGACATTATTAAAAAAAAACAAGAACTAAATAGAAAGATAATTTTAACAACGAAAAACACCAGTGCTACGTTCTTCCTACAATATACTGAATATGCTCACCAGACGGCGATTCAAAACGTCCTGTTGAGGATTCGCCGCGAATCGCCAACTATCAACGAGCTGCAAGTTGGGGATTCGGACATTTTTTTTTAAACGGATGTTGTATTATTTTAACAAATCAATTCAATAAAAAACTGTTTATATAATAAAAAAAACATCTGTGCCGGGTTGGTTCTTTAATATACCGAGTATACTCACCAGACGGCGTTTCAAAACGTCCAGTTTGGGATTCGCCGCGAATCGCAAACTACCAACCGGTTGCCAGTTGCAGGTTCGAGATTTGTTTTTTAAATCGCTGTTTTATTTCAAGTTTTTAACATATCAGTTAAATAGAAAAAAAAAACACCAGAACCACGTTTTTTTTTTTTCCAATTTATCCTGCGAATATTCTTACCAGACGGCGATTCAAAACGTACAGTTGGGGACCAGTTGTCAGTTTGGTATTCGGATTTTATATTAATATACATCCGTTCTCTATCGAATATATTTTTAAATATATTAAACACGAGTAAAATAAGTAAACTAAATAGTGATTATAATAACGAATCTGAATCCCCAACCGGCAACCGTTATTCGATTATCCAACTACCAACTGCTAACTACCTACTCACTTAATACACTCATAAATACACAACATACATGAACATAAACGAATGCAAGTGTCCGTCATATGCCACATCTTGACCCAGGTTCGAAGTCCGTTGGTGGTGACCTCTATCGGCAAAAAAAAACAATAAATAACATGGGTACCTCAAGATTTATTTAATAATTTCTGACGAATGGAACCAAGTTTGATTAGCCATGCCAATTAATGAGCTCTCCACAAGGATTTGAACATGACACCGCCATCTCGGCCATCCGCGTGTCGGAACAAGCGCGTTTCTAACTAACGGTGACAAATAACATGTTTGTTTGTTTGTTTATTCACTTTCATGCATTCGTACGTTCGTACGCTCATTCATTCATTTTTTTCGTTCATTAATTCATTCATTTATGCGTTTGTATGTTCGTTCAGATAATGAATTACACTGATTCATTATTCATGCATTCATTCATTCATTAACTCTTTTTTCGTCTTGGTATATGACATATATGTCTATGTGTCGCCTTCCTCTCATCTGCATATCATCTTACTGGTAAGAATGTGTATAATTAGATAATGAGGGGCGGCTGAAGAAAATGAGAGCATGTACAATAAATCAAACTTGTATAAAACCGGTTACTCATTCATTTTCCTTGTCGAAACGAAAACCAAGGTAGTTATGGAGATGTGGGTAATGTATGATACACTCACTAATATTCAAGTAAGATAATGTAGGTTGCATTAAAAAATCGTGGATGTATCATAGCTTCATCTACATAGATAACTATTTATAATTGAACACTTCTTACTCGATTTATATTGATAAAGAATAAATTATTATACAGGTGTAGTTATCGTCAGATTACACATTGTCGTAAATACTTAATCAAGGTTTTATTTTCTCGCCTAGATTAGCCATTTTAGTTGATCGTTTGTTGAGCGAATAATAATTGACAAGAGTGTATCAATGTTGAACGATTTTTTGGTCAAATTTAAAGCTGGTCCAATATTTCCATATATGCTTCAAATATTATAGTATTTAAAATATTGCATTTCATAGGAGGCTTGTAAAGGCCAAGTGCTATCGTATAGGTTTGATATTTGAAATCATTAATTAATAATTATGATTTCTATATATTTTATAACAGGTTTGTTTCTTATTGCATCTAAAGAATAGATGGATTAACGTTTCTCTTTCCTTTTTACACATATTCCTTAAGTAGATAACATCTTCTAATTTCCGTCTTTATTGTGTCGTCTTACACCTCAATGTGATTATGCTTTTAGATAGTGTACACCTGTTTCGCACCTTTTATTGTTTGTCTATATCTGCATTTAAGGCTTATCAAACATATTAGCGTTGTGTCTTAATTTCTATGACAACAGTTTTAATACAGTCTACTTCATGTCCATAGTATCGATACAATACGTTCTAATTTCGGCAGTCAAAGAGTTCGGGTGTAATGTAATTATACACTCATTTTACTGATGCAGATATACCTGTTATACGTACCCAGTGGGGAAATGAATATAAGTGATCAACTATTTTTAGAAGTGCTTTTATTTGAAATTCGTGGAATAACTATTTCTCATTCCTCTTACATCAAACGACAACAAGACCAAAGGGAAGCAATACTTTATAATGAAATTGAAACCCTAGAAAAAGAAATCTTACAAAACCATACTTTAATAGAATCAAACAAAAAAAAAGAATTAATTGATATAAGAGAGAAAAAATTAGAAGGGTTAAGAATAAGATCACGGGCAAAATGGGTGCAAGAAGGAGAAAAGAACTCGAAATATTTTTGCAATTTAGAAAATAGGAACTATACATCAAAATCAATATTACAACTTCAGGCATCTAATGGTCAAATTTTAAAAACACAAATGCAATACTTAAAGAAACAAAACGGTTCTATAAAGAATTATATTCAATCAGGGAAATTAAAAACATAAACTTAAATGATACTTTTTCAAATTTAAATATATCAAAATTGAATGAAGTTAAGATAACATTACTTGAGGGTCCCATTACCTATGAGGAACTGCTAGCTTTTTTAAAAAATACGCCAAATGAAAAAAGTCCCGGCTTTGACGGATATACGGTTGAATTTTACAAATTCTTTTGGATAGACGTAGGACATTTTTTACTGCGTGCTATAAATGAGGGATATACTAAGGGAGAACTTTCAATTTCACAAAAGCAAGGGGTCATAACATGTTTACCAAAGGGGAACAAAGATAAATCGTTTTTAAAAAATTGGCGCCCAATTTCACTTTTAAATGTTTCTTACAAGTTAGCATCTGGATGTATAGCCAAAAGAATGAAAGATATTTTACCATTTATTATTAATGAGGATCAGACAGGATTTTTGTCAGGCCGATACATTGGCGAAAATACTCGATTATTGTATGATCTAATGTTTTATTTAGAAAAGAACCATGTACCAGGCATGTTACTACTCATTGACTTTGAGAAAGCATTCGACTCGGTCGCCTGGGCTTTTATTTTTGCTGTTCTTAAATTTTTTAATTTTGGTCCATCCTTTATTAAATGGGTCAAAGTATTTTATACGAATATAGAATCATGTGTAATAGTCAATGGACACTTGTCAGAGTGGTTCTTCTTACAGGGAGGTTGTAGACAAAGAGACCCATTATCCCCATATATATTCATTTTATGTGCAGAGATCCTCGCTGTTCTAATCAGAAATAACCCTAATATAAAAGGAATACAGAATGACAATACAAACTTTTTAATTTCACAATATGCCGATGACACAACACTCATGCTTGATGGTTCAGAAAAATCACTTGTAAACACACTTCAAACACTCAAATTCTATGCTGAAATCTCCGGCCTTAATATCAATGTTGATAAAACTAAGGCAGTGTGGATAGGTTCAAGGAAAAATAGTAATATTAAGTTATGTGAAGAATATAATCTTTCCTTGGACAGTGAATTCACTGTCCTTGGTATTCGATTTTCAGTAGATTTAGATAAAATGATTAATGTGAACTTTGATGATAAAATACATGATATAAAACAACTTCTTATCCATTGGTCAAAACGAATATTAACACCAATTGGTAAAATAACAATCTTAAAAAGTTTAGC
The DNA here is from genome assembly GCA_029582155.1 of Panopea generosa. Classification (NCBI taxonomy): domain Eukaryota; kingdom Metazoa; phylum Mollusca; class Bivalvia; order Adapedonta; family Hiatellidae; genus Panopea; species Panopea generosa. The sequence continues at coordinate 10,166,900 of CM055909.1, forward strand.
CATATCAAAAATTAATCATCTTATCTTAGCTCTACCAAACCCTAACTCTGATAAAATTAAAGAGATTAAAAGCTTATTTTTTAAATTTATTTGCAATGATAAACCGGATAAGGTGAAAAGAACTACAATTTGCAAATCTTACATAAAAGGGGGCCTCAAAATGTTTGATATAGACATTTTTATTAACTCATTAAACTCACATTGATAAGACGCCTTTTAAACTCAAATAAAAAATATCTAGATATATTTAACTCAATGTACCCATTCATGTCAAATGTTGGTGCATATGGCCCAGACTTTATTAGTAGACACATAAATAGAATACATAATCCCTTCTGGAAAGATATTTTTAGAAGTTATCAAACATATTCAAACCTACTAAAGCCTGCAAATTGGTACACATTTCAAAAAAATCCAATTTGGTTTAACCCAAACATTAAGGTCGGAGGCACAAGTATATTTTATAACCATTGGTTCTCTAAGGGTGTTTTATTGATAAATGATATTATGAACGCAAATGGTAATTTTTAGTCATTGACTGATTTTATTAATAGGTACAACATAAATACAAACTTCATAGAATATGAAGGATTGCTAGCATCTGTTAAAAGGTACTTATTTAAACTTTCTATTGTTCATTTAGCTAGTAATGGAAGGGCACCTACATGCCCTTTATCAATATCAATAATTATGAAAGATACAAAAGGATATAGGGCAATTTATCAGTCTTGTATACAAGAAAATATAATCCCTCAATCCGCTGCTAAATGGGAAAATGATTTGGATATAAGAACCAATTTCGTTGAAACTAAATTTTACTGCCTCCCATTTAACATAACAAATGACACAAACTTAAAATGGTTTCAGTACAGAATAAACCACCAAATATTAGGAACCAATTATCTTCTTAAAAAAAATGAAAATAAAGGATTCTGATATTTGCAGTTTATGCAACAGAGAAATAGAAACAATTAAGCATATTTTTATCGAATGTGACATTTCTAAACAATTTATCTCCTGTTTGATGAACCATATTCGCGAAAATTGTATAGACACTAATTTAAATTGGACAAATACAGACATTATGTTCGGAAATAAAATTTTTGACAAAGTTTTGAATAAAATAATATTAATTGCAAATAAATTTATTTACACCCAGAAACTTAAAACAGTTAAACCTACACTTGACAACTTTAAAAAACATATTATAAATCTGTATAATACAGAACGGTATCTTGCAACCATAAATTGAAAAATACACACTTTTGATATTATTTGGAATGACTATAAGCCACTTATATCTTGATACAAATTTGAAACATTTTTCATGTTACTCTTTCAGTTTTAATTTAGACACATTTGTTTGATTACAAATACATATATATTTTGTAGATAATTAATTATATCAATCCCCATCCCCTCCCCAGAGTGTTTTTTTTTCCTTTTTTTTCTTTTCTCCAATCAACTATAATATTTAACTGCTCATTATCAAGACTAGACCTGCAATAAGAATAATTATTTAATGTTTATATACACCAATAAAGCATTACTTTCTTTTCAAAATAATAAGTTTACAAAGTCAGATAAAAGATTTAAAGCGGATTGTTTTATGACAATTGTATTGTTTTTTTTTATCCATTCATCTATCATAAATAAATGAACTCCAACATTCAATTTAACATGTATTGTTGCTTTATAGTGTATACGTTACAACAAGTGAAAAGCATTTTGATAACGTTACAAGGTTGACTCTCATCGATGTTTGTTAGACTGGATGAGTACTTATTAAAGATTTGTAGATGAAATTTTGCACTTTTTAAGTTGTGTAGTATTTGCTCAGGAATTTGCAGAACTTAAGCTTATACACTTATTGTTTCAAAATATCTCTAATACAAATGATTAACCTGCCAAATGTTTAATGATATTCCACTATATAACTAACTACTTTATATTAAATTGTGAAAATTGATTTCAATTACATATATATTGTTCTGCACGTCTACAAATGCATATATGTACAAGTTATCTTAATGTCTGGTAGCCATTGAGTTGTTGACCCCGGTTTCACTAATTTAACATATTTTGATAGTTTCCTCAGCGATACTTTTAAATGCTAAAACATCACACTTACTGATTATGTTGCAAGTTATATATTATTATTAAGTACAGAGGTGTTATGACTGTATGTGATAAATTAACTGTGAAGTATTTCAAATAATAATTAAAAGAGAAACTGAAATTAAATTGTTTTTTTTTTGGGGGGGGGGGGAATTTCGGTGTGAACATTTTTATTAATCACGATAATACAGCCCTTGATATTTAAACTACACAAACAAACTATCTGGATTTAGTGGGCACTGTTTGTTACTCATTCATTTCCCACAGACAGTGAGACACTCAATGGCTATTAGAAATTTCTAAATGTATATATAATTGTCATGAACTACTTTGTATCAATATTTCTGTTTTTGTACAACTAAATTGAAATAAAAGTTACAAAAATTATACCGTCTCTAAGAAGTGGATATTTTCCGTTCTTGATAAGATTTCAAAAATATTTATATATTCTAAATTCAAGCGGGATAACCAATTGGAAATACTACGATTATTTAATACTTTTATAAACCTCGTTACTGGGAATCGATGCTGTGTAGGATCTTATTTTTCCCAGGTCATATTCTTCTCACCTGGGAAAAATAGGATCCTATTCCTCACAGCTGGGAAAAATAAGATCTCATTTGTCACACATTTCGAGCATATATGTCACAGGTCCTGGGAAATTTATGATCGAAGCCGGTTTTGTATGTACCATGGAATCACATTCCTCACAGGTCAAAAATTGCATGATTTTTTTAGCAACAAATTACCTTTTTAAAACTGAGTCACATTTGTCACAGATTGCTATTGTCGGTATTGCACACGTATTATGTTGCTATGCATGTATGCATTTATATTATAGTTATAAAGAATCATCGATTATGTTGTTGTTGTTGTTGTTTTTGTTTTTTGCTGGTACTGCTGTTAGCTCTCGACTTGACTGATGTTGTAAAAGTGGAAATAGTAATCATTCTTGTTGGCAGCGTAATAGTAAGTGGAAAAGTAGTGGTATATGGCAGTATGCTTGTTGTTATGAATTGTATAGACATTGTTTTGCTTGCTATCGATAAATGGTGGTTGATGTAGGCGTAGACAAGGTAGTTGTTGGCTTTTTTGTTGTTGTTATTATAGCAGTCGTTGTATTCGTATACAGTCTACCCATTTCATATTAGCTCCATTGAAATAGACAGCTGGCAGTTTCTTCTTTAATCACTCTCGAGTCCGCTTCCTGGGTCAAACTCATCATTACTGAGTGCTCATGAGAAAAGTTCAATGAGAAAGTTCACCTACCGAGACGAGGATAGAACCCGGGACCTCTACATCTGAGCGCCTGTTACGGTATAGATAAAGTATCGATGTGTTAAATGAAATAATTATTGTTGTTGTTTGTTTAATTGTTGGAAATATACGTGCCGTTGTTGAGCGCAGTACTTCCGCAATAATTGGAGGTTGCACTTGTTTGTAATGGTACTCGTAGGCGTAATAGTGGTAGTTGTTGGCGTTGTTGTTGTGGTGTTTGATCGCTTAATTGTTTTCTGCTCACCAAATGTGAAATATTGTGATCAACATATATCCGATGTATGTTCGTCGTAAATATTTTTTTAAACATATCGTCTTGTCTGAACCCATTCATATTTGGTAAATATGTAGCACCATAAAGTGATCATTGACAACGATTTTCAAATCTGGCACCGCCCCAGAGGTCAAACGTTTCATTTATACTTGTATATGAAAATCTTCTTGTCTATAACTGTAATGCCCGTACCTTTGATATGTGGTATGTAGCAATACAGTATATGTAGTGATCTTTTACCGACACTGTTCAAATTAGGTCCGATCCCTTTGATTATCGAGTGGGAAATTCAGACGCCCTGTGCTTAAAAGAAATGCTGGAAATAAGTAATCATGAATAGGATTTGCAAAGATAGACTGGTTTCTGAACTAAATCAAGACTTTCCGATGATGTATACGGGTTACTTATGTGTTTTTAAAAACAGACGCGGGAATGTGTGAAATCCGTCCATCCCCTCAACGTATTGTCAACCACTCTACAATCGTATTTACTATTTATATATTTTTCTACTGTAATTATTAATTAATCATAATACTGTTGTTATGTTGTAAAAGAGCAGACTACGTTCGTTGTACGTAAAAGATATCGTCATTGACCGAGATTCATACATTATAACATCTCTGAAATTATAAGTAAATTGCACAAACTAAGTATGGCATACTTAAAATGTGAGAGCTTCTTAATAAGCAATTTATATTCATAAAAATATGTACTGGAAAATGTATTTCCAACACTTTCAACGGATAAATTTTGTGCCAATAATGAATACCACAATGCAAGCAGAGCTTTGGTTTAAAGATAGTTCTGTTCTGAGCCATGCCTGATATGGTCGAGCTTTAACGTTAGTGTGACAGTTCAACAATCTGAACAAGATAGATAAAGACAAAATTTTAAAGATTTGTTGGTGTTGTTGTTGTTTATTTTTCAAAGGCGTAGTAGTGGTTATTGTAGGTGTTTGGCGTTGAGGGATATATGATATAAACTTCTTAGCTGGCCCAAATATAACGTACAACTAGTATAAGGCTTTCAATAGAATAAATAACTCATTACATTAATTATGCATTTTCAAAGAAGTGCATACAGTTTTATTTTATTGTGTACATGTCAGTCGGTCGGTAGGTGGTCGTCCTGTCGGTCGGTCAGCCGGTATACCAAAGCCTGTCCGATTGATAAAATATGTCTTTAACGTCAGTTAAGCCGGGCAGTTATAATGTACCTGCAATATGCACCCGCAAACTTTTTCTCGAATTAGTTCAATACACGATCCTCCTCCTTATACTACTACGACCCCTTCTTATAAACATTGTTGTTGTTGTTGTTGTTGTTATTATTATTATTATTATTATTATTATTATTATTACTTGTATCATACTATTATTGTTATTAGTGTTTAGTTCATTTTATCATTATATTTTTATTATCAAATTTACAAACAGCAATGTCATTGACAAAGACTGTGAAGAATATGATTCTCTTGTTTACTACCATTTTGGTCAATCATACAGGATCCTATTTTTCCCAGACCTGTGAGGAATATGATCTGGGAGTAATAAGGTCCAACAATGCTACATTTAGAGGTGTAACGATTCACCATACATCGATGGATCGCGATTCACCTTTCCGCCGATCTAATAGTAGACCGTGATGCAATGCATTCTTTAGACATACGACGATACATCGATACGATTGTCAGATATCGTGCATCGCAATTCCAATAAAAACTAACTAAGAAAAAAGAACGTATTTTTTTTTAAAAAGCAAGACGAATTTTCGGATATAAACTGGTTAAACACGTGACGAATATTACAAACAGCATCTCCTTCACATCAGGTAATTTCCCACTATGTTATGTTGTTCTCTGTATATAAAGATACTTTTAAATTGCAAACGAGCATAGTTATAAGATACACCTTATTAAACAATCATAGTGATTGCATAAGATACAGTTTCAAAATAAGTATCGCGATACGCATTGCATCGCGACTAAAATATTGCAATACGTATCGTGATAAGTATCGTGATACGTATTGTTCTGAAAATGAAGTATTGCGATACGCATCGCAAATAAAAAAAATGGCAGTGCACATCCCTAGTCTTGATTACTGGACTTCAACAAAGTATAGTGCTGTTCTGCGGCTACACGTGTTACTATTTATAATTCCTACTTTATACGTGCCTTACTGGATTTATTACCATCTACAAATAACGAATACAATTTCAAATTTTCATAAAGTGTTGATAACTTCTTCCGCAAATCACAAAACTACAATTTACCGTTCCATTAACTGTATAGATTATGTACTTATTTCTTTAATATACATGTTATTACTATACAAAGTGATTAATAGTTTGGTATGAACGCAAGTTAAATTTTTAATGTTGTATTATAAGTGGTTTGTGAACAAGTACGTTTAGTTTCTCTAACATAACCTCCTGAGGAAAATACTGCATGCGTGTAAACTGCAGCTATTTTTAACCATATGCAATGTTTTATTTTAGCTGAGCGGCGGGTTTTTCAAAGAACGAGGTGTTTAATTTCATGAATCGGTTCTTGATATACACATCGATATAGATAGCTTAACATATGTTATTAATCAGATTTTAGCACGAATTGTGTTAGATATGTTTATGCGTATTAGCTAATAAAGCCGTTTATTTTCCATAAGTGTTGTTATTTATGTTGTCCTCTTAATTTGTTTTGAATGGTGTTTAACGCCATTTCAACACATTTTATATTAATTATGGCATATCCAGTTTTACTGGTGGAGGAAGACCTCAGACTATTTCAGAATAACTGGAAACTTTCTCAAAAAAGTTTTCGGAGCGAGCAGGACTTGAACCTACGACCTTAGCGGTGAGAGGTTAGTGATCTTGAGACGGCGCCTTAGACAACTCGGCCACAGAGGACACTTCGTCCGGTTAAGGCGAGACTGGAGAGTCGCTGCTGCTACTTATGAAAATATGTGCAATTATATTAGTGATGTTAAAAAACACCATAAGCCATCTTGGGATGCTTTCAACTGATATTATACAGTTTCGCAAATTGTATTTTTACAAGTACACACTAATCGAATTAAACAAAATAGGCAAGATATAATAAACAATTGCCAATACCAAAATTTGTGTTTGATTGTTTGTCATCATCTTTTTGCTATCAATGGCTAACAGACGATCAATTAACTTAGCCATTCTTTTCAGGGAAACCGGAAGGTTAAACCAGTACTCGAGCACACTACTCTCTACAAGTAGTTGACAACCTTCTAACTTGAATCCGCGGCATCGGTTTGTTGCCAGCTGGTGGTTCGAACTCGCGATCCCTGCATTTATAGTCAGTCGCGCTACCGACTCTGTTAGAGTTCCAGCCTAACAACATGAAATGTATCATACCGGGTTTGAAACTAATGCTATATAGTTCCATAAAGATGAGAAATGTTCCTGATTCTACTTAGTTTATCACAGTCCTGATATCTTCCAAATCAGGTATGTTACAGCTCAATGAAATATCAGGAAAATATGACTGTCCCACAATTATTGTGTCTTAACGCTTATCAAACTGTGGCGTCATTCAACTTTCCCTGAAGCAAAGAATTGCCTGCATTTTCATTGGAGTCTACCAGACCTTATTCGGGAGATATCAGGGACCGGGATAGACAGAGACCGGGATAAACTACTACTTAATTGAAATATATCTCAAACAGGACTGCATAGTTATGTACGAACATTGGAGTCTACCAGACCTTATTCGGGAGATATCAGGGACCGGGATAGACTACTTCTACCAGTCCTTATTCGGGAGATATCAGGGACCGGGATGAACTACTACTACCACCAGACCTTATTCGGGAGATATCAGGAACCGGGATAGACTACAACTTCATTGAAATATATCTCAAACAGGACTGCATGGTTATGTACGAACATTGGAGTCTACCAGACCTTATTCGAGAGATATCAGGGACCTGGATATACTACTTCTACCAGACCTTATTCGAGAGATATCAGGGACCTGGATAGACTACTTCTACCAGACCTTATTCGAGAGATATCAGGGACCTGGATAGACTACTTCTACCAGACCTTATTCGGGAGATATCAGGAACCTGGATAGACTACTTCTACCAGACCTTATTCGGGAGATATCAGGGACCTGGATAGACTACTTCTACCAGACCTTATTAGGGGAGATATCAGGGACCTGGATAGACTACTTCTACCAGACCTTATTCGGGAGATATCAGGGACCTGGATAGACTACTTCTACCAGAAATTATTCGGGAGATATCAGGAACCGGGATAGAATACTACTACCAGACCTTATTCGGGAGATATCAGGGAACGGGATAGACTACTTCTACCAGACCTTATTCGGGGGATATCAGGAACCGGGATAGACTACTTCTACCAGACCTTATTCGGGAGATATCAGGAACCGGGATAGACTACTTCTACCAGACCTTATTCGGGAGATATCAGGAACCGGGATAGACTACTTCTACCAGACCTTATTCGGGGGATATCAGGAACCGGGATAGACTACTTCTAAGAGACCTTATTCGGGTGATATCAGGAACCGGGATAGACTACTACTATCAGACCTTATTCGGGAGATATCAGGGACCGGGATAGACTACTTCTACCAGACCTTATTCGGGAGATATCAGGGACCGGGATAGACAACTTCTACCAGACCTTATTCGGGAGATATCAGGAACCGGGATAGACTACTACTTCATTGAAATATATCTCAAACAGGACTGCATGGTTATGTACGAACATTGGAGTCTACCAGATCTTATTCGGGAGATATCAGGGACCGGGATAGACTACTTCTACCAGACTTTATTCGCAAGATATCAGGGACCGGGATAGACCACTACTACCAGACCTTATTCGGGAGATATCAGGGACCGAGATAGACTACTACTACTACTACCAGGCCTTATTCGGGAGATATCAGGAACTGGGATAGACTACTACTTCATTGAAATATATCTCAAACAGGACTGCATGGTTATGTACGAACATTGGAGTCTACCAGACCTTATTCGGGAGATATCTGGGACCGGTATAGACTACTTCTACCAGACCTTATTCGGGAGATATCAGGAACAGGGATAGACCAATACTACCAGACCTTATTCGGGTGATATTAGGGACCGGGATAGACTACTAATACTAGACTTATTTGGGAGATATCAGGAACCGGGATAGACTACTACTTCATTGAAATATATCTCAAACAGGACTACATGGTTATGTACGAACATTGGAGTCTACCAGACCTTATTCGGGAGATATCAGGGACCGGGATAGACTACTTCTACCAGACCTTTTTCGGGATATATCAGGGACCGGGATAGACTACTACTATCAGACCTTATTCGGGAGATATCAGGAACCGGGATAGTCTACCACTTCATTGAAATGTATCTCAAACAGGACTGCATGGTTATGTATGAACATTGGAGTCTACCAGACCTTATTCGGGAGATATCAGGGACTGGGATAGACTACTTCTAGCACACCTTATTCGGGAGATATCAGGAACCGGGATAGACCAATACTACCATACCTTATTCGGGAGATATCAGGGACCGGGATAGACTACTACTATCAGACCTTATTCGGGAGATATCAGGAACCGGGATAGACTACTTCTACCAGACCTTATTCGGGAGATATCAGGGACCGGGATGAACTTCTTCTACAAGACCTTATTCGGGAGATATCACGAACCGGGATAGACTACTTCTACCAGACCTTATTCGGGAGATATCAGGAACCGGGATAGACTACTTCTACCAGACCTTATTCGGGAGATATCAGGGACCAGGATAGACTACTTCTACCAGATCTTATTCGGGAGATATCAGGGACCGGGGTAGACTACTTCTACCTGACCTTATTCGGGAGATATCAGGAATCGGGATAGACTACTACTACCAGACCTTATTCGGGAGATATCAGGAACCGGGAGAGACTACTTCTACCAGACCTTATTCGGGAGATATCAGGGACCAGGATAGACTACTTCTACCAGACCTTATTCGGGAGATATCAGGGACCAGGATAGACTATTTCTACCAGATCTTATTCGGGAGATATCAGGGACCAGGATAGACTACTTCTACCAGACCTTATTCGGGAGATATCAGGAACCGGGATAGACTACTTCTACCAGACCTTATTCGGGAGATATCAGGAACCGGGATAGACTACTTCTACCAGACCTTATTCGGGAGATATCAGGGACCAGGATAGACTACTTCTACCAGATCTTATTCGGGAGATATCAGGGACCGGGGTAGACTACTTCTACCAGACCTTATTCGGGAGATATTAGGAACCGGGATAGTCTACTACTTCACTGAAATGTATCTCAAACAGGACTGCATGGTTATGTACGAATATTGGAGTCTACCATACCTTTTTGCGGGAGATATCAGGGACTGGGATAGACTACTTCTACCAGACCTTATCCGGGAGATATCAGGAACCGGGATAGACCAATACTACCATACCTTATTCGGGAGATATCAGGGACCGGGATAGACTACTACTACCAGACCTTATTCGGGAGATATCAGGAACCGGGATAGACTACTTCTACCAGACCTTATTCGGGAGATATCAGGAACCGGGATAGACTACTACTACCAGACCTTATTCGGGAGATATCAGGGACCGGGATAGACTACTACTTCATTGAAATATATCTCAAACAGGACTGCATGGTTATGTACGAACATTGGAGTCTACCAGCCCTTTAACGGGAGATATCAGGGACCGGGATAGACTACTTCTACCAGTCCTTATTCGGGAGATATCAGGGACCGGGATAGACTACTTCTACCATACCTTATTCGGGAGATATCAGGACCCGGGATTGACTACTTCTACAGGACCTTATTTGGGAGATATCAGGGACCGGGATAGACTACTACTTCATTGAAATATATCTCAAACAGGACTGCATGGTTATGTACGAACATTGGAGTCTACCAGACCTTATTCGCGAGATATCAGGGACCGGGATAGTCTATTTCTACCAGACCTTATTCGGGAGATATCAGGAACAGGGATAGACTACTACTATCAGACCTTATTCGGGAGATATCAGGAACCGGGATAGACTACTACTACCAAACATTATTCGGGGGATATCAGGAACCGGGATAGACTACTACTTCATTGAAATATATCTCAAACAGGACTGCATGGTTATGTACGAACATTGGAGTCTACCAGACCTTATTCGGGAGATATCAGGAACGGGATAGACTACTTTTACCAGACCTTATTAGGGGAGATATCAGGGACCGGGGTAGACTACTTCTACCAGACCTTATTCGGGAGATATCAGGGACCGGGATAGACTACTACTATCAGACCTTATTCGGGAGATATCAGGAACCGGGATAGACTACTACTACCAAACCTTATTCGGGAGATATCAGGGACAGGGATAGACTATTACTATCAGACCTTATTCGGGAGATATCAGGAACCGGGATAGACTACTACTACCAAACATTATTCGGGGGATATCAGGAACCGGGATAGACTACTACTATCAGACCTTATTCGGGAGATATCAGGGACCGGGATAGACTACTACTATCAGACCTTATTCGGGAGATATCAGGAACCAGGATAGACTACTACTTTATTGAAATATATCTCAAACAGGACTGCATGGTTATGTACGAACATTGGAGTCTACCAGACCTTATTCGGGAGATATCAGGAACCGGGATAGACTACTTTTACCAGACCTTATTAGGGGAGATATCAGGGACCGGGGTAGACTACTTCTACCAGACCTTATTCGGGAGATATCAGGGACCGGGATAGACTACTACTACTAGACCTTATTCGGGAGATATTTGGAACCGGGATATACTACTTCTACCAGACCTTATTCAGGTGATATCAGGAACCGGGATAGACTTCTTCTACCAGACCTTATCCGGGAGATATCACGGACCGGGATAGACTACTTCTACAAGACCTTATTCGGGAGATATCAGGAACCGGAATAGACTACTACTGCCAGACCTTATTCGGGAGATATCAGGGACCGGGATAGACTACTTCTACCAGACCTTATTCGGGAGATATCAGGAACCGGGATAGAATACTACTACCAGACCTTATTCAGATGATATCAGGGACCGGGATAGACTACTTCTACCAGACCTTATTCGGGAGATATCAGGGACCGGGATAGACTACTTTTACAGGACCTTATTTGGGAGATATCAGGAACTGGGATAGACTACTACTGCCAGACCTTATTCGGGAGATATCAAGGACCGGGATAGACTACTTCTACCAGACCTTATTCGGGAGCTATCAGGAACCGGGATAGACTACTACTACCAGACCTTATTTGGCTGATATCAGGGACCGGGATAGACTACTTCTACCAGACATTATTCGGGAGATATCAGGAACCGGGATAGACTACTACTACCAGACCTTATTCGGGTGATATCAGGAACCGGGATAGACTACTTCTACCAGTCCTTATTCGGGAGATATCAGGGACCGGGATGAACTACTACTACTACCAGACCTTATTCGGGAGATATCAGGAACCGGGATAGACTACTACTTCATTGAAATATATCTCAAACAGGACTGCATGGTTTTGTACGAACACTGGAGTCTACCAGACCTTATTCGGTAGATATCTGGGACCGTGATAGACTACTTCTACCATACCTTATTCGGGAGATATTAGGGACCGGGATAGACTACTTCTACCATACATTATTCGGGGGATATCAGGAACCGGGATAGACTACTACTATCAGACCTTATTCGGGAGATATCAGGGACCGGGATAGACTACTACTATCAGACCTTATTCGGGAGATATCAGGAACCGGGATAGACTACTACTTTATTGAAATATATCTCAAACAGGACTGCATGGTTATGTACGAACATTGGAGTCTACCAGACCTTATTCGGGAGATATCAGGGACCGGGATAGACTACTTCTACCAGACCTTATTAGGGAGATATCAGGGACCGGGGTAGACTACTTCTACCAGACCTTATTCGGGTGATATCAGGAACCGGGATAGACTACTTCTACCAGACCTTATCAGGGAGATATCACGTACCGGGATAGACTACTTCTACAAGACCTTATTCGGGAGATATCAGGAACCGGAATATACTACTACTGCCAGACCTTATTCGGGTGATATCAGGGACCGGGATAGACTACTTCTACCAGACCTTATTCGGGAGATATCAGGAACCGGGATAGAATACTACTACCAGACCTTATTCGGGTGATATCAGGGACCGGGATAGACTACTTCTACCAGACCTTATTCGGGAGATATCAGGGACCGGGATAGACTACTTCTACAGGACCTTATTTGGGAGATATCAGGAACTGGGAAAGACTACTACTGCCAGACCTTATTCGGGAGATATCAGGCACCGGGATAGACTATTTCTACCAGACCTTATTCGGGAGATATCAGAAACCGGGATAGACTACTACTACCAGACCTTATTCGGGTGATAGGGTCCTCCGTGGCCGAGTGGTCTAAGGCGCCGTCTCAAGATCATTTACCTCTCACCGCTATGGTCGTAGGTTCGAGTCCCGCTCGCTCCAAAAACTTTATGTGAGAAAGTTTCCAGTTACTTGCGGAAGGACGGTGGTTCTACTCAGTCTGACTCAGTCTGAGGTCTTCCTCCACCAGTAAAACTGGATATGCCATATATAACCTGAAATGTGTTGAAAATGGCGTTAAACCCCATTCAAAAAAAAAAAAAAAAAAAATATTCGGGTGATATCAGGGACCGGGATAGACTACTTCTACCAGACCTTATTCGGGAGATATCAGGGACCGGGATAGACTACTTCTACAGGACCTTATTTGGGAGATATCAGGAACTGGGATAGACTACTACTGCCAGACCTTATTAGGGAGATATCAGGGACCGGGATAGACTACTTCTACCAGACCTTATTCGGGAGATATCAGGAACCGGGATAGACTACTACTACCAGACCTTATTCGGGTGATATCAGGGACCGCGATAGACTACTTCTACCAGACCTTATTCGGGATATATCAGGAACCGGGATAGACTTCTACTACCAGACCTTATTCGGGTGATATCAGGAACCGGGATAGACTACTTCTACCATTCCTTATTCGGGAGATATCAGGGACCGGGATGAACTACTACTACCAGACCTTATTCGGGTGATATCAGGAACCGGGATAGACTACTTCTACCAGTCCTTATTCGGGAGATATCAGGGACCGGGATGAACTACTACTATCAGACCTTATTCGGGAGATATCAGGAACCGGGATGAACTACTACTACTACCAGACCTTATTCGGGTGATATCAGGAACCGGGATAGACTACTTCTACCAGTCCTTATTCGGGAGATATCAGGAACCGGGATGAACTACTACTATCAGACCTTATTCGGGAGATATCAGGGACCGGGATGAACTACTACTATCAGACCTTATTCGGGAGATATCAGGGACCGGGATGAACTACTACTACTACCAGACCTTATTCGGGAGATATCAGGAACCGGGATAGACTACTACTTCATTGAAATATATCTCAAACAGGACTGCATGGTTTTGTACGAACACTGGAGTCTACCAGACTTAATTCGGTAGATATCTGGGACCGGGATATACTACTTCTACCAGACCTTATTCGGGAGATATCAGGAACCGGGATAGACTACTTCTACCAGACCTTATTCAGGAGATATCAGGGACCGGGATAGACTACTACTACCAGACCTTATTCGGGAGATATCAGGAACCTGGATAGACTACTTCTACCAGACCTTATTCAGGAGATATCAGGAACCGGGATAGACTACTACTACCAGACCTTATTCGGGAGATATCAGGGACCGGGATAGACTACTACTACCAGACCTTATTCGGGAGATATCAGGAACCGGGATAGACTACTTCTACCAGACCTTATTCAGGAGATATCAGGAACCGGGATAGACTACTACTACCAGACCTTATTCGGGAGATATCAGGGACCGGGATAGACTGGGACCGGGGTAGACTACTACTTCATTGAAACATATCTCAAACAGGACTGCATAGTTATGTTCGAATATTAACCACCTTATGAAAATAATTTGTACAAACCTCCTCAACTTATAATTGTGTGGTGTGCATGGTCTAGTGGTAGAGCACCGAACCAATGATAGGAAGGTCGTGTGTTCGATCCTCAGCCACGGCTATGTGTGTTGTACATGGTCTAGTGGTAGAACACCGAACCAATGATAGGAAGGTCGTGTGTTCGATCCTCAGCCACGGCTATGTGTGTTGTACATGGTCTAGTGGTAGAACACCGAACCAATGATAGGAAGGTCGTGTGTTCGATCCTCAGCCACGGCTATGTGTGTTGTACATGGTCTAGTGGTAGAACACCGAACCAATGATAGGAAGGTCGTGTGTTCGATCCTCAGCCACGGCTATGTGTGTTGTACATGGTCTAGTGGTAGAACACCGAACCAATGATAGGAAGGTCGTGTGTTCGATCCTCAGCCACGGCTTGAGCAAGATACCTTTTTCTGCATATACTTAGTACTGGTTCTACCCTGGAAGACTTAAAGCGTGATTTGTTGTAAGAACTTGTTTCACAATCGGAGTAAAATAAATAAGTTTTAAACGCCACTTATAATTCCTGAATTTCTATAAAATTGTTCTCACATTAAAGTAATGTTAGCCTATTATTAGTGAATTTTTGAGCCACATTATTAAACAAATTTAAGCGATATTTATTTTTTAGGAATATACATAAAAATATAATTTAATTCGATGCTTTTGCTGACAAAATCATTAACCTTTACATGCATATACCAAAACTGTAAATATCTTCATCATTAGTTTGATAATGTGGCTCTGAAAGTCACCCGGCTTTTCGTTATATTTTCAGAAAATATGTCCAAATTAATGTGTTCATAAATATGTTAATTTCCGATTTATATACATAAACATGTACATATATACTCAGTCGTTTTATTTTTATCAAAAAATAATAATTTATGAGCGTCCCTACAGACCTGCACCTGGAGAAAGTGCATAATTCGGATATCTGTATCGGCTTCTTGTTACAAGTCACTTGGACATTTAGTTTAAACATATTTTATTCACAAATAGTATACAATTACATTGAAAATATCACATATTAGTTAACACATGTGTTTACAATTATGAAAGGGATTCAGAAGAAAGCTTACAGCTTTTGTGAATCTGTCTCCCAAAATCAATCTATTAAATATGTGACAGTATTACAATTATATATATATATATATATATATATATATATATATATATATATATATATATATATATATCAATGAATGATAGTATAAGGATCTGTAGATGTTCCTACATATTATATATAGAGATATAAATTTCTTAATAGAATATGTCAAGAAACTTTGCATATTGTAACAAACAGAGAGAGAGAGAGAGAGAGAGAGAGAGAGAGAGAGAGAGAGAGAGAGAGGGGGGGGGGGGAGAGAGAGATGGGTGAAATTTTGCTGTTCGTCTCAACAGGAATAGGAATAGCCATTGAGGGACTTAATGGTATGGTCAGTTATGTACAGATATATCGAAACTTAGTTCAGATAAATGTTAGTTAAAATTAAGATTTGAAAGGATTTGAAAATATTAACTGTTAAGTGGTTTATGCGCTACTTGAATCTTTGTGATGCTATTATATAGTCTTGTACTGTTAGAAATAAGCTTGTATTGATTTCAATGGATAACAAGGTATCTCCAAACAAAAGTGTATTTACAGTTGGTTGTATGTTTAATTCTCGTATTTTTTGTAACATAATGTCTCTCTGCTCCGTATACAAAGAGCAAATGAAGAGGTAATGATCTGTGTTTTCTATTAATCCACATGTACAAAGTGGGCTGTTGATTAAGTTTTTAGTGTATAGAAGATAATTAAGAGGACTACAGTATGTTCTAAGGCGAGTGTGTTGGATCTGTGATAATCTCTTCCCTGCATAATAGTGTTTTGGAATAATAAGTCGGTTGCTATTGAGTTTATTCTTAAAAACTGTAATTGATTCTGAGTTTTTTTATTTCTATTGATAGTTCGTTCTAGTCCCTTGTTGTAGAGGGAAGAAAAGATTTGTAAAAAAGCTGGGTATTACATGGTAATGTACAGTTGTCATTTGAATTTCGCAGGTTGTACGTAACTGTATTATCGATATTTGCAGGGACTAGAGCAGTAAGAGGAGATGGTGCAAGGTTGTGAGTCATTTTATAAAATAAGGACAATTTGTGTATGTTACGTCTATGTATTAACCATTCCCAGCCAATTTCCTGATAAAGTGTTTGAATTGAGATTAGTTTAGTAGTTCCGGTTGCTATTCTAGCTGCTTCTGTTTGAATGGATTCTAGTTCTTGTTCTTCGTATTGGGTACAGTTATCCCAGACTACATCTGCGTATTCCAAGATGGGTCTAATGAATGTTAGATACATTATTTCTAATGATTTTCGATCGAATTGAAACTTAAATTTTCTCATAATATTAATTTTCTTCCAAGCCCTTTCTTTAATACTATAAAAGTGTTCGTGCCATGTTCCATTTGAAGATAGAGTTAGACCTAAATGTTTATGAGTGTTTACTTCGTTAATGGGTACGTTATTCATTATTAGGTTTGGGTGAACAGGTTTGTTAATTTTCCTCGAAATAACCATTGGGTCGGTTTTCATAGGATTAAAAGTAACTAGCCATGTGTTTGCCCAGTGGTTAATAGTGGCTAAGTCACGATTAATCATTGTAGCAGCATTTTCGGGTGTATCTACTAAAATATATAAACTAGTATCATCTGCAAACAATTTAATTTGACAGTTTATTTGGGAGACAATGTCATTAATGTAGATTAAAAATAAAAGAGGCCCGAGCGTTGATCCTTGCGGAACTCCAGCCTCAACTGAGGTAGTGTCTGATATATGGCCAGGAATAACAACACGTTGTTTTCTGTCTTGGAGATAATTTGTAATCCAATTTAATAGAGGACCCGTTATTCCAACTGACTTTAGTTTAAGAACAAGTCCTCTATGCCAGACCCTATCGAAGGCTTTTGATATATCACAAAACACAGCACGTACTTCCTTTCCTTCGTCTAGGGCCTGGCAAAAAGTATTGTATATGTCTACAAGTTGATTAGTAGTAGAGTCATTGGGGATAAAGCCAGATTGGAGGGTTGTTATAATTTTATTATGGTTAAAAAAATTAAATAAATGTTTATGTACTATTCTTTCCATTAGTTTGTCGATAGTTGACAACAATGATATGGGTCGATAGT
This sequence comes from Panopea generosa, assembly GCA_029582155.1. Taxonomy (NCBI): domain Eukaryota; kingdom Metazoa; phylum Mollusca; class Bivalvia; order Adapedonta; family Hiatellidae; genus Panopea; species Panopea generosa. Next base: position 10,184,934 of record CM055909.1, read on the forward strand.
TCGAAATATCGGATGGGTCATTTCTTTTTAAAATAGCACAAACATGGGCCAACTTCCAATCGGAAGGGACTTCGCTTATTTCAAGCGAACGATTAAAAAGGTTAGTCAATGGAACTGTTAACTCAAGTGATAGTTCTTTAAGAATTCTATTATTTATCATATCAGGCCCTGCCGATTTGCCAAGCTTTAGCTGTTGTAGAGCTGTTCTTACTTCTGCTTGTGAAATTACGATAACACTTAATGTTGGTCTATTTTGATCTATCAATATATCTGGCAGGACTATATTTTTGTCATTAAGTTGTGTTTGTAAAGTGAAATGATTATTATAGAGATTAGCTTTTTCAAGACCGTCTGTATATATAGTGTTATTATGTTTAAGTGGGGGTATGCTAGATGAAGTGCAATTTGGCTTAATAAATGATTTTAGGAGTTTCCACCAGTCAGAGGTTGATAAGGAACTAGACTTTAACTTTTCAGATAGATTGTTTAATTGTTCCTGCTTGGATTTGCGTATTTTTGTTATTGTTTCGTTTCGAAGTTTTTTTTTATAGTTTGACCAATTCTCAAGTGTGTTGGAGATTTTAGCTTTGTCATATAGTTGTTTACGTTTTCGCATAAGTTTACGTATATCAGATTTCATCTAAGGGGGGTCAGTTGGGCGAATTGTTACAATTTTTCTTGGAATTGAGCTTTCAGCGAGTTTAATTATTGTGTTTGATATATTTTTTGCATATGTGTCAATGTCGTTGTCATAGTGGGAGTTCCAGTCGGTGTTACGCGCTTCTTGTCTTAAACGGTCATAGTCGCCCTGATTATACATCCAAATAGTACGTTTGGAGCAATTTGGTAATGGTTTGCTCATGTTGATATGGCAGAAGATGGGACAGTGATATCTCATATTTTGATCAAGAAAAGGTTCGCCAACTCCGCTAGCAGCAATTGTAGCGAGTTTAGATACAAACAATAAGTCAATAATAGATGAAGAATATTCTGTAAAATGGGTGGGTTCTGCAATTGTTAGCGAAAGGTCAAATCTTTGCATTAGATTAATAAGTTTCCTATTAGTATTTGGTTTAAGAACAACTAGGTTGAAATCTCCCATTATAATAATATCTTGTATTCCTGTATCCACAGCGAGGCCTGTAGACTCTTCAATAGTATTTAATGTAGCTTCAGGAGAGTTTGGAGGTCTGTAAAACGTACCATAAAGCATCTTTTTATTATTAATGTAGACTTCTATCCATAAGCATTCGATATTATTGGGTTCAAGTTCAGTTCTTCTTATTGCGTGTAATTTATCGCTTACGTATACAATAATACCACCATGAGCGTCTAATGGTCTGTCTTTACGAAATGGGACTAAATAATTGTCAAAGAATATATCATCGTTTGACACATTGTCTGTTAACCAGGTCTCGGTAAATGCTAATAAATCAAAGTTGAATAATTCTGCATAGAGTAAATCTTTCTTTGGCAGAAAACTCTGGACATTGTAGTGAACTATTGACATATTATGTTGATGAGAAGTGTTTTCGTTATTGACTGGCGAATTAAGTGTATGGATTGGGCCTGGATTGGATTCAATATCCCCATGTTGCATTATGATTATAGCTAACCAAGACAATAGTTCAAAACTTGTGAGAGACTTAAGTCCCTTTGTCTTAGATTGAGTAAGGGCGAATGTTCCTATTCTCGCCCTGTACATATTTAAATCAACACACATTATGTAATTCCAAAGTCATAACAATCACCAGAGTGGGGCGACCGATGAGACAAAACGAGCAAAATGACCCAGGCATAACAGAGATGAAGAGAGGTAAAGGAATAAAAGTCTGAAAGAAGAAAGGATATAAAAATAATAAAGGCAACTTGAAACGATTTGAGAATCATTCATCATCATCATCATCATCATCATCATCGTTATTATTATTATTATTGTTATTATTATTATTATTATTATTATTATTATTATTATTACTACTACTATTATTATTATTATTATAATTATTATATTAATTATTATTATTATTATTATTTTTATAAGACAGTACATAAAAACTTCGTAGAAGTAAGTGTGAAAGAATTTAGAACATACTCATAGTTGTTAATTAGTTGACGTGATTAAATTCAGAAACTGTTACATATCATAAAAACACTTTCCATGAATAAACTTAATGGACATATAAGAAAATTTTCGACGAAGAACAAAATGAAAATTAATATTTTGACATTTTGTAAACAGCAAAAAAAAAACAACCTAATACTGATTTCAAACAAAAAAGTATTCATACCCATATCGCTTCGAAGTGTTCCTCACATAAAAACAATCAAGTAAAGTAATTATGATTTTACTATAGATCGAGCTTCAATAGCTAGTACATCCTTTTCATTCGTGCCTTATCTGTGACTAATGTACAATAGTACCTTTGAGAATCTACATAATACATTCATATTTACGCAATATCCGCACGCACGCTAGCTCATATTCAAGCAGCCATGTACGTATGGACGCACTCACATACATACACATATACGCATACTCGCATGCACGATATCACGTAAGTTACATACACACGCACGCACACACACACACACGCACGCACGCACGCACACGCGTGCGCGCACATGAACACATATTATTGAGAGATAATATATTTACATACATATGAAAAAGCAACACAGTCTGCAGCTGGTCATATTGTACAAACAATAGGAATTGAGGAACACAACATATATATACTGTTCCAAAAGAAAAACAAATACAGAAAATAAATATAAATATACAGGCTAAATGCCTAAACGTCTGCTGGTTTGTAGGTAAACACCTGTAGGGTTATTTAGAATACTCAGCAGTGGATCAGCAACTAAGACTGGTGGCGGTTGTGATCAATATAGTTCAGTAACAATATTATATAGCCGAGATTACATACTGTGGTTACAGAGTTCTACCGAGACAGTTTTATCTATACCATCAATATTAAAATCACATGTTCTATAATATTTTTACATGTTTTAATACAAAATGTTTAAAATCAGACACGTTTCATAGCATGAGAGTCTTCCTTTGTGGGTGCGGTTTAGTGCGGCTATGCTGCACATGTGATGTAGTTAGCTGTTACTAAAACCACGGATATACTATTCGTGTCCAGGTCCATGGTTTCGGTTACAATTTACCATGCTCAAGGCAGATATATGCCCATACACGCTATACACTGTATAAAACACCTCAATTATCTCATCTAACGATATCGTGCAAATAGTTACATAATATCATCGTAATATGAATCTTAATAACTGCTGTAAGCATTCTAGATAAACTACCATATGTAAGTGGAGGTATGGTGATTACAGGCGTGCCACAACATGTGTACTCGCATAAAATAAGAATGCAGTATTAATATCAGAAAATCATTTTAAATAAACACGAATGTGAGTCCATGTATGGGCGGGCAGAAATGTATTATAAACTACTGTATGGAAAGCTGTCTGAGACATGTTGACTATATCGTATCTATACATCATGCATACATATAAAAGTTATTATTAAGATGTTAATCAGTTCATTTTAGAAAACTCATGGTTTGAGGGATCACTTGGGTCACTTTGGAAACACTGCACCGCGGTCTATGATCTTTTATATGTATCCATCCAGGTCACTTAGTCCCCGTATTCTTGATATTCTGTCATTTTTGTCTTTCACAAGAACGTTTCCGTCGTGGGTCCATGTCTTCGTGATTGAGCTATTCGCATTTTTCACATGCTGTCGGCATTCAAATGCTATAGATCTTCTGAATTTGGTCAGGTCTTCATTCAAGTAGATGTTAATGTTTTTTTCGCGTAGTGTCTTCCTGCCCTTAATAAACGCGGTTCGCGATTTGTATGAGGTGAATTTCACGATGATTTCGCGAGACTTGTTTACTGAGGAGTCAGGTCTTCCAATCCTATGGGATCGATCGATCTCTGAAGAGTTTAGGGTGACACCTGCTTGTTCTGCAACTTTCAGCACGATTTTGTCCGTGTCTTCACCAGCACTCTCTTTAAAGTTGCTGATTCGTATACAGTTCCTTCTACTGTACTGTTGAAGGTCATCCTGATTGTTCTGAAGTTCAGCAATCTGACGTCTTAATATGTCATTTTCATTTCGTAGGACACGAACTTCATCTACCACTTTTGCAGTTTTTTCTTGTACCTTAGAAGTCACTAGCAAGTCTTTTTCGCCACGCAGAAGATCCTTCATTTTCATTGCGATTCTGGTAATTTCGCTATCAGGAAGAGGCGCATACTGAGCTATTTGGGTGGTCAGTGTTTGGTGCGGATTATGACTCTGATCAACTAGCAGACTCTGACTGGCGGCAGCGGCGGTCGATGTATTGTCCATCACTTTAACTTCTAAAGATCCTCCCTCTAGACTACATTCAAACTCGCTGGAATCACTGTTTATTACAGACAGTTGGGAGTCCTGTTCAGTCTGGCGATATTTCTTTTCCAAATTTTCTAAATGTACGTCTGGCGAATATTTTTTTCGTTTCGTTTGTTTGGATGCCTGTTTGAGTGCTATGTTTGCAGGTCGGTCTGGTGTACCTAGTACTGGTGCAACTGGTTTTGATTTCTGATTTTTATTTTTAGTTCCTCGAACCATTCTTCATTGTCAATTTTTTTATATTTTACGGTAATTTTTTTGTTAGGCGGACTGTCAGCTGTTTTCACCGCTCAAAATAACAATTTGTAGCAGTCAGAAAATTCAAAACTTCAGAAATTACACGGGGTATACTGTTTATAAAGACTCACATACTGTCCATATATCCACAAACTCCTTAAAAATGAAACAATATCACATTTAGTTTCAGCTTTGTTTACAAATACACCGTCACTAAACGGAAACGGAAACGCCAACCTAAGACATTTAAGTGGTGTGGTAGTGTATTTGATAAAGTGCTTACCACTCACGTCAGATGTTGCGGGTGCGATCCCCAGCTTGACCCGATGATGCTTAAAACACCCAGCACTGGTTCTACCCAGGAAGCGGATACGAGATATAAGCTCTGAGATTAAATATACGAGTATTAACTAAATCGGTTGGATATGGTTTGTTTTAATCTACCTCCATAGTATGATAGCATATTGTTCAAGACAAATGGGTGACTATATCGGCCCGAGTGACTAAGGGAATGACAGATCTAATAGATTCTGAACATCATGGAAACTCTGCATGAAAGCAATTTTATAGCTTTAATAGAAATTGATTGTGGGTATTAAACTACAGACATAAATATCATGATTAAATGTATATTTAGCAAATAAGTAATGTGAACTAATGTCGCCTTAAACAAATATTTACAGTAAGTGAGAGCCACAATATACAACAAAAATATTTATACGGATTTGCATGAAGATAGACAACTTTGTAAATGTACACTTGTCATATTTTAGAGTCAGTTCATGCAATCCAGGGCTAACAGGCGATCATTTTACCCAACCACTCTTTCCTGGGTTCCCGGAATGTTAACCGGTTTTCGAGAGCAATCATCTTCGCTGGTAACTGTTGACCTATTAACTTCTCCACACGAATCAACGATGAAAGGGGAAAGGGGAAAGACAATTAGACATAATGTTATATACCAATTATCACAGACGAGTCATAAATTAAAGCTTTATGGATGCATATACAAGTTAATAAAATACTTTAGTTTATTTATCTTCTAAGTTTCATTTAAAAGAAAATACATGATTATTTTCATAAATAAAGTTATTGAGTAAGTCTATAAATAGTCAGTGCACTTTAGAAAGTGAAATTATTTTTTCGGCGTAGCTGTATAATATGGCTTTTTACCTATATTTTTGGGCCTAGGGCGCGTTCGATTCACGGTTCTGGACAATCCGAACAACTGGAACAACACTCGAATGCATTGGAACAGTGTCCGGAACATGTTCCAGCTGTGTCTCTGAAAATGGTGGTGTTCTCGGAACAGTGACGTCACAAACACGGCTGTTATAACACTGGCACTATAACAAACAATTTATAGATTGATTCAATCTCAAATGATTTTGTTTTTGTATCCTTAAATCAATTGAAATAACAAAAATATGGTTGTTATGTTTATAGTTACAGATGCTGCTGCATTATTTGGCACCAATGCAGAATAGATCTATCATATGTGTTGTCTTTTTCTTTTCTTTGAGCAAGTTTTAAACAATGGTGAGTGATTCATAAATACTAATTGAGATGAACCATCGGACATTGGAAGTGTGCACGCCCAGTGCTTACAAATATTAAGTTATACAACAATTATTTTGAAAAAAAAATCACTTACATGTGTATTTGATTTTCCTTTAACTTCGATTGATGACTGTTCTGGAACATCTTCTGAACATGTTCTGGACAATGAATCGAACGCGCCCCTGGCCACTGAATGTGTGTGTTGGAAAGATAATATACTGTGTGTTTATTAATACTGTTTCAGAAGACACATATTAAATATTGGATTATATTAGTTTTGGTACCAAAAACTTGAAATATGTACAATGTATTTCAATTTCAAAATTTTTGCAATAATTTATCGTCGCAAGAGAAATCGAAATTAAACTTTTCACCCCGTTGTGCGCCTCGCTAACCCGCGCCTCGCTGACTCTAACCGAATGTCTTCCGAAGTTTGCCAGAGAACGCCGAGTAATAATGATTGTTTACAAAAAAATGGTTATATAACTCGAGCGTTCGTATCCACAAATAATCTTCGATCAATTTAAAATGAACAAGTTTCTAAATGCTTTAATATATATGCATTGTTGTTTTAAAAGATATTTTTACTATTTATTTTGTTTCATTACATGATGCTTTCTAATTTTTAATTTCATAGATGTGTTGAATAAATGCTTAAAATAAGTTATTAAAACAATACATTATTGACTTAAAAATGTTTGCAATTCATATAAGGAGGTAATTTATGAATACGACCCAGGAAAGTTATAGCAATCAAGATGTTAAGGTAAACATTTCCTTTGTGATCATTTCAGTTATTAATGAAATATATAATACCACGATTTAATGTTTTTGTTACTTTACAAGAAGACGAGGTTCTACAAAGCCACAGACAAGTAGCCATTTCTTATACAATTACTGTTTATTTTTACTGTTCTCGTCAAGCTTCTTGAAATTTTATACAAACACCATAATTTAAGAACGAACGGTTGCGATTCATTAAACTCCAATAAGTGTTACTGCCCCTTAATTGGTACAGTTATCACTGCCACCACGTAAAATATTCCGCTGGATTTCAGCCTTATAATATCTTTTTACTTTCGATTTTAATTGTGGAAATTTTATATCTAAAAAGTTAAATAGTATATATTTAGCTTATAATACGAGTAAAAAACAAAAAAATAATACATAAATAATAATTCTACTAATTTCAAAACGCGTTTCTCGCACTCTGATTGGTTTATTTAAATCGATCACATAGTTTTACCATCGTCAAGTGATTTGCTTGATGGGAGGGATAATTGTTTTGACAATATTTTGCGCAGAGTTTGGCGCGTTATAACTGATAAATCTATAGCTTAATTTAAATATTTGCAAATTGATCATGTTGACCATTGTTACAGAAATGTTTCTTAGATTGGGGTTACTGATTGCAAAAAGCAAAAGTATGGGCGGTATGCCTTATGACGTTTTTACAAAACATTTTGATTGTTGTGTCTGGCCAGTTATTTCGTACGGTGCTGCCATTTGGGGCTTTTAATCATATTCATGTTTCAACACGATTCAAAATACAGCAATGCGTTTTTACCTTGGAACTGGCAAATACACCCCAACAGTTGCTAGAGTGATATTCGATTTTTTAAATAATTTTTAAGCTATGAATAGCGGTTGCATTAGCAACTCTTTTTCTCCTCACATTGTAATCATAATTATATACTTTTAATAACATTTTACACTATATGTCAAATTTAGCACCGGTCTCTCTTTTTTTACTGTGAATATAGCTGTTAACACTTGTATTGTTAAATATATTGCGTTTAATATTATGCTTGTTTATCAATAAACATGCAGATATATTAACGGATGTGTGATAAAATGTTAAAAACATGTTTTGACATGTTTTAATTATAGTCTCTTATAATTCTATATATAGAATGGCATGGTTATTTGTTAGATGTAATAATTGTTACACGTAGCCCATGTTTCTCTCCCAGCTTCATCTAAATGACGTAGCATAATATAGCATTGCTTAGGGTGTCTTGAATTGTTCATTTTGAGAAGACGTAACCAATACTTCACACACTGACTATAATAATTTATAAACAATGGTAACATTCCACACTCATCTCTTGAAAAGGCGTGAAGTGTATTCTTGTACAATTTTAAATAGCGAGTGCAGAATTAATTATGTACGTTTTCAATTTGCGTTGCTACCTCAAAACCCAATAACTCTGATCCATAAGTGAGGATAGGTGTGACCATAGTGTCGAATAATTTAAAAAATTCATTGTGATCAAAATATCAAACATTTTTTTGAAGTTTATAAATAGAAATGAGGGCCTTTTTACTTTGAACGGCGAGCATATCTTTAGCTTTCGACCATATTAGTTTCGGTATAATGTATAAGCCCATAAATTTATAGCAAGGAACAGTTGTGATATTTGTCCCGTTATATGTCCAGATTTCATTTCTGCGTAAACAGCCGCCATTATAAACACTATGATTTTGTTTTTTTTTAGATTATTTTCATACCCGTTCTGTTACAAAAATGTAAAATTATATTAATCTGCGACTGCAAAAGTCGAACAGTATCACTGCATTTGGCAATGTCATCTGCATACAAAATGGCATATCTATCTTCAACTTCTTCAGTTATATGAATACCATTTGTACATGATTGTTTCAATTCATAAATTAAGTCATTAATAAAAACATTAAATAAAATCGTGCTTAATTTACAGCCTTGCTTGCAACCAATATTACAGTTAAACATGATGAAAGCTTGGTATACATTTTAGGAAAGAGGGATAATAGTTTCCCACCCATTCCTTTACGAATAAGACTATTAAATAATTGTGCATGGTTAATTGTGTCGAATGCTTTTGGTAAAATCAACAAATAAACAATAAAATCTCCCACCTTTTTTGCTTAGATATTTCTGTACCATTGCTTGAAGTTTAAATAAATCATCAATAGTTTAATACCCATTTCTAAAACCAGACTGAGCTTAATCAGTTTTATTATTATTTTTCTGCCCACTCGTTAAATCTATTAAACATCATTTGTGTTTAAATTTTATTTAAAGGGTCTATGAGTGAAATGCCACGGAAATTGTTTGGTCATTTAAATTTCCAGCTTTATGAAACGGACAAAGAATACTTTGTCCAAGAATACTTTGTCCCCACACTTTAGGAAAATTCGAGGTGTCTAATATCCTATTATAAAGGGGGAGCAATACATGTAACATGTCGGTAAGGGTGCATTTAACTATCTCTGATAATATTTCACTAGGGCCTGTGGATTTCCCAACTTTTAATTTCAGAATACTCCTCTTTAACTCTTCTAATGAGAAAGAGTCATTAAACATCATCTACAATTTCATTTTCGGGTAAAATATTATCATGAATCAAATTATTTCCTGCATTTACATAATATAGTAGATCTCTGAAGTGATTATACCAGGTTTGTTTTAAAATTGTGTCATCACAATGTTGATTATTTTTAATTCTAAACCTTTTTACTGCTTTCCAAAATAATTTTGGGTTGTTACGAGATTCTATGAGTTCTTGTCGAAATTTCTCTTGAAGATCAATCTGTTTTTGTTTACAGCAATATTTAAATTTATTTCTGCTTCTTGTATAATCTTGTAAACTAAATTTTGCATTGAATTATCTAAATAATCTTAGTTTTTGTAATTTTTCCCTTTTTAAATTTTTACATTCAGAATCCCACCATTCGGGTTGTGCAGGTTTACTATGTATATAAGTGGGTTTTATTCTCATGCTAATTGCAGCTTAATGAAACATGTCTACAATTTCATGCATAGCTTGGTTGATATCAGTACGGATGTCCTCAAGAATAGTATCTTATATAGTTGATAAAGCAGATCTTATATTATTCGAAATCTCTTCACTTTTGTTTTCATTCCATTTAAAGCGTTTAAAATCGTTTGCATCATTGATTTTGTTATCATTGTCATCAGTATCACTGCTATTTTGTTTGGATTTAAATGCTAATCTATAAATAAGAGGAAAGTGGTCAGACTCGTGACGATCTCCTATCTCAAAATGTGTTATATGTGGAAACAGATTACTAGAAGCATATATATACATATAATATAGTTACTAACTTTGTATTGGGAGTGTGTTAGCAGCTGGCTATGATCACCCTATAATGTTGATTTACAACTCAGCAAAAATATTTTTAATCACATGAATTTTATGCTAACCATAAAATTATGTACCGTATATGTTGTAAGTGCCGTTGTTATGACTAGGTATTTTACCAAACACACTATTGTTTATTATTGAAATATAACTACATGTATGTATAACTTAGAACATTTAAAATAAAATATACATAGAAAATTAATTTAGACTGGAAATATTTATATTAACCCATTGCAGCCGATGAATTAATTATGGAACTGTTTAAATACAATGTTTTGTCATTCTAATGTGGATGCAGGCACATACATTTTAAGCCAGAAATTATATTGCCCATCTTTGAACACCTACAGTTTTAACCAACACTTATAAATGCTGCTTGCATTTTTTTCAACACATTACAAGTTATATATGACACATTTTAATGGAGGACACCACCCAATTCATATGTAAGAAAACCAATGCCCTATCACAAGTTACTGCCATTATCACCTTTATAGTAAATAACCCTGGATTGTGCTGATGAACTCGTTAATATAAGATCCAACCTGCTTCCTGTTCATTTAACAAAATCTATACTTGTGAAGTTTAACTCCTTGGGGAATAAATTGGTGTGTTGTAGATCTGCTTATTCATGAAACATCTCTACAATCGAATACATTAGAACTGAAATGGTAAAATCCTTATCAAGAGATGAATATGTACTTTCCTTGTGGTTAACAGGACAGCATGTACACAGACATGCACCACAATAAACTGTAAACATTGGCATGTACCACAATTAACTATAAACATGGACATGCACCACCATAAAGTGTAGAGCACATGGTCAAGTGGTAGACCCATGATCAGGTCCAATCCTCTGCCTCGTTTAAAAGAAGTATTGTCCACCATCAATCTTCCATATTTTGATCACATTGCGGGCTTTTCAATTGTATTTAATTTAATTTAATACAAAACAGAATCATGACTGATGATTTTTTTTTCATTACACGAGATTTTGTTGACAGTAGCCCTATAACTAAATTAAGGCTTTTGTATAACTCCGCCGAATCTTGAACTACTTTAAAGATCGTCAATATTCATAATGCAGTCAAACCTGTCTTAAGCAGCCAGTCAATTTAAGGAGCAATAGTGGTCTTTTAAAACAGATTATTACTTAAAACAGGTTAATTTTCTTTGAAAGCATAAGAATGGAAAATACGAAATGCGGTTGATTAAGGCAGGTGACTGCTCAATAACCTCTTACACAGGTTTTTCTGTATATGTTTGACATGAAGTTTACTTTTTTTCACTAATTTAATAGTCTGCCCTTTTTCAACATTTTTGTCTGAGCCCCTCAGATGGCTCCCATTTTTAAATTCTGTTAAGTTATTACAAATTATGATCAGGCTGCAAACTCTGCCCCAATTTAATTTTGGTACTTGAGCAAGCCCATCCACAACCACACAGAGACATAGCGTAATTCTTTGTATGTAGATAATATACTTTTTTCCGATAACAGATTCAAATTGATATATTGTAACAGCTTTTTTATATATCTATCTTCTTCATGTTTTAAAATATTAAAGTTTCATTGTACAAACACGTTAATATTAAAACAGTGTTCATAACGCAATCATCGTGTGTATCATGCTAGCATGAAGAAGAAGAATTAATAGAAGAAAACGAAGAAGAAGAAGAAGAAAAGAAATGAAGAAAAAGAAAATATGTCGATTTTGTTACCTCGTAATAGGTGTAGTGAGGTCGAGGTCATCATACACTAAACCGTAAACATATGATTATCATTTTAATTATGACTTATGGTTAAAAAAGACAATCAATAAACAAATACAATTTTATAGACGTTTTAAAAAATTTAATGGCGGAAATAAGTGTGATTAAACATTCTCATAATACTAATCAAATGAAACAAATATTTTAAAATGAGAATGTTATTTCTTAAATTGACTAAGATGGACAGAAGAGAAGAAACATCTCGATTAAGCCTGGCAGGAAGATACAGTTTTATCTTCGTGTCTCACTTATCAGGCTTTAGATATATAAAACATAACGTTGATTAATGTCATAAATAATGCAATGTTTTTGTTCTGTTTTGAAAAAGCGGTTGTCGTAAATAACTTTTACGGAAAGCACTGTTTTAAGTTATTGCTCATGATGTTTCATACACGTGACACTAGTTCAGTATCATCAAACAAAATTAAATTGGTGATGTGAACTTAAAACTACATCAAGACGAGCAACGTTTTAATTTATCAATGTTTTCTAAAAATGTAAGAAACCGAACAGGATCGTGTTGGTTTTAGTATTACGCCTAAATATTCCAGCTATGATATATATGTGAACATCATCCAGTATTTTCCTTTTTTTAGTTTAAAGCCATTTTCAACACATTTCAGGTTAAATATGGCATATCAAGCTTAACTGGTGGATGAAGAACTCAGATTGAGTCAGACTGATTAAAATCACATTCCTTCTGCAAGAAACTGGCACACTTTCTCACAACGGGACTCGAACCTGCGACCTTAGCGGTGAGAGGTAAGTGATCTTGAGACAGCGCCTTAGACCACTCGGCCACAGAAAACCCCTTTAACCATTCTTAACTTGGATTTACACCATGTTCAGAACATTACATGTTATGCTTGCCATCTATATTAATATGTGGACGAATCAAGTGCCACACTTTCTCACATAAAGTATTGGACCCACAACGCTTAAAGGTGAACGCATTGATGTCCCAATGCCAAACTGCCAATTTGCCTAAATGTGTTGTATTAAATAAGTACTAAAATACTTTTGTTTTAAATGCTTTCATTACGGGAATAATGCATTTGAAAACATATAATATTAATACTACTCTATTCATAATGTCAGGACACATTTAGTTTAATATGTCTTATACCTTTATGTAATATTCAAACATCTCATCGATGGATACTGTGATGGCCGAATGTCATTAAATAATAAACATCAAATACGATCATGTAAAAACAAATACTGGCATTACATGCATAAGCACGTGTTTACAGTCACCACACATAACAATAGTATGACACCTCCTATATGGTCAACTTTGGTCAGATTATTTAAATGAAACAATCATTGACATAAGAAAATAAAACAGTAAACATATCATTTAAAGAACACAGTCAAAATAGCAGATGGAAGCTTAGTATATACTATTTTTAGTTCGATTGCGAAGTAAGTTCCTACTAGTAGGTAGAACGTTAACAGAGTGTTGTTTTAAAGGCCATCAGATCGAGTCTGGGATCGAACCAACAAACTCTTGCGTGAGCGGTTATCACATTAGCCACTAAACTACCTCCCAACTGAGAAGTGTTTTTCATACTAGTATCTATCTAATATACAAGTCTGCAATACTGGAGGTACATAAGGATACGACCGAGATTACTTTAAGACGAGTATAAAAAAAAACAAACGAAAAGCAAATAAAGAGATAACTTCAGCTTGTCCGTTAAACGGCATAAACGCAAAAAATAAAACCAAACAAGCATCGCTAAAAAGTGTGAACTCCAAAGGGATACTCGTGGAATGAAATGTATCTTATCGGTCTGATATTAAATGAGATGGATATGCACTTACTGTCGCCATTTCTTAAACATAAATAAGGAAACCTCCAGATTTTACCAAGACCAATTGCATACCCAAGTAGAGACAAAATAAAATCAAGACTTCTTGGCCATGTTTCTCTCTCAAGCGATGTTGACGAACCACTTTCGTCCGAAGTTTATTCAGATAATGCCGTTGAGTCTTTAGTGTTATGTTCATTTTGGATGAATGGCTCTTCGTGATCCATGCTGTGGTAAACGCTGGCAGTATTTATGTCACGTGGAACGGCGTCAAGTCCATCATCATTGTTTTCATTTCCATGCATGCCATAAAAGTTGTAAAGCGTTTTATTTTCCATAGCTATGACACTATTATTTAAAAATTTGATATTAACGTAACGAAGTTACTGTTATTAAATAAACTTCCATTATAATATTAACAAGCGATTTGATTTTAAAATAGAAATCTGCTGTCGCTTGCCCGTGTAGCATGTGTGCAATGTCAACGTTGATTTCATTCGAATATCAGAGTAATTGATAACAAGTGGTTAAACCGTCGGCATCACACCCATCATCCAATGCATCAGCTACTCTCGTTATAGTTACATGTATGGTTACACAAGCGTATATGTATATATAAGTACTTAAATACAATTGAGTGTTGTTGCTTGTTGTGTTAAATTTTTTTTCAAAAGCAAAGTAGCAATTACTCATAGTTATAGCTAAAATAAAACATTTACTGTAATAATTTTTAATAAATTGTAACCGTTGTGATGTGGTTTTGTTGCCTTTGTTGCTTTTCCCCTCACATTTTTTATCATGTGTAAATATTCATGAAATAATTCATAGCATCTGAGTTGAGTTATATTCACTGCTGTACCTAGGAAACACAGGTTATAGAGCATGAGTGTATATATATGTATATTGCCTCCTTTTGAAGTACTAGGAATTCATAATACAAGATATGTGATGTCGTTGGTAAATATATATGACTTCTAAGCGTCACTTTGGATCTCTTTCACTAAACCACATATCATAGCAAAGGCCATTTGAGTGTGTGTATAAAGTGTCTTACCCATTCTGCGACATGACACCAATTCCTGACATCCAGTTTTAAGCAAAGTATATCCACACAGACTATTTGAGTTTCATTCTGAATACTTAATGCCATAATAATCGAGCACTCAGAAACTTAAGTGTTTTCTCTGACCTACTTAGGTTAAATATAACCACTTGTGTAATTCGTGCTACTCAATTCAATATTTTAATTCAATAGTTTATTTAGGCATATGATCATACATGTTCGTCGCCTTGACATATTTATATATACTTAACCATTTGTTAATACAATGCGTTCCTTACAAACATAAGAGTAACTATTTAATTTTCGCTTAAATATATACATGTATATGACTTTATATAAGAAACCTTACTGTAACATGACAACGATATTAAGATTATATTATTTGAAACACTTATCACATGTATTTGTATAAGTATGATTTGTATTTGTATCTAATGAAAAACTTTTACAGTTTAAGTCAATAAAATTATGTTCTGTTCTATTCATAAAAAAGCCTATCATTATGTCCAGACAAATGTGTTTCCTATTTGGCTAGGGACTGTACATCACCTGTTTTCTCCAGGACTATTTTGTTTCGTTTACCGCGTGGTCATCACGCTTACTTATTTTTAATGTCATAAATAAGTAAACAAGAGTTGTCAAAAGACAACAAAGTCCGCCTTTGGGATAAAACTCACCACCCATGCAAGTATTGAGATTGGATGCAAACAACAAGACTTAAACTAAACGCAAAAGTTTAACCTGGGTGTCTACACACGACGCTGACGACGACGCCGGGGTTATGGTAATAGCTCTCCTGGACATTGTCCCGGCGAGCTAATAAGTCAGTTAATAACAATGTAAATAAGTGATTAAATAAATAAGTAAATTAGCATGTACGAGTACGTGTAATAAAAAACTAAGTAAATACCTTTCCATATTGGCAAATGAACTATTACTTCAAAGTCTAATGTACTTTCTATAGAGTTAATTCAATCAACCATTACAAACCATTATGCAATGCACGCACTTTTCATATAATGCATGTATTTTTCTTTTATACTTTTAGATCCTTTCATTTCTATTTTGTAAAGATTTCTGTCACAGGTAAATGGTTAGAAAGTAATCCGAAAGGTGTCAAATCCATTTCATATTCATTAGTTTGACCGGTACAGTAGAAACAGAAAATGACTAAAAATGTCGTGACACAATACGTTTTTGTGACAATTGCAGTTTGTAACAGAACTGAGACGAAACGTGCAGTAATCTAGATAAGTTTTATCTAAATTATATAAATCATGAAACATACTAAAGTGCGAATAAGGAAGTCAGGCCGGTTGATAAATTATCACATCTCAGCGGCTGACGTAGAAGTAATCTGTAATTAGCAATTAAATGACTAATAAAATGATCAGGTATACGAGGCTTATAGCGAGCTAGCTCGGTACATCGGGTAATTAATAATCAATAAAAGTCATAGATGAATCATGAAACTCTTCGAAGGCGTAGATAGAAGCCCTACTTAAACTGAGACATTTTGGGCTGTCTGAGGGGTACTTTCAAAGATCATGGGGGTCAGGTCGCGTTATTGTCGCACTAAATAAAACTTTACTAGATTATGTTTATTGTGTTTAAATTAGAATAAACGGACTTTTAATAAACATTAAAACCCATCTAACTTATGTTTGTCTTGTATCTTTATACTACAAGTTACATGTAATAACTTATTAACCATTTATTCCATAGATACGCGTTTTCCCGCACCACTCACACAAGGCTTTGAAAACAGTGCAAGTAGTGTTAAGATTGCTCGTCACGAGCAATCTGAACAGTTCCTTCACTGTTTTCCACTCTGTAAGTTAATATAAACATAATTCACTCAATAATTCAAAAGCCTTCTTTATTACAGGTGTCCAAAGGCGTCTATATTAGAGGTGTCCAAAGGCGTATATATTAGAGGTGTCCAAAAGCGTCTATAGGAAATAAAGGGTTAAGTATGAGGTTTTGGATAGTAATACTTATAACATGGGTATACATTTATAGCTGTTTAAATTTATTTCATGCACGAGTACATGTATACTGAACTGAATGGCTTACCCACCACCTGGCATTTTATGTATTTTCTCAAAAGTATTGAAGCAATTTCCTTGAAATTTGGACTTGAATAAGAACACTGCCGTGTGAAATCAATGCATTATCGTCAGTCTGTTTAAGTATTTAGATGATGCTACTTAATTTTTTGACGAAGCTTTTAAAAATACAAAAGCGTCGCGTTAGCGATTCCGTCCAGTACAAAACAAAGCTGAGCATCCGCGTGTGTTCCTTGCAATTCAACTGCAACGATGGCCATGTACAACTGCACTATTCAATTTGATTCCTTGTTTGTTTATATATATATAATAACTTGTGAATAACCAAGACATAAATATATATATATATATATATATATATATATATATATATATATATATATATATATATATATAACAGCTTATTATCACAGAATTACATTATTGTGCGAATCATATTGCAATATCTAATATATTGTATGTTCCGTTGTTTAAAGTTTTCAATATGGACCGTTGATACATCGTAGGTGTTGAGGCAGTATGAGGTCATTGAACTGGTCTCTAAAACTTCATGATTTAATCCCATTTTATCTTTACATCATTAGATTTACTTTCTTGATCATGAATCGTGTCTGCTGTTTAACATACACACGTATAAACGATATATGATTAAGTGTTCGCTGCACCTTTAGGAAACTGTCTGCTAAGTGTCATCTATTCAGGTTTAGCATTACATGAATAATATTTGTTCAGTTCTAAATAGTATGAACAAAATGTATTTGTTTCTTATATGGCATGTAAAATATCTATTCAGTTCTTCAATAAGTTGTGTTATTTCTATCGAGTTCCACAATGAGTTATATTATATCTTTTTAGTTCTATATATTAAATTTTCAACTTGGTGTCTATCTATTCATATAAATGTTTTACTAAGTAACACATTTCTACATTATGTTATCCAATTGCTTCAACGTTTTATTGTTAACATTTCTAATTTCTTGGATTGATCAATTTCTTCAAAGGTATGTTTTACCGTCATCTCGATTATTATTTTCTTCATTGTTTATACTTTTCTCCATCGTGATCTCGTTGTATCTACATTTCATCACATGTTTTGTATTCATGTTATACATGCGCAAAGTTTGACCATAGCAATGGACACTGTTGATGGAAGAAATAGCTTTAGGTGTTAACGACTGTGGGCTGGGGATAACCTTTAGAATTTGTGCAGTAAGGGATTATTGAAGAATGGACATGCTAAAGTAACACCCACTTAAACAATATTTAAAACCATTATTTAAAAGCATGATGTATTTGTGGTCAGTACAAAAAGGCATGCATGCATAGGTAGCTTAATTTAGAATTCAAAAAGATGAAAACACATTATCAACAATGGACATAGCATTTAACGGATACAGCAACCAAAAACAGAAATTTTAATGATTGTATGAATTTGTTTGAACTGAATTTAATTGTCTTCTTCATGGTCCTATATGGTCCTACATGGTATAGCAAACCTCACGCGGAAAATTTCGGATACTGAGATAGACTCAACTCTTAGTTCAAACCAAAAGAATGCTTCACCAAATAGAAACGTTTAACTTGTTAAAAATTCTAATACAGCATAATTAAATTCAATATTGTTGTTAAACTATTACAATCGTATATATTATATATATATTACAAAAGAAATAGTATTGCAATACTCCGCTCACAAATAGCAACAGTATTGCAATATTCCGTTCATAAATAGCAATAGTATTGCAATACTCCGTTCATAAATAGCAATAGTATTGCAATACTCCGTTCATAAATAGCAATAGTATTGTAATGCTCCGTTCACAAATAGCAATAGTTTTATTATAACGATTTCAATTGGCAACCCTGCATGACAATGATTTATGAACATGCATACGTATAGTTATTAGTCAAAAGGTGTAAGTATGATAAGGGCTGTTTTTGGCCCCAGCTTGAATTTTGATGAAATGTATCTATATGTACCCCGTAATATATTAATTTAAACAAACCATACAAATTAATATGTTGCCTCATCTGCTTAACTAAAAAAATTGTCATATTTTATAAGTGTGTATAATATCATTTCTAGTGAAAAGAGAATTTGTTTTTCTAGGAATATAATCACATAATAAATGTATTATTGTAATAGAAAAAATTCGAAGTGATTTGCATTGACTGCAAGGGAAAAAACTCTGTAAATACAATAATTTCACAAGAAATACCATTTTTTAATAAAATAAAAAAAATGCACCAATTTGTTTTAGCAAATTTGTTGATAATATGTGATATATCTACATTCTTATTTATAAATGAAGCATTACTGGTGAAAAAAAAATCATAAATATGTGACAGTTCGTTTGGTAACCAAGTAAATATGTTAAAAACATTAAAAAAATGTTGATAAAATTTCTAAAAAAATAACCGCATGTTTAAATGTAAAACCAGTTGTTTATGTTAAGGTATATTGTTTATAATGTGCATATGGATTTGAATAATATATCGTTGTAGTAAGATAGATGGAATGGAAAAATAAAAAATATATTATCATATAAATATACTATAAATAGTTTAATCAAACATTCTAAGTTTAATATTTTCTTTAAATTGAAATGTTCCCCATTTCTGTATTGAAACTGTATTGTAATGTTCAGAATAGCGTCTTGCGTATTTACCTCAAATGGCAGTCCATATATTATTAATTTTATACAAATAAAAGTGTTATTTCATTCATCACTACCGCCATCATCTATTAATTGTGTAACCGGCATCTCCGCAGCATCTTGAAGATACTCACTCCAGTCCGTATTTGTGTTAAAAGGAATATTCTGATGTCGTGCAAATCCAAGATACCAAATTACTGCAGCAATATGTGCACATGAACCGACAACACGTGCTCCAGCACGGCACTGACAGTACCAACCGGTTACATATGCATCACAATATTCAATCCACATTTTATGTGATTTGCTTGAAATGTGCATACTCTGGATTTTTGTCATTAACAGCCCGGGTCGCTTTTTGTGAAATAGCATATCATAGTTTTCATTTCCACCCTCAATGTGTTCACGTGTGAACATGTATGATTTTGCAAGTTTTAACTGATATACGCCTAATGTAATATTTCGAAGATCCTCTTCATCAAATTTAGGGAAATCTAATAGCTGAAGAGACTGTATTCCGGCCCAACATGCGGTCTGTCTATCTAGTCCATCCTTAAGGATTTTGTCCATTAATGCATTGTTTTGCTTGGCAAGATATAACATGCGAATGTCAAGTAATTCATCATTAGTATCTGTTTAAAGACTTGCAATATTTGTTGCATATTGCGGATATTAGCCGGACATATTCACCTATGAATGGGATATGTGTATTTGGAATAACATTGTTTAAATACTAGCAACATTTTATTCTTCCATTGGCAGACTCCACTACCCATCTTATTTTAGTTACAAGTCGTGATGAGTTGCTTTCTTCTACTGTGTGTTGTTTTGCTCCTTTTTTCAAAAACACAGGCATTTCGGTTTTCAGTCCTAATTCGTCAAGAAACTCTAAAGAATCTCTGAATCCTTTATCGACTATAAGGACATCGTCTTCCTTCAACAAGTCTTTTATTGTTTCGATATTGCGGTTGAATGCATGTTTTAAGATGTTAGCATCGTTGTTTTTACCGTCACTGAGATATGTGCCTGAGGCGCTAACAATATTATCCTGTTGTGGTTACTATCATCATAGGTTTAACTAACGGGCGTTTTTTATGCATGCTGTAGGAACGTCTCTGAAATGTGATTGTGAGCTTTTTCTGTATGTATATGTTTGTACCATCTATAACAAAAATCGCTGGTTCATTATAACCACCAAATAGCGTTTGTGCTAGTTTTCTGGTATGTTGGTCTATAACAGTTTTTCTGTCAATATGTTCAAATCCTATATATTTTGGTACAAAGTGTGTCGACAACGCATCTTGTGCAGAAACAATAGCTCGTTTAATTGAATCAATCCCACAGTTAAAGCTTGTTGACAACAATTTGTTTGACATTCCAGACCGCAGTTTCGTAAGATGAATGCCGATACAGGTTCTTTGTGATCGATTTTTAGATTCACGAATGTCTTTTACGTGCTCACATATTTCATCAAATGCAGATTTATTAATGCCCATTAAATTATGGTAATCTGAATCGGACATTGATGTAATATCAAAATTAATTCTTGTTTTTTTCATTTTTCATGGCAATATCCCTGATATTTTGTATATTAATGGAAAAAGAAATGTATATTTAGTTTAAAAAAAAATAATCACATAGCCATATTTGTTATGACTAGAAGATGTTTCAAAACTCAAACTAATAAGTTATAAATGAATGATAAAAAAGAGAATTTTCCGTTTTCCAATAGTATTCCTATATAAAACTCAAAGTCCCCTTACAGAGCCCTATATACAAGACACTTGATTTGTACAAACTTTAAACCCATACTCATTGGGATAATCCATACCAAATATGAACAAAAAATTTGACTGACTGGTTGTTGAAAATAAGCTTTATGACAATGTTCAATTTTAATCATTTTGTGACCCAACCTGCCCCTTTTCGAAAGTCAATTCTTCGTATCGAACAATATTATATTTGTTATGACTAGAAGTTGCTTCAAAACTCAAACTAAAAAGTCATAAATGAATGATAAAAATAGAATTTTCCGTTTTGCAATAGTATTCCTATATAAACACAAAGTCCCCTTACAGGGCCCTATATACAAGACCCTTGATTTATACAAACTTTAAACCCATTGGGATAATCCATATCAAATATGAACAAATTTGACTGACCGGTTGTTGAGAAGAAATTTTTTGAAATTATCTATTTTATCCCTTTTTTACCCACCCTGGTCCCTTATGGAAAGTCAATTCTCTTTATTGAGCCAAGTCTTATTTCCTATGACTAGATGATACTCCAGAACTCAAACTGAATAATAAATTTTGCCTAAATAGATGAAAAAAGAGAATTTCTGTTTTCCCATAGTTGGCCTAGTGGTTTCAGAGAAAGTGCTGCTAACAGACGACAGACGACGCGCATTCGCATAAGCACTTCTGTCCTTTGGCCAGTAGAGCTAAAAATGATACAATAAAACTGGATATGAGGTATAAGTAACCATATTTTGGTTTATGAGTATTTTATTTGTTATGCACATTCATTCCTTCGTATAAACCTAACATAATTCACTAAATTTGTTTATAGACACATTCAGAACAACAAACAATGAATGGAAAATGAAAATTGTACATTTTGTTAACATCTTATGATGGTGACGACATTCAACAATGTACATCAAATTATATAATTGTATAAGTCGCCCAAATGGTGCAAAAATCTATTAAGTGCCTTCTTATTTCATATTCACTTGGTACCGTATTGCTCTAATGAGACGATGTGCTCTTGAATATAAATGTAAATATATTGAGTATTGCAACGTTTGGCACACGTATATCATATGAACTTTCAACAAACCGGATCCATTTCCTACATATAATTAAAACTTAATCTTAATTAACATGTCCATGACAGAAATCCCGCTTTCAACGCAGACTATGGGAAATAGTTTAACTGATTCTAATAAAATGACAGAAAACAAATCCTGACATACCACCTTAAAATCACACTTCAGGCTGGGCCACGTAAAATATAAACACAAATCAAACATATCAATAAAAAAGAAAGTTTGGTAAATATATATCGCAATGTGAATATCATACAATGAGCAAGTAAACATTTTCGTATGCTCTACATTCATGTCAACATCGAAAGTGAGCAATATTCATAACAAAACAATATATCGCTGGGTAGTTAAAGCGTGTTATTCCCAAATATTAAAAAAAATCTTTATATCGTGTATACTGCATCAAATCAATTCTTACAACTATTAACGGGCAAATATATGTAGATACAAAGTTGTTTTTCTATCAATCCAATACAATCTGATCTTTTCATATAAAACACATATAGCACATTTTATCCAGATTACTGTACCGGTAAATGTACGCAAACAAAATCCTATTTCTAGTAAAATGCAAAATAATGTGATTTTTTATTCAATCTTTATTCTGAAAAGGATGTACATATATATCTGCATGATGCAATTTAGTATTTATGTGTAAACCCTTATTTTCGTTTATTTTATTTTTTTAAAAAGGCATCCCTCTTTTGACTTGTTCAAAAGCATCTTATTCTGCATATATTTGGTAATGCAAATCTATCATATCTATTTGTTGT
This sequence comes from Panopea generosa, assembly GCA_029582155.1. NCBI lineage: Eukaryota > Metazoa > Mollusca > Bivalvia > Adapedonta > Hiatellidae > Panopea > Panopea generosa. Next base: position 10,208,278 of record CM055909.1, read on the forward strand.
ATCTATGTGCATCAGCATCATAGAAAACAGCTTGCTACAAGTTTCATGAAAACTGATTACACTTTCTTAAATACGATGCGGCAGACAGCCATTGGGCACTTAAATATTAAGACCTCCATATGCTTAAACGTTAATTGATGTTAAAATTTATTTGATGCACAAACGTGAGTAAAACAGATTTCTAAATTGCCATGTCCATGAGCGAAGACTCTCTGTTTACTTTCAAAGGATTCGTCAAAATATTTATAACAGTTAATAATGAAAGTTATCAAGTACTATGCAAATCATATCGCAACATCCAATACGATGTTGTACATCAATACCAATACGCACATTGTATGTTCGGGTGATTTAGTTAGTAATATCGACCGTTGCTATACGTCTCACACACCAATTAATTTTGTACTGTTCTACATATAGAGACACACTGGATACATTACCAATGGTTCTAAAAGTGCCTTATTCCCATAGATAGTCCTCTGTTGGTCCAAATATGCAGAAAAAAATATGGGGTTGACCAGGTTGCTTTTTCACAATTTCGATGGTTTGATGGCACCCCTTCATTTTTGACAATACTGCCCATTTGTTGCAGTGTATCACTACGCATCTTTAAACTGTTATAGCATCATCAAACAGTTCCCAGGGTCACCCAAACTTTGCAGAAATCATGAAAATGTTCCAATGTTCCCATATGCACAAAGAAATATGACATTTTATGCATTTTAAAAAAAAAAATACCCAACCGCTTTACACAGCTCTAATTTCTTTGGCGTAATAATCTTGCTACCGTCATGTAAGGGAGGTAATTGTTCAGTGAGACCTTGAAGAGTAGAAATTATCATGACATGTGACTGAAATTTTTGTCGAACAAACCTTTACCATTTCTAAATATAAAAATACCCCTTTTGAATTCATCGCGCAACGGTTTTCGAATTCATGCACCAAAATAAGATGGCAGTCACACATGCATAAATCCGTTTCGGACGACTCAAAAACAGGAAAAACTGCCAAAATTTTTTAGCCATTGTACCTTAATAAAAATAATTCTAGAAAAAGAAATACTTTGAAAATGTCCTTGTATTGCCTCCTATAGTGTATCTATATGACTGTATATTCATTTTATTGTATATGCAACATTACATAACTTAAGTGTCAAAATACATGACCATATATGGATAAATAGTTGTTTTTGCTTCAAATAATGCTCTGTTTTGTTGCAAAACTATATATATGACTTTTTTTATATCTATAACAAACAAATATTAATGTTTGAAGGTGCCCAGCAATAATTTGCATGTCACTGACACTAACCATGCCCCCTTTTTCAATACATGAATGAATAACATACTTTTGTACATGCATTAGATTCATTATCAACTATGAATATATCCCTTACCAATTGAGGTATCTATTAGGCATATATTAAATTCCAATACTATTTTGTTTATTTTATCAATAAAAATAGCAAATGAAAGTAAAGTGTGCATAAAAGTCACTTTAAAGCAAGAAAATGAAACGATGAATGAAAATGAGACAAAATATGGATACAGCATATTTGGCTGGAACGATAAGCTCATTGCAAAAAGACGGTTTACTAAAGCGCATCTCTTTATGACAAATTAGTTTGAAATAAATATATCAAAGAATATCGCGATAAGAAATATTTGTCGCGAGATGACTCTTTACTTTACAGATTTTCCAAAACTGGCATAAAAAAAAATGGGCAGTTAAAATAGAGTTGTTGCAATAATTATATGAAAATTAGAAATTGTCATATTGGAGAATGCTATACTGTTGGATGTGGAGAAAACTATTGTACACATTCAATAACAGACAGTGAAAAAACATCATCTTCAATGAGAAAAATCTATATTCTATAGCAAGCATCATGTATTTTTATTTGAAAAAAAAGTAAGAAGAACAACCGAAAGAAATCAGATTATGGTACAAAAGTTTCAAGCACAGGTTAACTAAACGCTGAGAAATTATTACGCGAATCTGTTTCGCGTCATTTCAAAGATGTCGCATTTTACCATTTACCTGAATGTCCAAGAGTAGGTAAATACTGTGTATAAGCCAGACCCAGCCGCATAAATATCAACAATGAGGAGAAAAAAATGACAGTAAAACAAAAATGGCAGTCATACGCCATACCATTAAAATGGAACGCGACAGTTTGGCGGTCGGTCAGTTTGGCGGTCGGTATATCGAAAACTGGATACAGAGCTGTTGATAACAAATATCAATGACAAAATAATGAAACAGGAAATTTCTGCATAATTCATGATCAATATAATATTAATTGATAAACAGCGACATAAAAACAATATTGCTCATACGCGACCAACCGTATTGTCAAAAAGCATGCGCTAAAGAGTGGAAACAGTATCGCGACAAATGTTACCATTTTTATGTGGGTGGGGTATAAATTATACATAAATAATGAGTTTCTAACACAAAAAAAATGGTTTAACTTACATGAATCATGAAATCTGGATGCAGTGAATGCTCTAGACATGCTTTTGTTGTGATATATTAGCATCACTGTCTCTCTGTGTGACTTTCAAGTGCTTTTAAGTGCAAACTTCTATTCATTTTAGCCAGATTTTGAGACAGATGGCTAAAATCAAGTCTTATCACATGATGCAGCAAAGCATATTTGCATACATGATCATTCCTTTTTCAGTTAAATAGATGATCTCACTTTGTGTTCCTTCCATTGAATTGAATAAATCCTGATTCCAACATTTCCATGACAAATTTTCAGCTGCTCAGTCTCATTGCTCTATTTGCTTTACTGTTTTAGCTTCAAGTTTGGTTTTGCCTGTGTGACACTTCTCTATTTCACTCAAAGTCATCCATTTTTCAAAAAAATACATTTATTTTTCCATTTAAAGGTTTCAAATACAATATTTCCTATAGAAAGTGACATATTTTGAAAAAGAAAGTAAATCTGAATCACAAAGATGCAGTTTCCTCCCAGCGTCTACCGAAAATGATCTGGTTCTTGAACGTCTCACACACCAATTAATTTTGTACTGTTCTACATATAGAGACATGCACTTCTGGAACACTGGATACATTACCAATGGTTCTAAAAGTGCCTTATTCCCATAGATAGTCCTCTGTTGGTCCAAATATGCAGAAAAAAATATGGGGTTGACCAGGTTGCTTTTTCACAATTTCGATGGTTTGATGGCACCCCTTCATTTTTGACAATTCTGCCCATTTGTTGCAGTGTATCACTACGCATCTTTAAACTGTTATAGCATCATCAAACAGTTCCCAGGGTCACCCAAACTTTGCAGAAATCATGAAAATGTTCCAATGTTCCCATATGCACAAAGAAATATGACATTTTATGCATTTTAAAAAAAAAAAATACCCAACCGCTTTACACAGCTCTAATTTCTTTGGCGTAATAATCTTGCTACCGTCATGTAAGGGAGGTAATTGTTCAGTGAGACCTATAGCGTAGCTCAGTTGGCAACGTAGGATTGTAGAACTGGTCTCTTCCTCTAAAACCCCTCGACCGAATATGACTTGAATCCCGCGTTATTATATCGCCTTTCCATTGTCCTATCTGACAATCGACCTGAACTTGAGTATCCGTGTTCACTCCGTTTTCTAAAGTGTATAAATCAATCATGATTTTGTTCTTTTTATTTCTGTAAAATGTCTGTTCAGTTCTGAAATTACATGTGTAGTCCTTTATAAAAATTGCATACCGGATAAGGCTTGAAATGTCTGTCACTGAAATGCAATAAGTTAATTACAAATACAACAGAGCACTAGATACACGTCCACAAGTGGTTATTGTATTATTTTAGAAGTATACGTAGTTAAACACATTACCGTAGATCTTCTTTACCCCGCCTGTCGTGTGGAGGGAAAGGGAGTTAACATTTAAACCGAAGGTAAGATCAACTTAAATCAGAAGTTGATTATAGACTAGAAGTACCTCAATACGTTATTATCTCACTCTTTGTCTTTACACATATGCATACACTTCAGGATCAGAACTGTTCGAATTAAGACTGTCGACCATTTACTTAAAAGTATATATTGAATTTCCCTATTCACGACAGGGGAGGAATTGTGTAGGCAATTTATAATTCTTTACGCAAATAACAAAGTTTTTTGAGCTAGCGGGACTCAAACCTACAACATATCGATGAGAGGATTGTGATACTGACACGGTGGCTTAGACCACTCGACCACGAAGGACCCCTAAAATGAGTATATATAACTTCATGTCCTTATTCATATATAATAGTTAAAACGACTATTATAACACCCACACTCAAGATATATTAAAACGCAACACAGAGTTTACAGGGATCTTACATGGAGATGAAAACAATGTTATGTTATTCAATGACATCCCAAATAAACAACCAATAACATCATCAGACAATAATTACTATAGGATATAGATATATACACTCGTGCTAAATAGGTTGCGTTTTCATATTCATTCATGTGTTGCGTTTTCATATCTCTTAAGTTGGGTTCATCGAAACAGCTCAAAACAACCATAAACATGAAAAACAATTAGAGAAAATACAAATGTATAAAAAGAACATTTAATAAATGATTGAATGTTAAAAAAGTAAGACTGTTTTTATCAGAAAATTATCAGAGAAAATTATAAGATATCCCAATCAACGTGCGTTTTTTTCTGTCTTTTTGATACAGTCATTAAACTGCAAAGGTTCATTTCACAATATCCGTAATCACGGTCAGGGAACTCTGTCACAACGTAGAGTGATTCGCGTCGACAGTTTGTCACAGATTCACGTCGATCTGATGCAGGAAAACACGGCATACTTTGATATATAAAGTCAATTATTTACTGGACACAGCTATAAGTTTTAACCTTTTACAAGATTGAGTTTCAACTGACATTTATTAGTATTTTCAATGTTCCAAACAATCATGTGTGAATTAGTAAATGTTCAAAACGCCAGAATTAATAAATCCTCGCTAAATATGTATGTAAAACGAAAGTAGAGATGAAATTGACAATAAAAACATTAATCAATGCAAAACATAATTTATACCTGTTGTTTAAGTATTTTTGTTTAATAAAAGAGTTATAACTAATTGATTTTTTACTAATACCATGTGAGAAATTCCGTTTGAAAAAAGCTTCACGTGTCACAGGTTTGTGTCGATGTTGATTTAAATGTCACGGATTCTTCTCTACAGGGTCACAGATTCAAATCGACACTATTGGCAGAAATGGACATATCTTTTGTCTAAGATTCTTCGCTGTATTGTGATCTGGATGAAGGCCTATCATTTATAAGATGTCCTTTCTCAGCCACCAATGAAACAGCTCAGATTTTCGAAAATAAAACATTTCATTTTACATTAAATGTCATGAATGTCAGTAGATTATAATTTCTTTCCTCTGCCGATGACATCGTTCCAGGAACGAGAAAATAGATCAACTAAGCCGGTCAGAAGTTACGTGGAATTTTCTATTAGCCAAAAAATGTCTAACCTATGCAAATGAGGCATGTATAAAACTATTAATTTCGCTAAGTTTGGCTAGCACGAACATTTTCATAGTGATACCACAGGGAAGTCGGTGAGTGTGTGTGTGTGTGTGTGTGTGTGTGTGCGTGCGTGCGTGCGTGCGTGTGTGTGTGCGCGCGTGTGTGTGTCTTGGGATGGGTTGGGGGGAGGGGTCAAAATAAAAAATCACAAACTATCAGACACTCATTATGTAACGTTTAGGTCATCGAGTTTGAGTAAGACGTAACGTAACCCAAAACCAATGCATTTTGCAAATTACTCGATCACCGTAGCAACGCCTGAAGCAAAAACACAGAGATTATCATTTTAATGACTCAGATATTCTTAATTTTTGCAAGGATCAAGGGAAACTTCCGGCCATGTAAAAACATTGACCTGGGTCAAGTATTGCCTGGTGAACATGGGCTGCCATTTAGCTCCAGTTCAGACGACGTCGCACACATAAAAACATGGCAGCGATGTGACGTCTGGTTATTATTTGACCAGTACTAGTGTATGGGCGCCGCGCTACTCTGATTAGTTGGGAGTTGCGACGCAAACGGTAACGAATAATCTGTACTGAAACGCCATGCTGCCCAGCAGCAAAGGTAGCTGGCAACAAACACCGACGTAAGTACGTCAACGTTCGGATCCGGTCTTTGTCTCTCCAGGTTTACCGTTTACCAAATCGCTGCGATTGTAAACAGTTCAGGTTTATCGGAAACGTGTCTCATGTCGCTCATTATATTTGCGACAGCACCATAACTGGGATGCGACCACCACGGCCGCTACCCCACCCGCTATCATTTTATTGCATCCGTTTCAGAAATCCGTTGCATGTTGAAAATAGTGAAAAAACTAAAAAAAAGTCAAATCGGCCTCTATTGCATGAATCGTATGACGTGGACTGAAAAACCTGCCGCCTGCATGTGCACGTGGAAATGAATGTTCTGGGCACTAAGTGCTATGTACACGGTGCATATGATCTCAACATCGCCAGGGTAAAAAATATATGTACACTGGGCATGAAACAAAGGCAGAGCTACATCAGTTATAAAAAAAGAAGGACGTTTTTTTTTTTGCTGAGTAGGACCTATATATAAGATAACATTACAACATATTTTTCCCTTCAAATGATCATATGCTCATATAAAACGTATAAAACACATAAATTCAAGATTTATTTTTTTGTGAGTGTGGGTCAAATGTACGATATATTAACAGGTGTTAATAAGCACATCTCCAGAATCCCAAGTATACTTGCGGGTTTTCACGTTACCCTAGCTTGTCTTTCTTGTTTTCCCCTGCAGATCATGATAGTTTTTGTGTACATTTTGTTTTATTATTTCATAAAAAACGAATCTAACGTTACAATATGTGTTGTATTTTATTAATCCAGAAAAGTTTGAAAAAGTTACAAGTTCAAATCTTAATTTAATTTCTTATTTGTTATATAAAAGAAAACGAATAATGGAGAATAACGGAAGATTTTAATCCGAGTCTCAAAAATAATTCGTTATATGCAGAGTTTTAAACTACCAGCGCAAGTGTCACGAAACATGACTATTGCTTTTGGGTTGTAAGTACCGAGATATTGTTTTGCTTCCAGTGTGTCGGTTCTAATTTTCACATACATAATCCGTAACATAACGACAATGCTCTAAAACTATATGCCGGACGACCTCTATACGAGACTCGAAGTGTAAATGGCAGCATTGGCGTAGGGTTGCACTATTCTACAATGTTAAAACTATCGACACTGAATCCGTGACATTCAAATAAGGATCGACACGCCTCCGTTACCCTGTCGTCACAAACCTGTTAAAAATTTTAAACTTGAAGAAATATTCATAACCAGATGTTCAATTTGATCTTATTTTACTTATAATACACTACATTCCCCGGAATGTCAAATATATACTTCATACGTTTGATTATATAAACATATCAGCGATTATGTCCCCGCTATCAACTAGCAACTGTGACAAGATTTACAAAACAATAATACTGTCGACGTGAATCTGTGACAAACTGCCGACGCGAATCACTCTACGTTGTGACAGAGTTCCCTGACCGTGGTAATATTAAAGATATTTTAACGATTTTCTCATAAGATATTGTTTATATTTATATCTAATTTGACTTGTCACGTTCGCCTACATTTGTATATATATATATATATAACAAACATAGTTTTAGTTTCCAGCTGGTACCACTTGGAGGTGTTACTATGACGTTGATAAATGGCGAGCGTTTCAAATCACATTCATATTCTTTCCATGTTATATAATATATTTTTTTTCGTTTTTTTGTTGTTGTTTGTTTCGTATGTTTTGATGTGTGTTACGGTGTATATAAATGTTTTTGGGTGTTTTGATGGAGCTTTGGTTTGCGTGTATAACAACAATATCAAGTATAACACCTATAACAGTAACACTAATACATTAGCGAAGCTGCAATGATCTATTGTTAGATAGCCATTATATGTATACTTTCATTGCCTTTGTACTGTCATCTTTAAAACATATGACAATCATGTGAATATAATTTATTTACAAAACGATGAGGTTTTTTTTTCGAAATTTTCGCCCAATGCAAACCGCATAGGAAAGACAATTTTTTTTATATGAAAAATAATCAGGCTAGATATTTACTTATATAAGCTTGATTGAAAGATTTCATATTTGTCTTTGTCTATAGTTTCACTTGTGACCCACAGAAGACCAGTTTTCATATTTTTCTTTGTCTATATTTTAACTTGTGACCAACAGAAAGCAAGATTTCATAGTTTTCTTTGTCAATAGTTTCACTTGTGACCCACAGAAGACCAGTTTTCATATTTGTCTTTGTCTATAGTTTAACTTATGACCCATAGAAACCTAGATTTCATATTTTTCTTTGTCTATAGTTTCACTTGTGACCCACAGAAGACCAGTTTTCATATTATTCTTTGTCTATAGTTAAACTTGTGACCAACAGAAAGCAAGATTTCATATTTTTCTTTGTCTATAGTTTCACTTGTGACCAATAGAAGACCAGTTTTCACATTTTTCTTGTCTATAGTTTAATTTGTGCCCCACAGAAACCAAGATTTCATTTTTGTCTTTGTCTATAGTTTCACTTGTGACCAACAGAAGACCAGTTTTCATATTTTTCTTTGTCTATAGTTTAACTTGCGACCAACAGAAAGCAAGATTTCATATTTTTCTTTGTCTATAGTTTCACTTGTGACCCATAGAAGACCAGTTTTCATATTTTTCTTTGTCTATAGTTAAACTTGTGATCCACAGAAAGCAAGATTTCATATTTTTCTTTGTCTATAGTTTCACTTGTGACCCATAGAAAACCAGTTTTCATATTTTTCTTTGTCTATAGTTTAATTTGTGATCCACAGAAAGCAAGATTTCATACTTTTCTTGTCTATAGCTACACTTGTGACTCACAGAAGACCAGTTTTCATATTTTTCTTGTCTTTAGTTTCACTTGCGACCCACAGAAGACCAGTTTTCATATTTCTCTTTGTCTATAGTTTAACTTATGATTTACAGAAAGCAAGATTTCATATTTTTCTCTTTGTATAGTTTTACTTGTGACCCACAGAAGACCAGTTTTCATATTTTTCTTGTCTATTGTTTCACTTGTGACCAACAGAAGACCAGTTTTCATATTTTTCTCGTCTATAGTTTCACTTGCGACCCACAGAAGACCAGTTTTCATATTTTTCTTATCTATAGTTTCACTTGTGACCCACAGAAGACCAGTTTTCATATTTGTCTTTGTCTATAGTTTAACTTATGACCCACAGAAACCAAGATTTCATATTTTTCTTGTCTATAGTTTCACTTGTGACCAATAGAAGACCAGTTTTCATATTTTTCTTGTCTATAGTTTCTCTTGCGACCCACAGAAGACCAGTTTTCATATATTTCTTTGTCTGTAGTTTCACTTGCGACCCACAGAAGACCAGTTTTCATATTTTTCTTGTCTATAGTTTCACTTGTGACCCACAGAAGACCAGTTTTCATATTTGTCTTTGTCTATAGTTTAACTTATGACCCACAGAAACCAAGATTTCATAATTTTCTTGTCTACAGTTTCACTTGTGACCAATAGAAAACCAGTTTTCATATTATTCTTGTCTATAGTTTCACTTGCGACCCACAGAAGACCAGTTTTCATATTTTTCTTGTCTATAGTTTCACTTGTGACCCACAGAAGACCAGTTTTTATATTTCTCTTTGTCTATAGTTTAACTTATGATTTACAGAAAGCAAGATTTCATATTTTTCTTTTTTTATAGTTTCACTTGTGACCCACAGAAGACCAGTTTTCATATTTTTCTTGTCTATAATTTCACTTGTGACCAATAGAAGACCAGTTTTTATATTTTTCTTGTCTATAGTTTCACTTGCGACCCACAGAAGACCAGTTTTCATATTTGTCTTTGTCTATAGTTTAACTTATGACCCACAGAAACCAAGATTTCATATTTTTCTTGTCTATAGTTTCACTTGTGACCAATAGAAGACCAGTTTTCATATTTTTCTTGTCTATAGTTTCACTTGCGACCCACAGAAGACCAGTTTTCATATTTTTCTTGTCTATAGTTTCACTTGTGACCCACAGAAGACCAGTTTTCATATTTTTCTTTGTCTATAGTTTCACTTATGACCCATAGAAACCAAGATTTCATATTTGTCTTTGTCTTTAGTTTCACTTGTGACCCACAGAAGACCAGATTTCATATTTTTCTGTGTCTATAGTTTCACTTGTTATCCACAAAAGACCAGTTCTCATATTTTTCTGTGTCTATAGTTTAACTTGTCTATAGTTTCACTTGTGACCCAGGGAAAGAGAGTTTTCATATTTTTCTTTGTCTGTAATTCAACTTACCTTCTGGGATAAACCTGAAAGTCATAAAATCAAACAATATTTAATGACAGGGTTAATGATAATTAATTGATTAAATATCTTATATTTTAGAAATAAAAATCCAAATACAAAACAAATTCAAGACAAACACAATAATAGTAATTGTTTTGTGATAGTAGTATCTTCTTTTGTTTTGTTGTGTTGTTTATAAATTGCAATCAAGAACAATTTTAAAAATTAAAACATAGTATTTTTGCCACCTGATATTATTTGAATACTGTTAGTATTTGCAAACGTTATCATTTTTTATCCCTTTATATATACTCAATATAACGTGGACGTGCTTTCAGCCGTTTATGTTTCAAACAAAACGATAAGCCAACCTTATCAAACACTTATAAAGTAGATACAGAACTTTCCTTAATTAATCTGACATGAGAGCGACTATCACTCCGCCCACTGGCTACGTGGCGTTGTTTGTCCGTGTAAATATAATGTTATGCAATGTAGTGTTAAATTAGATAGGTTCTCTTGTTTAAGGAAAATGGGGTCGCCCTGGAATCACTATCGATCGCTGATGGGATTATCAACTTGTCTAATAGACATCCCGTGTCAGGTTAGATAATTATCGGTATTTAAACGATAGTTCTATAAACAGGTCATCCGGGTCAGGTAAGATAATTATCGGTATTTAAACGATAGTTCTATAAACAGTTCATCCGGGTCAGGTTAGATAATTATCGGTATTTAAACGATAGTTCTATAAACAGGTCATCCGGGTCAGGTTAGATAATTATCGGTATTTAAACGATAGTTCTATAAACAGGTCATCCGGGTCAGGTTATATAATTATCGGTATTTAAACGATAGTTCTATAAACAGGTAATCCGGGTCAGGTTAGATAATTATTGGTATTTAAACGATAGTTCTATAAACAGGTCATCCGGGTCAGGTTAGATAATTATCGGTATTTAAACGATAGTTCTATAAACAGGTCATCCGGGTCTGGTTAGATAATTATCGGTATTTAAACGATAGTTCTATAAACATGTCATCCGGGTCAGGTTAGATAATTATCGGTATTTAAACGATAGTTCTATGAACAGGTCATCCGGCTCAGGTTAGATAAGTATCGGTATTTAAACGATAGTTCTATAAACAGTTCATCCGGGTCAGGTTAGATAATTATCGGTATTTAAACGATAGTGCTATAAACAGGTCATCCGGGTCAGGTTAGATAATTATCGGTATTTAAACGATAGTTCTATAAACAAGTCATCCAGGTCAGGTTAGATAATTATCGGTATTTAAATGATAGTTCTATAATTAGTTCATCCGGGTCAGGTTAGATAATTATTGGTATTTAAACGATAGTTCTATAAACAGTTCATCCGAGTCAGGTTAGATAATTATCGGTATTTAAACGATAGTGCTATAAACAGTTCATCCGGGTCAGGTTAGATAATTATCGGTATTTAAACGATAGTTCTATAAACAGTTCATCCGGGTCAGGTTAGATAATTATCGGTAATCAAACGATAGTGCTATAAACAGGTCATCCGGGTCTGTATAACTAGACCTGAGGAGAAGCATGCGTCATGAAAGCCAAATGTTGTAGCATTCATACATTATGACAAGCAAACACTGCCGGCGGTAAAAATACAGAAACAGTGTTGAACCGACACTAAATGTCATACTGTTAAATTTATAGCAACAACAGTTTAAATCTATATCCCTGCAATATTAACATTTTGGTGTAAACCCACCATTGATTTTTGTTCTTTATTCTACATTTTACTGTTTGTCAACCTCTGCACTATCAAAATATGATGAGAAACGTAGGGGTCATGTGTCATATAAGAGATTTTCTTTCTGCTCAGTGTGTACACTGGTGACAAAGTGAAAGTAGACTTCCGAAATCATGTATTCATACCTCAATTTCCAAGCATCATTTTTTTTTTCTAAATTCACAATTGAAACATGACAATGCTATCAAAATGTTCAAAAAACATCAATAATGCCATTTAAATAAAAAAAAAAGAGCATTAAATTAGGAAAATGCATTTTTAAAGAAGAAGAAATGAAGATTATTTATAACCGCCATTATGCGACTACCAGACGGAAGCACTTCCTTTTTGCAATGGTGGTACTATGCCTTTTCGAGAAAAATGCCTTACTTGCAACTTGGTTTTCCATTCTCTACTCTACATTCCTCTCGAGTGTTCGAACATGGATCTAGCAGGTTGTACACTTCACATAGTTGAGCAGCGGGGTCTTATTTGCTATATATTGGTACTGCAAAGAACAAAAGAACATTTAATAAGAAAAATAAGTTCAGCTGTGTTACAGTAGTAAAACCGGTATTCAAGAATACAGAATAAAAAAACGAAAAATTAAGAGTCCACATGGATACTGGGGCGTTCTTTTCATGATCACAGTAGAAGTTTAATAATTTTATTCATACTGTCTGGTCTATTGATAGGATGGAAGAGGACAGCAAGAGAAGATATTGGTGCATCCGTAATTAGATTAAGTGGCGTATTTTGCTAATGGTCATTCCAAAGCGTTGACCCCGGTTGTTAGTTCTTATAGATCTATGTATGTATTGTATTTATTATAGCTGTTCCTTATATTAGTTGTGTTATCTGCGTTGGTTACTTGGCCTTTAAAGGTTATGTCTCCTGTTGGTTTAATATAGACTATTTTATTTTTGTGGTAAATAATGTTACCCTTATTGAAAAACACTATCATTTTAACAAGAAAGTCAGTATGTCATTTGTTGGATAGGGTTAAAAGTCATTTTCAAAAGATGACAGGTTATACTCGTTCCGTGACATATCCAAGATGTATTGGTGGAGAAAAGCTTAAGGATAACTCTGAGCAAAACCACTGTCCTTCCGTAAGTAGCTCTAAAACTTTCTGACATATTGATTTTGGACGGAGCTGGGCTCAAACTCAGAACCATAGTGGAGAAAAGAAATGATGACTCAGTATGATTTAGCCGAAGTAACATAGTAGCCAGTACATAGCTTTAAAATACGCTCAAACCATTTCCTCTAAAATAAACAAATTCAGACAAAGAGAAAGTAATCCTATGCAAAATAATCTTTAATTCTATATGATATTGACAGAAACGGTGTTTGCTCCCAAAAGCGTTTCACTTGCTGAGAGAAGTTAACATTGAAGAAGATCTACTTAATGTATATTCATAGTATGAATTAGACGAATAACAAACAAATGTCAAAGTTTACTAGAAAGCAGCAAGATTTAATTTATTTTGTACCATTTACATGTGTTCATGTAATAAACAGTATTTACATTCTGTGTCAGACACGTTAACGGCGACAGTAGCCACCGTCTTGTTTCGATAAACCAATTGTGTTTCACCGTGTCTGTCTGACTTTTTGCAATTCAACTGCTAACATAACAAAATCTTCTGAATTGTCAACAATGAATTCGGTGTCGAACTCAATAGATCCACATCTACAAATGGAAATATAACAAGAATTATAAACAATGTTTCATTACTTGAAATATTATGTTTATTGTTAAACACTATCCTAAGCAGAAAATGACAATAGAAAATCGAGCTTAATTAAAGGGATAAACTGCAATGTTGAATTCGAAATTTACTTATGTTCAAATATCAAACCAATCGTTATGACAATGGATATCTAAGCATAAAATGATATAAGTTCCCAAATCATTTTAATTAGATATTACTATTCATATTTAAGACATGTGTTTATAGAACTAATGGCGTCACCCTTTACTATTTATATGCAGTCTACTGTGACAGGGATGCCAATATCGAGGAATATTACCTTTTACTATTTATATGCAGTCTACTGTGACAGGGATGCCAAGTTCGAGGACTATTGACCTTTACTATTTATATGCAGTCTACTGTAACAGGGATGCCAAGTTCGAGGACTATTGACCTTTACTATTTATATGCAGTCTACTGTGACAGGGATACCAAGTTCGAGGACTATTACCCTTTACTATTTATATGCAGTCTACTGTAACAGGGATGCCAAGTTCGAGGACTATTGACCTTTACTAATTATATGCAGTCTACTGTGACAGGGATGCCAAGTTCGAGGACTATTGACCTTTACTATTTATATGCAGTATCCTGTGACGCCAAGTTCGAGGACTATTGACCTGACGCGGGATGTCAATCAAACAAGTCAATAGTCCAATCAGCGATCAAATTTGATTAAATATCTGACATTATCCTGACAAATAGATAAATACGGATTTCAAGTTACTACTTTATCATATACACGATGATGAACACATTTCTAGTTAATATATTAACATATACATGACAAATAGATTAATACGGATTTAAAGTTACTATTTTATCATATACACGATAATGAACAAATTTCTAGTTATTATATTATAATAAACATGACAAATAGATAAATACGGATTTCTAGTTACTACTTTATCATATACACGTTAATGAAAAAACTTCTAGTTATAATATTAACATAAACAAGACAAAAAGATAAATACGGATTTCTAGGTACTACTTTATTATAATTTTTATACACAATAATGAACAAATTTCTTGTTATTATAGTAACATAAACATGGCAAATAAATAAAAAAATATGGATTTTATGTTTAGATATAATTTTATTATATACATAATAATGAAAACAATTCTATTTTATATTAACATATAACCGATAAATAAACAAATGCAGATATCTAGTTATTGTATTATCATATATACGATAAATAAACAGTATGATAAACAGTAAAATAATATTCAACGTTTTAATGGAGCTGGTGTGATTTTAAGCAATAATCAAAACAAATAATAATTTAAATATACCTTCTCAACTTGCATATTATATCAATAACATATACTCTGCTTAACAGTTAAGTGACATACGGTAATTTTTAGGAATTTATTTGCTGAAAAAGATCTGTATAAACATATGATATAAGAATAGATGAAAGGGGTTTTACGTCGTACCAACACATTGTAGGTTATCCGATGCCAACAGGAAGAAAATTCAATGTTTAATCTACATGTACAAAAACAACATTAAAGTTAACATGTAGATCAAAAACCACATCAACATAAAATTATGAATATGCAGAATGAACCTAAAACATTGATACCTACAGAACTGCATACTTTAGCAAATTCTACCGTATTACACAAATTGTCGCTTCTTCCGAGCCACAGTGATCCTATTCTTGCCATCACTCATTTAGCTCCCATGGAACCACACAGGTGTTGGTAATTTAATCACACTAATGAACATGAAACAAAAAATGATAAAATGAACATGACACCCATTCGGAGGAATCCTACCCCTCTACAGAAATCAACAGTGATGCTATTCTTACCCGGAACCACACGGGTTATAAGATACGATGGTTACTTACTTTTGTATGTATCTATATCTTTCATTTTTAATAATCAAATTTTTATAACTATCATGACATCACTAGATCTATAACAAGACGCTCAAGAGGGCCTGAAGACGCTCTACCGACACATAGTGGTCATAGCACTTTTTGAAATTCTCATATTCAACAGAAACATCAGAGTGGGGTCAATTTTAACTCTAGGGACACCATTTGAACAAGTCTTACAAAACTATAGTTGTTCATCATTACTACATAAACATTTTGAAAATCTGTTTGGCTGTTCAGGAGAAGAAATTTTTTTAAGTTTTGGCATATTTTTAGTAACGGCGGCCATCTTAAATTTCAGATCGAAAAAATAATTTCTTTCGTATAATCTCGTATGCAATTGAAACATCCATGTGAAGTTTCAGTTTAATTGGCCTAGTTGTTTCATACTAAATGAAAAAAAAAGAGATTTTTTTTTGTTTTCTCGTAGTATCCCTATGTAAAATTCTCAGTCCCCTTTCAGGGCCCCTATAAAGTCTAGCACTTAAATTCTTATCTGCAATCAAACCCCTACACATAAGGATAATCTATGTCAAATATGAACAAATCTGACATACCGGTTCTTAAGAAAACTATTTTAGTAATTTCCAATTTTTACACTTTTGGGACTCCTCCTGACCCCTTAAGATAGTGGAACCCGGTCAATTTTACAATCTGAACCTCCTTCACCATACAACGCTTCTATGAAGATACAGACAGAATGATTTCCATTTAAAAAAAATTATAATATAATGACATGTGTCCCCTAATTGAACCCTTTGGACGGGGTCATTTTTAACCCTAGGGACACCATTTGAACTAATTTTTGGAGACTTTGGAGACGACAGACGACGGACGACGGACAACGTGCCATCGCATAAGCACTTCTGGCCTTTGGCCAGTAGAGCTAAACTGTTCATCTAAAATAAATTTATGAAGTTGAAGACAACAGTATTTGAAATATAATCCTTATGTCGTAGACCGTTAATTGATAGCGTAAAATTAATTGATTCGCATGTCCCTTTAATCATAGTACTTTCTTGTCACGGGTGTAATGTGGAGAATAAAACACGTTTTTCCGTTGATGTTTAAGCTAAGTAAATACATGAACATAGATAATGGTCGAGCAATTGCGACTGATACATTTTGAATGATTTTTTTAAAACCATGATTGGTCCCTTTCATGTTTTAAAATGCCTTGAATTTGTATATATCCTTGGTACATGTGTTTCGTTGTTTATTTTTTGCACTTAACGAAATACTTAATATATTTTAATGAAAAAACACGTGTCACGTGTCGTACCATCTCCTTGATAGAAGCTACTGTTGCAGTGTGCACTTCGGGTATCTTTAGTCGTTGTGGCTGACACTCCGCCCGGACTTGCATACTTATTTGCAAAAGTTTTTCACCATCTTGAAGAGAAAATATAGCACACCTGAACATTCAATTGAGAACACGACAGTATAGCATATTGTTACATTCAATGCATACAAAAATAAAATACTTTTTATTGTAGAAGCATCCAGACCTCTGCACAGTACTTAATAAGCATGCTCGGGCATTTAAACCGTATTTCATTTTCCATTATGCCCTGTGGACTGCTAGTACATTACAGAAACACAATATAAATCGCGCTAATGTGTATGATTACCAAACCAAATATTACAACTACGTTGAGGCTGAACAAGCCGCAACTCTATAGAAAAATGTATTTAAATTTAAGATATATTGTAGTGCTTACTGTATTACAAATAAGCAAAATGATAGTGCCTAAAGTTAAAACAACAGTAATTGATAGCATTCCCGGCATGTAAATTGATTAATGTTGTATGTGGTAGATGAGCATGATAATAATACAACTAATCGGTACACGCCTACTCTTAAGCGCTCCCATAATGAACATGAAATGAAATGAAAAAAAAAATTAGTTGGCAGAGCTGCCAACTAGAGACGGACGACTAATCGGTACACGCCTGATCCTGGCCTAAGAATTAAATGTGCACCGCCCTTAACATCAACTGTGCGTTTACATTATGACTTGCAAATCTACAGAATTAATACCAAATGGGGAGCTACACCATCATAGGGGCAAGCAGGCATGCAATGTCGACTTAAAGCGCGATACTTGTAAAGAGAAATAATACGGACCTGTTTCTTTACAATCACCAAACCCTCTGCTCCGGAAACAGACGAAGTCGCTCTTCTATCCTCTCGTCGACACGTCGACCAAATCACATCCACCAGCGACACCGGACAGCGAAACCGAACATGTAAACATAAAGAATACAATACACGGAGAAGTAGTGTTACACAATTATACATACATGTTTTAAACAACACACGATACAATACGAAACGCGAATGCAACATATCTACTTGAGATCCACACAACGCCAAACACCAAATCCAAGGGCCACATCTGCCGGCCTAGGTCTGCCTGCTGCGATCCTTATCAGGTGCGATACGTACACAGGTGTGATACGTACATATGAACAGACACGGAGAGACATACGAAACGCACAAATATAACTACTCTTAAGCGCTCCCATAATGAACATGAAATGAAATGAAATGAAATGAAATGAAAAAAAAAACTAGTTGGCAGAGCTGCCAACTGGTGACGGACGACTAATCGGTACACGCCTAATCCTGGCCCAAGGATTAAATGTGCACCGCCCTTAACATCAACTGTGCGTTTACATTATGACTTGCAAATCTACAGACTTAATACCAAAAAGGGAGCTACACCATCATAGGGACAAGCAGACGCTAGGCCACATTCTCCATCAATCACGCCCGCTGTGGGATCATCTCTAAGTGCAGAATGTTACAAGAAACAATTACGGCGACGAAAGACAATGCATTGACTTTGCGATCATGCAATGTCGACTTAAAGCGCGATACTTGTAAAGAGAAATAATACGGACCTGTTTCTTTACAATCACCAAACCCTCTGCTCCGGAAACAGACGAAGTCGCTCTTCTATCCTCTCGTCGACACGTCGACCAAACCACATCCACCAGCGACACCGGACAGCGAAACCGAACATGTAAACATAAAGAATACAACACACGGAGAAGTAGTGTTACACAATTATACATACATGTTTTAAACAACACACGATACAATACGAAACGCGAATGCAACATATCTACTTGAGATCCACACAACGCCAAACACCAAATCCAAGGGCCACATCTGCCGGCCTAGGTCTGCCTGCTGCGATCCTTATCAGGTGCGATACGTACACAGGTGTGATACGTACATATGAACAGACACGGAGAGACATACGAAACGCACAAATATAACTACTCTTAAGCGCTCCCATAATGAACATGAAATGAAATGAAATGAAATGAAAAAAAAAAACTAGTTGGCAGAGCTGCCAACTGGTGACGGACGACTAATCGGTACACGCCTAATCCTGGCCCAAGGATTAAATGTGCACCGCCCTTAACATCAACTGTGCGTTTACATTATGACTTGCAAATCTACAGACTTAATACCAAAAAGGGAGCTACACCATCATAGGGACAAGCAGACGCTAGGCCACATTCTCCATCAATCACGCCCGCTGTGGGATCATCTCTAAGTGCAGAATGTTACAAGAAACAATTACGGCGACGAAAGACAATGCATTGACTTTGCCATCATGCAATGTCGACTTAAAGCGCGATACTTGTAAAGAGAAATAATACGGACCTGTTTCTTTACAATCACCAAACCCTCTGCTCCGGAAACAGACGAAGTCGCTCTTCTATCCTCTCGTCGACACGTCGACCAAACCACATCCTGCAGCGACACCGGACAGCGAAACCGAACATGTAAACATAAAGAATACAACACACGGAGAAGTAGTGTTACACAATTATACATACATGTTTTAAACAACACACGATACAATACGAAACGCGAATGCAACATATCTACTTGAGATCCACACAACGCCAAACACCAAATCCAAGGGCCACATCTGCCGGCCTAGGTCTGCCTGCTGCGATCCTTATCAGGTGCGATACGTACACAGGTGTGATACGTACATATGAACAGACACGGAGAGACATACGAAACGCACAAATATAACTACTCTTAAGCGCTCCCATAACGAACATGAAATGAAATGAAATGAAATGAAAAAAAAAAACTAGTTGGCAGAGCTGCCAACTGGTGACGGACGACTAATCGGTACACGCCTAATCCTGGCCCAAGGATTAAATGTGCACCGCCCTTAACATCAACTGTGCGTTTACATTATGACTTGCAAATCTACAGACTTAATACCAAAAAGGGAGCTACACCATCATAGGGACAAGCAGACGCTAGGCCACATTCTCCATCAATCACGCCCGCTGTGGGATCATCTCTAAGTGCAGAATGTTACAAGAAACAATTACGGCGACGAAAGACAATGCATTGACTTTGCCATCATGCAATGTCGACTTAAAGCGCGATACTTGTAAAGAGAAATAATACGGACCTGTTTCTTTACAATCACCAAACCCTCTGCTCCGGAAACAGACGAAGTCGCTCTTCTATCCTCTCGTCGACACGTCGACCAAACCACATCCTGCAGCGACACCGGACAGCGAAACCGAACATGTAAACATAAAGAATACAACACACGGAGAAGTAGTGTTACACAATTATACATACATGTTTTAAACAACACACGATACAATACGAAACGCGAATGCAACATATCTACTTGAGATCCACACAACGCCAAACACCAAATCCAAGGGCCACATCTGCCGGCCTAGGTCTGCCTGCTGCGATCCTTATCAGGTGCGATACGTACACAGGTGTGATACGTACATATGAACAGACACGGAGAGACATACGAAACGCACAAATATAACTACTCTTAAGCGCTCCCATAACGAACATGAAATGAAATGAAATGAAATGAAAAAAAAAAACTAGTTGGCAGAGCTGCCAACTGGTGACGGACGACTAATCGGTACACGCCTAATCCTGGCCCAAGGATTAAATGTGCACCGCCCTTAACATCAACTGTGCGTTTACATTATGACTTGCAAATCTACAGACTTAATACCAAAAAGGGAGCTACACCATCATAGGGACAAGCAGACGCTAGGCCACATTCTCCATCAATCACGCCCGCTGTGGGATCATCTCTAAGTGCAGAATGTTACAAGAAACAATTACGGCGACGAAAGACAATGCATTGACTTTGCCATCATGCAATGTCGACTTAAAGCGCGATACTTGTAAAGAGAAATAATACGGACCTGTTTCTTTACAATCACCAAACCCTCTGCTCCGGAAACAGACGAAGTCGCTCTTCTATCCTCTCGTCGACACGTCGACCAAACCACATCCTGCAGCGACACCGGACAGCGAAACCGAACATGTAAACATAAAGAATACAACACACGGAGAAGTAGTGTTACACAATTATACATACATGTTTTAAACAACACACGATACAATACGAAACGCGAATGCAACATATCTACTTGAGATCCACACAACGCCAAACACCAAATCCAAGGGCCACATCTGCCGGCCTAGGTCTGCCTGCTGCGATCCTTATCAGGTGCGATACGTACACAGGTGTGATACGTACATATGAACAGACACGGAGAGACATACGAAACGCACAAATATAACTACTCTTAAGCGCTCCCATAATGAACATGAAATGAAATGAAATGAAATGAAAAAAAAAAACTAGTTGGCAGAGCTGCCAACTGGTGACGGACGACTAATCGGTACACGCCTAATCCTGGCCCAAGGATTAAATGTGCACCGCCCTTAACATCAACTGTGCGTTTACATTATGACTTGCAAATCTACAGACTTAATACCAAAAAGGGAGCTACACCATCATAGGGACAAGCAGACGCTAGGCCACATTCTCCATCAATCACGCCCGCTGTGGGATCATCTCTAAGTGCAGAATGTTACAAGAAACAATTACGGCGACGAAAGACAATGCATTGACTTTGCCATCATGCAATGTCGACTTAAAGCGCGATACTTGTAAAGAGAAATAATACGGACCTGTTTCTTTACAATCACCAAACCCTCTGCTCCGGAAACAGACGAAGTCGCTCTTCTATCCTCTCGTCGACACGTCGACCAAACCACATCCACCAGCGACACCGGACAGCGAAACCGAACATGTAAACATAAAGAATACAACACACGGAGAAGTAGTGTTACACAATTATACATACATGTTTTAAACAACACACGATACAATACGAAACGCGAATGCAACATATCTACTTGAGATCCACACAACGCCAAACACCAAATCCAAGGGCCACATCTGCCGGCCTAGGTCTGCCTGCTGCGATCCTTATCAGGTGCGATACGTACACAGGTGTGATACGTACATATGAACAGACACGGAGAGACATACGAAACGCACAAATATAACTACTCTTAAGCGCTCCCATAACGAACATGAAATGAAATGAAATGAAATGAAAAAAAAAAACTAGTTGGCAGAGCTGCCAACTGGTGACGGACGACTAATCGGTACACGCCTAATCCTGGCCCAAGGATTAAATGTGCACCGCCCTTAACATCAACTGTGCGTTTACATTATGACTTGCAAATCTACAGACTTAATACCAAAAAGGGAGCTACACCATCATAGGGACAAGCAGACGCTAGGCCACATTCTCCATCAATCACGCCCGCTGTGGGATCATCTCTAAGTGCAGAATGTTACAAGAAACAATTACGGCGACGAAAGACAATGCATTGACTTTGCCATCATGCAATGTCGACTTAAAGCGCGATACTTGTAAAGAGAAATAATACGGACCTGTTTCTTTACAATCACCAAACCCTCTGCTCCGGAAACAGACGAAGTCGCTCTTCTATCCTCTCGTCGACACGTCGACCAAACCACATCCTGCAGCGACACCGGACAGCGAAACCGAACATGTAAACATAAAGAATACAACACACGGAGAAGTAGTGTTACACAATTATACATACATGTTTTAAACAACACACGATACAATACGAAACGCGAATGCAACATATCTACTTGAGATCCACACAACGCCAAACACCAAATCCAAGGGCCACATCTGCCGGCCTAGGTCTGCCTGCTGCGATCCTTATCAGGTGCGATACGTACACAGGTGTGATACGTACATATGAACAGACACGGAGAGACATACGAAACGCACAAATATAACTACTCTTAAGCGCTCCCATAACGAACATGAAATGAAATGAAATGAAATGAAAAAAAAAAACTAGTTGGCAGAGCTGCCAACTGGTGACGGACGACTAATCGGTACACGCCTAATCCTGGCCCAAGGATTAAATGTGCACCGCCCTTAACATCAACTGTGCGTTTACATTATGACTTGCAAATCTACAGACTTAATACCAAAAAGGGAGCTACACCATCATAGGGACAAGCAGACGCTAGGCCACATTCTCCATCAATCACGCCCGCTGTGGGATCATCTCTAAGTGCAGAATGTTACAAGAAACAATTACGGCGACGAAAGACAATGCATTGACTTTGCCATCATGCAATGTCGACTTAAAGCGCGATACTTGTAAAGAGAAATAATACGGACCTGTTTCTTTACAATCACCAAACCCTCTGCTCCGGAAACAGACGAAGTCGCTCTTCTATCCTCTCGTCGACACGTCGACCAAACCACATCCTGCAGCGACACCGGACAGCGAAACCGAACATGTAAACATAAAGAATACAACACACGGAGAAGTAGTGTTACACAATTATACATACATGTTTTAAACAACACACGATACAATACGAAACGCGAATGCAACATATCTACTTGAGATCCACACAACGCCAAACACCAAATCCAAGGGCCACATCTGCCGGCCTAGGTCTGCCTGCTGCGATCCTTATCAGGTGCGATACGTACACAGGTGTGATACGTACATATGAACAGACACGGAGAGACATACGAAACGCACAAATATAACTACTCTTAAGCGCTCCCATAACGAACATGAAATGAAATGAAATGAAATGAAAAAAAAAAACTAGTTGGCAGAGCTGCCAACTGGTGACGGACGACTAATCGGTACACGCCTAATCCTGGCCCAAGGATTAAATGTGCACCGCCCTTAACATCAACTGTGCGTTTACATTATGACTTGCAAATCTACAGACTTAATACCAAAAAGGGAGCTACACCATCATAGGGACAAGCAGACGCTAGGCCACATTCTCCATCAATCACGCCCGCTGTGGGATCATCTCTAAGTGCAGAATGTTACAAGAAACAATTACGGCGACGAAAGACAATGCATTGACTTTGCCATCATGCAATGTCGACTTAAAGCGCGATACTTGTAAAGAGAAATAATACGGACCTGTTTCTTTACAATCACCAAACCCTCTGCTCCGGAAACAGACGAAGTCGCTCTTCTATCCTCTCGTCGACACGTCGACCAAACCACATCCTGCAGCGACACCGGACAGCGAAACCGAACATGTAAACATAAAGAATACAACACACGGAGAAGTAGTGTTACACAATTATACATACATGTTTTAAACAACACACGATACAATACGAAACGCGAATGCAACATATCTACTTGAGATCCACACAACGCCAAACACCAAATCCAAGGGCCACATCTGCCGGCCTAGGTCTGCCTGCTGCGATCCTTATCAGGTGCGATACGTACACAGGTGTGATACGTACATATGAACAGACACGGAGAGACATACGAAACGCACAAATATAACTACTCTTAAGCGCTCCCATAACGAACATGAAATGAAATGAAATGAAATGAAAAAAAAAAACTAGTTGGCAGAGCTGCCAACTGGTGACGGACGACTAATCGGTACACGCCTAATCCTGGCCCAAGGATTAAATGTGCACCGCCCTTAACATCAACTGTGCGTTTACATTATGACTTGCAAATCTACAGACTTAATACCAAAAAGGGAGCTACACCATCATAGGGACAAGCAGACGCTAGGCCACATTCTCCATCAATCACGCCCGCTGTGGGATCATCTCTAAGTGCAGAATGTTACAAGAAACAATTACGGCGACGAAAGACAATGCATTGACTTTGCCATCATGCAATGTCGACTTAAAGCGCGATACTTGTAAAGAGAAATAATACGGACCTGTTTCTTTACAATCACCAAACCCTCTGCTCCGGAAACAGACGAAGTCGCTCTTCTATCCTCTCGTCGACACGTCGACCAAACCACATCCTGCAGCGACACCGGACAGCGAAACCGAACATGTAAACATAAAGAATACAACACACGGAGAAGTAGTGTTACACAATTATACATACATGTTTTAAACAACACACGATACAATACGAAACGCGAATGCAACATATCTACTTGAGATCCACACAACGCCAAACACCAAATCCAAGGGCCACATCTGCCGGCCTAGGTCTGCCTGCTGCGATCCTTATCAGGTGCGATACGTACACAGGTGTGATACGTACATATGAACAGACACGGAGAGACATACGAAACGCACAAATATAACTACTCTTAAGCGCTCCCATAACGAACATGAAATGAAATGAAATGAAATGAAAAAAAAAAACTAGTTGGCAGAGCTGCCAACTGGTGACGGACGACTAATCGGTACACGCCTAATCCTGGCCCAAGGATTAAATGTGCACCGCCCTTAACATCAACTGTGCGTTTACATTATGACTTGCAAATCTACAGACTTAATACCAAAAAGGGAGCTACACCATCATAGGGACAAGCAGACGCTAGGCCACATTCTCCATCAATCACGCCCGCTGTGGGATCATCTCTAAGTGCAGAATGTTACAAGAAACAATTACGGCGACGAAAGACAATGCATTGACTTTGCCATCATGCAATGTCGACTTAAAGCGCGATACTTGTAAAGAGAAATAATACGGACCTGTTTCTTTACAATCACCAAACCCTCTGCTCCGGAAACAGACGAAGTCGCTCTTCTATCCTCTCGTCGACACGTCGACCAAACCACATCCTGCAGCGACACCGGACAGCGAAACCGAACATGTAAACATAAAGAATACAACACACGGAGAAGTAGTGTTACACAATTATACATACATGTTTTAAACAACACACGATACAATACGAAACGCGAATGCAACATATCTACTTGAGATCCACACAACGCCAAACACCAAATCCAAGGGCCACATCTGCCGGCCTAGGTCTGCCTGCTGCGATCCTTATCAGGTGCGATACGTACACAGGTGTGATACGTACATATGAACAGACACGGAGAGACATACGAAACGCACAAATATAACTACTCTTAAGCGCTCCCATAACGAACATGAAATGAAATGAAATGAAATGAAAAAAAAAAACTAGTTGGCAGAGCTGCCAACTGGTGACGGACGACTAATCGGTACACGCCTAATCCTGGCCCAAGGATTAAATGTGCACCGCCCTTAACATCAACTGTGCGTTTACATTATGACTTGCAAATCTACAGACTTAATACCAAAAAGGGAGCTACACCATCATAGGGACAAGCAGACGCTAGGCCACATTCTCCATCAATCACGCCCGCTGTGGGATCATCTCTAAGTGCAGAATGTTACAAGAAACAATTACGGCGACGAAAGACAATGCATTGACTTTGCCATCATGCAATGTCGACTTAAAGCGCGATACTTGTAAAGAGAAATAATACGGACCTGTTTCTTTACAATCACCAAACCCTCTGCTCCGGAAACAGACGAAGTCGCTCTTCTATCCTCTCGTCGACACGTCGACCAAACCACATCCTGCAGCGACACCGGACAGCGAAACCGAACATGTAAACATAAAGAATACAACACACGGAGAAGTAGTGTTACACAATTATACATACATGTTTTAAACAACACACGATACAATACGAAACGCGAATGCAACATATCTACTTGAGATCCACACAACGCCAAACACCAAATCCAAGGGCCACATCTGCCGGCCTAGGTCTGCCTGCTGCGATCCTTATCAGGTGCGATACGTACACAGGTGTGATACGTACATATGAACAGACACGGAGAGACATACGAAACGCACAAATATAACTACTCTTAAGCGCTCCCATAACGAACATGAAATGAAATGAAATGAAATGAAAAAAAAAAAACTAGTTGGCAGAGCTGCCAACTGGTGACGGACGACTAATCGGTACACGCCTAATCCTGGCCCAAGGATTAAATGTGCACCGCCCTTAACATCAACTGTGCGTTTACATTATGACTTGCAAATCTACAGACTTAATACCAAAAAGGGAGCTACACCATCATAGGGACAAGCAGACGCTAGGCCACATTCTCCATCAATCACGCCCGCTGTGGGATCATCTCTAAGTGCAGAATGTTACAAGAAACAATTACGGCGACGAAAGACAATGCATTGACTTTGCCATCATGCAATGTCGACTTAAAGCGCGATACTTGTAAAGAGAAATAATACGGACCTGTTTCTTTACAATCACCAAACCCTCTGCTCCGGAAACAGACGAAGTCGCTCTTCTATCCTCTCGTCGACACGTCGACCAAACCACATCCTGCAGCGACACCGGACAGCGAAACCGAACATGTAAACATAAAGAATACAACACACGGAGAAGTAGTGTTACACAATTATACATACATGTTTTAAACAACACACGATACAATACGAAACGCGAATGCAACATATCTACTTGAGATCCACACAACGCCAAACACCAAATCCAAGGGCCACATCTGCCGGCCTAGGTCTGCCTGCTGCGATCCTTATCAGGTGCGATACGTACACAGGTGTGATACGTACATATGAACAGACACGGAGAGACATACGAAACGCACAAATATAACTACTCTTAAGCGCTCCCATAACGAACATGAAATGAAATGAAATGAAATGAAAAAAAAAAACTAGTTGGCAGAGCTGCCAACTGGTGACGGACGACTAATCGGTACACGCCTAATCCTGGCCCAAGGATTAAATGTGCACCGCCCTTAACATCAACTGTGCGTTTACATTATGACTTGCAAATCTACAGACTTAATACCAAAAAGGGAGCTACACCATCATAGGGACAAGCAGACGCTAGGCCACATTCTCCATCAATCACGCCCGCTGTGGGATCATCTCTAAGTGCAGAATGTTACAAGAAACAATTACGGCGACGAAAGACAATGCATTGACTTTGCCATCATGCAATGTCGACTTAAAGCGCGATACTTGTAAAGAGAAATAATACGGACCTGTTTCTTTACAATCACCAAACCCTCTGCTCCGGAAACAGACGAAGTCGCTCTTCTATCCTCTCGTCGACACGTCGACCAAACCACATCCTGCAGCGACACCGGACAGCGAAACCGAACATGTAAACATAAAGAATACAACACACGGAGAAGTAGTGTTACACAATTATACATACATGTTTTAAACAACACACGATACAATACGAAACGCGAATGCAACATATCTACTTGAGATCCACACAACGCCAAACACCAAATCCAAGGGCCACATCTGCCGGCCTAGGTCTGCCTGCTGCGATCCTTATCAGGTGCGATACGTACACAGGTGTGATACGTACATATGAACAGACACGGAGAGACATACGAAACGCACAAATATAACTACTCTTAAGCGCTCCCATAACGAACATGAAATGAAATGAAATGAAATGAAAAAAAAAAACTAGTTGGCAGAGCTGCCAACTGGTGACGGACGACTAATCGGTACACGCCTAATCCTGGCCCAAGGATTAAATGTGCACCGCCCTTAACATCAACTGTGCGTTTACATTATGACTTGCAAATCTACAGACTTAATACCAAAAAGGGAGCTACACCATCATAGGGACAAGCAGACGCTAGGCCACATTCTCCATCAATCACGCCCGCTGTGGGATCATCTCTAAGTGCAGAATGTTACAAGAAACAATTACGGCGACGAAAGACAATGCATTGACTTTGCCATCATGCAATGTCGACTTAAAGCGCGATACTTGTAAAGAGAAATAATACGGACCTGTTTCTTTACAATCACCAAACCCTCTGCTCCGGAAACAGACGAAGTCGCTCTTCTATCCTCTCGTCGACACGTCGACCAAACCACATCCTGCAGCGACACCGGACAGCGAAACCGAACATGTAAACATAAAGAATACAACACACGGAGAAGTAGTGTTACACAATTATACATACATGTTTTAAACAACACACGATACAATACGAAACGCGAATGCAACATATCTACTTGAGATCCACACAACGCCAAACACCAAATCCAAGGGCCACATCTGCCGGCCTAGGTCTGCCTGCTGCGATCCTTATCAGGTGCGATACGTACACAGGTGTGATACGTACATATGAACAGACACGGAGAGACATACGAAACGCACAAATATAACTACTCTTAAGCGCTCCCATAACGAACATGAAATGAAATGAAATGAAATGAAAAAAAAAAACTAGTTGGCAGAGCTGCCAACTGGTGACGGACGACTAATCGGTACACGCCTAATCCTGGCCCAAGGATTAAATGTGCACCGCCCTTAACATCAACTGTGCGTTTACATTATGACTTGCAAATCTACAGACTTAATACCAAAAAGGGAGCTACACCATCATAGGGACAAGCAGACGCTAGGCCACATTCTCCATCAATCACGCCCGCTGTGGGATCATCTCTAAGTGCAGAATGTTACAAGAAACAATTACGGCGACGAAAGACAATGCATTGACTTTGCCATCATGCAATGTCGACTTAAAGCGCGATACTTGTAAAGAGAAATAATACGGACCTGTTTCTTTACAATCACCAAACCCTCTGCTCCGGAAACAGACGAAGTCGCTCTTCTATCCTCTCGTCGACACGTCGACCAAACCACATCCTGCAGCGACACCGGACAGCGAAACCGAACATGTAAACATAAAGAATACAACACACGGAGAAGTAGTGTTACACAATTATACATACATGTTTTAAACAACACACGATACAATACGAAACGCGAATGCAACATATCTACTTGAGATCCACACAACGCCAAACACCAAATCCAAGGGCCACATCTGCCGGCCTAGGTCTGCCTGCTGCGATCCTTATCAGGTGCGATACGTACACAGGTGTGATACGTACATATGAACAGACACGGAGAGACATACGAAACGCACAAATATAACTACTCTTAAGCGCTCCCATAACGAACATGAAATGAAATGAAATGAAATGAAAAAAAAAAACTAGTTGGCAGAGCTGCCAACTGGTGACGGACGACTAATCGGTACACGCCTAATCCTGGCCCAAGGATTAAATGTGCACCGCCCTTAACATCAACTGTGCGTTTACATTATGACTTGCAAATCTACAGACTTAATACCAAAAAGGGAGCTACACCATCATAGGGACAAGCAGACGCTAGGCCACATTCTCCATCAATCACGCCCGCTGTGGGATCATCTCTAAGTGCAGAATGTTACAAGAAACAATTACGGCGACGAAAGACAATGCATTGACTTTGCCATCATGCAATGTCGACTTAAAGCGCGATACTTGTAAAGAGAAATAATACGGACCTGTTTCTTTACAATCACCAAACCCTCTGCTCCGGAAACAGACGAAGTCGCTCTTCTATCCTCTCGTCGACACGTCGACCAAACCACATCCTGCAGCGACACCGGACAGCGAAACCGAACATGTAAACATAAAGAATACAACACACGGAGAAGTAGTGTTACACAATTATACATACATGTTTTAAACAACACACGATACAATACGAAACGCGAATGCAACATATCTACTTGAGATCCACACAACGCCAAACACCAAATCCAAGGGCCACATCTGCCGGCCTAGGTCTGCCTGCTGCGATCCTTATCAGGTGCGATACGTACACAGGTGTGATACGTACATATGAACAGACACGGAGAGACATACGAAACGCACAAATATAACTACTCTTAAGCGCTCCCATAACGAACATGAAATGAAATGAAATGAAATGAAAAAAAAAAACTAGTTGGCAGAGCTGCCAACTGGTGACGGACGACTAATCGGTACACGCCTAATCCTGGCCCAAGGATTAAATGTGCACCGCCCTTAACATCAACTGTGCGTTTACATTATGACTTGCAAATCTACAGACTTAATACCAAAAAGGGAGCTACACCATCATAGGGACAAGCAGACGCTAGGCCACATTCTCCATCAATCACGCCCGCTGTGGGATCATCTCTAAGTGCAGAATGTTACAAGAAACAATTACGGCGACGAAAGACAATGCATTGACTTTGCCATCATGCAATGTCGACTTAAAGCGCGATACTTGTAAAGAGAAATAATACGGACCTGTTTCTTTACAATCACCAAACCCTCTGCTCCGGAAACAGACGAAGTCGCTCTTCTATCCTCTCGTCGACACGTCGACCAAACCACATCCTGCAGCGACACCGGACAGCGAAACCGAACATGTAAACATAAAGAATACAACACACGGAGAAGTAGTGTTACACAATTATACATACATGTTTTAAACAACACACGATACAATACGAAACGCGAATGCAACATATCTACTTGAGATCCACACAACGCCAAACACCAAATCCAAGGGCCACATCTGCCGGCCTAGGTCTGCCTGCTGCGATCCTTATCAGGTGCGATACGTACACAGGTGTGATACGTACATATGAACAGACACGGAGAGACATACGAAACGCACAAATATAACTACTCTTAAGCGCTCCCATAACGAACATGAAATGAAATGAAATGAAATGAAAAAAAAAAAACTAGTTGGCAGAGCTGCCAACTGGTGACGGACGACTAATCGGTACACGCCTAATCCTGGCCCAAGGATTAAATGTGCACCGCCCTTAACATCAACTGTGCGTTTACATTATGACTTGCAAATCTACAGACTTAATACCAAAAAGGGAGCTACACCATCATAGGGACAAGCAGACGCTAGGCCACATTCTCCATCAATCACGCCCGCTGTGGGATCATCTCTAAGTGCAGAATGTTACAAGAAACAATTACGGCGACGAAAGACAATGCATTGACTTTGCCATCATGCAATGTCGACTTAAAGCGCGATACTTGTAAAGAGAAATAATACGGACCTGTTTCTTTACAATCACCAAACCCTCTGCTCCGGAAACAGACGAAGTCGCTCTTCTATCCTCTCGTCGACACGTCGACCAAACCACATCCTGCAGCGACACCGGACAGCGAAACCGAACATGTAAACATAAAGAATACAACACACGGAGAAGTAGTGTTACACAATTATACATACATGTTTTAAACAACACACGATACAATACGAAACGCGAATGCAACATATCTACTTGAGATCCACACAACGCCAAACACCAAATCCAAGGGCCACATCTGCCGGCCTAGGTCTGCCTGCTGCGATCCTTATCAGGTGCGATACGTACACAGGTGTGATACGTACATATGAACAGACACGGAGAGACATACGAAACGCACAAATATAACTACTCTTAAGCGCTCCCATAACGAACATGAAATGAAATGAAATGAAATGAAAAAAAAAAACTAGTTGGCAGAGCTGCCAACTGGTGACGGACGACTAATCGGTACACGCCTAATCCTGGCCCAAGGATTAAATGTGCACCGCCCTTAACATCAACTGTGCGTTTACATTATGACTTGCAAATCTACAGACTTAATACCAAAAAGGGAGCTACACCATCATAGGGACAAGCAGACGCTAGGCCACATTCTCCATCAATCACGCCCGCTGTGGGATCATCTCTAAGTGCAGAATGTTACAAGAAACAATTACGGCGACGAAAGACAATGCATTGACTTTGCCATCATGCAATGTCGACTTAAAGCGCGATACTTGTAAAGAGAAATAATACGGACCTGTTTCTTTACAATCACCAAACCCTCTGCTCCGGAAACAGACGAAGTCGCTCTTCTATCCTCTCGTCGACACGTCGACCAAACCACATCCTGCAGCGACACCGGACAGCGAAACCGAACATGTAAACATAAAGAATACAACACACGGAGAAGTAGTGTTACACAATTATACATACATGTTTTAAACAACACACGATACAATACGAAACGCGAATGCAACATATCTACTTGAGATCCACACAACGCCAAACACCAAATCCAAGGGCCACATCTGCCGGCCTAGGTCTGCCTGCTGCGATCCTTATCAGGTGCGATACGTACACAGGTGTGATACGTACATATGAACAGACACGGAGAGACATACGAAACGCACAAATATAACTACTCTTAAGCGCTCCCATAACGAACATGAAATGAAATGAAATGAAATGAAAAAAAAAAACTAGTTGGCAGAGCTGCCAACTGGTGACGGACGACTAATCGGTACACGCCTAATCCTGGCCCAAGGATTAAATGTGCACCGCCCTTAACATCAACTGTGCGTTTACATTATGACTTGCAAATCTACAGACTTAATACCAAAAAGGGAGCTACACCATCATAGGGACAAGCAGACGCTAGGCCACATTCTCCATCAATCACGCCCGCTGTGGGATCATCTCTAAGTGCAGAATGTTACAAGAAACAATTACGGCGACGAAAGACAATGCATTGACTTTGCCATCATGCAATGTCGACTTAAAGCGCGATACTTGTAAAGAGAAATAATACGGACCTGTTTCTTTACAATCACCAAACCCTCTGCTCCGGAAACAGACGAAGTCGCTCTTCTATCCTCTCGTCGACACGTCGACCAAACCACATCCTGCAGCGACACCGGACAGCGAAACCGAACATGTAAACATAAAGAATACAACACACGGAGAAGTAGTGTTACACAATTATACATACATGTTTTAAACAACACACGATACAATACGAAACGCGAATGCAACATATCTACTTGAGATCCACACAACGCCAAACACCAAATCCAAGGGCCACATCTGCCGGCCTAGGTCTGCCTGCTGCGATCCTTATCAGGTGCGATACGTACACAGGTGTGATACGTACATATGAACAGACACGGAGAGACATACGAAACGCACAAATATAACTACTCTTAAGCGCTCCCATAACGAACATGAAATGAAATGAAATGAAATGAAAAAAAAAAACTAGTTGGCAGAGCTGCCAACTGGTGACGGACGACTAATCGGTACACGCCTAATCCTGGCCCAAGGATTAAATGTGCACCGCCCTTAACATTCAACTGTGCGTTTACATTATGACTTGCAAATCTACAGACTTAATACCAAAAAGGGAGCTACACCATCATAGGGACAAGCAGACGCTAGGCCACATTCTCCATCAATCACGCCCGCTGTGGGATCATCTCTAAGTGCAGAATGTTACAAGAAACAATTACGGCGACGAAAGACAATGCATTGACTTTGCCATCATGCAATGTCGACTTAAAGCGCGATACTTGTAAAGAGAAATAATACGGACCTGTTTCTTTACAATCACCAAACCCTCTGCTCCGGAAACAGACGAAGTCGCTCTTCTATCCTCTCGTCGACACGTCGACCAAACCACATCCTGCAGCGACACCGGACAGCGAAACCGAACATGTAAACATAAAGAATACAACACACGGAGAAGTAGTGTTACACAATTATACATACATGTTTTAAACAACACACGATACAATACGAAACGCGAATGCAACATATCTACTTGAGATCCACACAACGCCAAACACCAAATCCAAGGGCCACATCTGCCGGCCTAGGTCTGCCTGCTGCGATCCTTATCAGGTGCGATACGTACACAGGTGTGATACGTACATATGAACAGACACGGAGAGACATACGAAACGCACAAATATAACTACTCTTAAGCGCTCCCATAACGAACATGAAATGAAATGAAATGAAATGAAATGAAATGAAATGAAAAAAAAACTAGTTGGCAGAGCTGCCAACTGGTGACGGACGACTAATCGGTACACGCCTAATCCTGGCCCAAGGATTAAATGTGCACCGCCCTTAACATCAACTGTGCGTTTACATTATGACTTGCAAATCTACAGACTTAATACCAAAAAGGGAGCTACACCATCATAGGGACAAGCAGACGCTAGGCCACATTCTCCATCAATCACGCCCGCTGTGGGATCATCTCTAAGTGCAGAATGTTACAAGAAACAATTACGGCGACGAAAGACAATGCATTGACTTTGCCATCATGCAATGTCGACTTAAAGCGCGATACTTGTAAAGAGAAATAATACGGACCTGTTTCTTTACAATCACCAAACCCTCTGCTCCGGAAACAGACGAAGTCGCTCTTCTATCCTCTCGTCGACACGTCGACCAAACCACATCCTGCAGCGACACCGGACAGCGAAACCGAACATGTAAACATAAAGAATACAACACACGGAGAAGTAGTGTTACACAATTATACATACATGTTTTAAACAACACACGATACAATACGAAACGCGAATGCAACATATCTACTTGAGATCCACACAACGCCAAACACCAAATCCAAGGGCCACATCTGCCGGCCTAGGTCTGCCTGCTGCGATCCTTATCAGGTGCGATACGTACACAGGTGTGATACGTACATATATATAGTGTTACACTATTATACATACATGCGACGGAAGACAATGCATAGCGCGCCCACCTTGTGTTTGAAAATATAATATGGCAAAACGATGGACCACGTACCCGCATCTCGCCCCACTGCCGTCTTCCTTCCGTCGCTGTCGTCATACACGCTGCAGGCAGAGTTGCCGGATCACTTCTAAATAATTGTCCTCCTGATGCTGAAGAAATAAAACTTGAATATAATCATGAGTTGAAAAGTAATGTAGAAATAATAGTCGATATCCGCATAAAGACAAAGAACTACTTTTGCAGAATAATTCGACCTCTCCAGTGCTGATGTCACCCTCTTCCCACTGTGTAGCTGTTGGTGATGTCATTGGCTCATATCATCTGCAGTAGATGTCACAAGGGGTACCCGTTCCAATATCTCACCCGTGATAAAATTATATGCGCTTTTTGGTGGTCAATCGAAATAAAACACCTCCAAATTACTCTTAAATCATAAAATAAATTGGACAATATAAGTTATATTAATGTGTTAAAAAGCATTTAATTTTTTGAATGATAACCGATTGTTTGATCAGAAATTATCGGGAAATTATGTTTTTGTTATATTTGGACGTCTGATATACCAATTAAATTTTTACTGTTATATACCTATAGAGACATGCGCTTCTGGAACAGTGATTACAATGGTTTTAAAGTGTATTGTTTCCATAGATTTTCCTCTGATAGTCGAAATATGCAGGGAATACATGCGGTGACCAGATTGCTTTTTCACAATGTCGATGTTTTGGTGACATTTTTGACAATTCTGCCCATGTGTTGCAGTGTATTACTACGCATCTTTCAACTGGTTTATTTGCACCAAACAGTACCCAGTGTCATCTAAACTTGGCAAAACTCGTGAAAATGTTTCAATGTTTTCATAATCATGTACAATAATATGACCATTTCAGCATTTTTCAACAAAATAACGCCAAACCGATTTACACAGCTCTAATTTCTTGTGCGCAATAATCTTGCTACCGTCACTATGAAGCTGGACCACCATTAATTTCACATAGACCGTAATATTAGCACTCTAGACTGTCACACTTACAGTTGTATTCAAACTCATTGAAATTTCCAGAATTCATATTCAATTCAAGCAGAACACAAAAAAAAACAGTTAAAAACATGGGCATTAACTGTTTCCAATTTCACAATTTTGCCCAAAGCGAAAGTAGGTGTCCCTATTTCACATACAAAGGTCAAATCAGCCAAATTCTGCAAAATTCTTACCGTCTAAGAAATAGTCCCATCTGTGTGTTATAGCTACCAGTCCACTCAATTTTGCACCATTCTCTGGGAAAATATATTCCCTTCACAAATTCACATTGCAATAGTACCTGTCAAGTGCATTTTCACACTCACACCATATTGAATGACCACTGTCAATTTTCTATGGAACTACTTCGGGTATTTGTTAAATGAGACCTTGAACAGCAAGATACCCCATTCCATACAAAGTGATTTTTTCTGCTTGTTTTTTTTTCCCAGTCATGAAAGATACAAAAGTTTAGACGCCAACGCCGTACGAATAGTCGAGCTTAATACGTTTATAACTCACAAAATATTGTAGAGAAATATAAATCATAAATTATCATAAACACTCACTAAGACGCAACTTTTGGTGTTCAAAATATTGACATACTAATGTCTACTAACTACTTATTCATACAGTCAGCCTAACAACGTTTTCATGTGAGCCTGGAAGATAACCAGTACTCAAACGCCACCTTCGCAAGTAACTGCTGACTTTCCCAAGTTAATCACCACGGAAACTGTGGCCGGGCTGGGACTCGAACTCACGATCCCCTAGATTGACAGCCTACCGGACCCGGCTTCCAGGTAATGAAATATTGCTAACTGATCATAACAATGATGACAAGTTGATTTGAACATGTTTTTACCTCAGGAGCAGTTCTGCAGAACGTTACCAGGAAACCACAACGTCGGCAAGACACCAAAATCATCCACCAAACGTCCCCGTCGAGACAGCAGCAGCAACAGCAGTACCAGTCGCAGCCACCCCTTCATCACATGCACAATGAACCGAGCAGCAGATAGCACCATGGCGATTCTAATCGTAGAGATCCAGCAAATTTAGTACATGTCTAAGCAACTTAAAAATCCGACAACTGATGATGTATATCGAAATGTTGACAACAGCTCACCCTGACCATATCGTTCGGATTTGCTTACGAAAAAGTTCGAGAGAAATTAAACGCAGGTGCGAAATAGAGCAACGTAAGTAAGTACACGTTTCAAAAATAAAAAGAATAATTATGTGATTATAATGTACCGTTACTGCTCGCCAAAATGACCAGTTCAACGCGAAAATGGTCTAAAAGACTTAAACATGACATATTTCTTTTGATCAATTGATACGGGTATGTTAATCAGTGTCAATCGTCCAGTGAATGGATGTGGGGTTTTACGGCGTACCAACACAAAAATATGTTATGGCCCAAACAGTAAACATTTTTTCTCTGTATGTATATCAATTATTCTGAGGTATTTTTTAACTAAAAAATATCAACAAGTAAATTGTCTATGCGGTAACGTATGCTTGAATACATACAAGACAACAGGGCTCAAACAAAGTATTCAGTAGCACATAATACAAATGATTTCATTTTAAGGATGAAATCAGTTTTTTTAGAAAATATGAAATAAAACACGCACTAACGAAACGTAATTGTGTTTTGCATGATATGATGGTACAAATGTATTTGAAGCATTGGACACCGGTAGGTTCATCCCACCGCCACGGCTTCGTGTTGCCGTATGTTGACTGGGTTCTCTGTGGATATTATATTAAAAGTTTATGAATGTATAATTCATAGTTACAATGGTCATATACGATATAAAGTGTTGTCACATTTTTAAATATAAAATAAAACATGGCCGCCAGTACTCAAATGGAATATGTTTATAGAATTATCAAAAAATACACCCTTATCAAACATATTGAACAATTATTTAACTATATTATAAAGATAAAGATATCATAATTGATCTTATCGTTAATTCTTACCTGGTATAATCAGTATAGTTGTTCAAATTTTCTTTATATATCTATCAATTAATAAGTCATGACTACAATGGTCACATGCAATGGTCAGTTATAAAGTGTAATGACCAATCGATTCACACGTTACAAAAGAGTTTAACAGGTAGTGGGCAAACACAGGGTTAGTAAAATATTAGTTACATGAAACGTTAGTATCTAACTGTCTTCGATATGCATATGCCTGAAACTAAATATGTTTAAATTGTATTATTTCAGCTTATCTATTTATTTAAATGAACAAATATAAAATTTCACCTCTCTCTCTCTCTCTCTCTCTCTCTCAGGGGTCGTGAGTTCGAATCCCCGCTGGCAACAGTCTCTGTGGTGATTGATATACGACATTGTGTCTCATTATCTTTCGTCTCTCACCGCTGTTTCAAGTGGGAAAATTATCAGTTACTTGCGTAGATGGGGTGTGCTCGA
>CM055909.1:10247680-10315198 GCA_029582155.1 Panopea generosa
TAAGATATTACATCTAATGCATATGACTGGTTCAAATAGTCATCAACGACATTTCAGCAAGGGTGAGAACCTACGTCACGCGCGCCGCTAAATACGGCGCCGGAATGTTGTTTCATGTGCTGGTTTAATAATTGATTTTATATGTCAATTTTTAGTACATATTTAGATTTTATAGTTCTTACCGACCATCTGGGTATAAGAGTAATCTATTTCACCGATATACAATTTAGTGCAGCTTACAAAATTCCAGATTATCTCAAAACAGTTGAGCGTCATGTCTGGTAACGTTTACATTTAGAATAAAGCGCAACTGTTTTGAAATACTCTGGAATTGTAAATTTAAATGATTTTTCGTGTCAATTTTGGGTACATGTGTAGACTTGTTATTCCAACTGACCGTCTGGGTATTACAGTGATCTATTTCATCGATATACAGATCAGTGCGATCTGTACAATTCCAGATTATCTCAAAACAGTTGACACGAAATATCACGGCCGGTTTTATGTTCATATTTTGTTGATCCTGTTAATGTGTATATATCGTATATAATTGTATATTCATAATTTTATTCATGTAAAAATATAATTATGAATTTTAGTTTGAGTATAGTTACATTCTACAATAGTGAGTTGTCGGACATTGGTCATTTTGCTACACGGTGCTTGTTCAGAGATACTATTTCATACCGAGCCTGTCATGTGCACCTGACTGCGGCATTTACCGTTGGTAAATGCAAATTATACATACATTACTTTAGATAAATTAACATCTTAAAGTTAAGTGCATCGTTAGTATAACCTTTTTTATTTTTCTTCGACAAGTTCTTACAACTTCGGCAAATCACGTTCAAAGTCTTCCTGGTTAGAACTAGTACTAAGTATATGCGGAAAAGTGTCTTGCTCAAGTACACCACACATAGCCGTGGCGGAGGATCAAACCCACGACCCTCCGATCATGGGTGCTCTACCACTGGACCACATCTATACTCTTCTGAGATGAAACATAGATGTATGAACATTTAGTCACTGCATACACGTAAAAACTATGTGCAAGTCAGTTGTTTTTATCATTTGAAACTCTGCAAACACATTCAGTCCTGACATATGGGCCACGTACAAGTACATATGTGCACAATGCTAACTTAATGAAAAGGAGCAGTCGGCACACACGCGTGAGACCAATCTTTACAGATGACAGAAGGGAGCTAACTCATATCTTGAAGGAATTCCATGGTATGCAGGAGTTATATACCTTAAACCAGTGTGACGGAGGCATTGTTTGAAAACAAACTCTGGTTTTCATTTTTCCATGTAGTTTTCCTACTTTAATTTTAATAAAGTATGTTGTTTCAATCCCCATTATTATGAATGCGCAATGGAACGCTCACTGTTTTCAATGGGTTTTCTTGTATTTTAGATTTTTTTTATTATATTTATTTATTTACGTGACATGATTACAATATAATACAAGGATAGACAAACAAACAAAATAAAAAATTGTACCCAGCCTAAACATGCTTATCTGTCACTGTTTTTTTAATAACTCGTATCTCTTGAATATTTCTTATGACGTGATACATTCTTTGACACACGTTCTGAAGGACAGTACATGTTGAAATAGTTTTACTCTGTTCATTTGTGTTTGGACGGCGGTACTGAAATTAACTATTGCATGACTACATTTACAGTTAAACATATTCATTACACATGTAATGGTGTCACTGCTTCCACGTATATAATAGCAGGAAACAGTTAATGACAGTCAGCTCTTGTTCCGTTGAATCCATATTCATATAATAAAAACAGAATATAGATATATCGGTTTGCTATTTGTTGTCGGTCACAATATTGACAGGAAACGTATTCCGGTGCACCCACCTGCTATAATATTTATTTGCTGTTTATCGTTTGGTTAGTTGAATGTTATATCACAGGAATTGGTATCACTGTGGCTCATGTTTTGAAGTGGATTGTTTTCAAACCTCAAAACTATGGAAGATTCTTATATTTAGTATGAAACAATTTTTATCTTTTGAGAGTTTTATAAGGAAGTTCATCTTAACATCATGGTAACAACTGTTATGTGCGAATGATAATTTGGCAAGGATTGGACTAACTGATCTCACGGTATAGCAAATAATCGAAATTCTTATGTAAGCATGCGTAAGCATAGTTTCTTATTTGAGCTTTGTGCTTGCATAATATTTATTTTGAAATCCCATTTCCTGGTTTTAAATTTCACATATTTTGAATCGGTTTCTTGTGTATTTATATTGACAACCCGTAGAAACATTTTATTTACGAAATGTGTTACTGCTTACATATTGTAATATAATATAGAAATATCTAGTGCAGTAACTCCTCTTGTGAACTAATCTAACAGTTTATGATTCCCATAGTTTATCACTTGTTTTTTTCTGACACAGTTATGAAAAAAATACACAAGTAATTGCGATATTCTGACTAATGAGACAATGTGTGTAACTATTGTTTGCAGTACTCTTTTAGCAAAAACTATATTATACCTTTGCACGCAATTTGTGGAGAGTAAAATCATAAATCTTGTTTTAAATTGAGCGGTCAGTTTAGAGGTAAATAAATCTTATTCCAATTCAGTTGCTTGTATTTGGTATATCACAAAAATATGATTTTAGTTAGACCTTCAAATATAACATTTTCAAGGAAAGAACATTTTGATTTTTTTCTGACACCAGATTTGATGTGTGTCAAAATTGTATCACAATTTTGGTATTCATTTGTCTGAAAGTTTATTGTAAAACAAAATATATTTGCTATTCAACCATACTAATCTAATTGATCTCCCCATTTTGCTGTAAAATTTGTTTTATTTGTCCTATGTCCAAATATATAGCATATCTATACTATGAACTGCGATCTCTGGAAATCAATTTTATTATAAAAGCTAAAATACTTTTGTTGACTTAAATTGTGGTTTACAAAACACAATGACAACAATGTGAGCATCATGCAATTTCTAACATTGATATCCTATTTAAGTATATGCTGTGTAAAAAAAATGGCTTTACTAATCTGTAGCAAAATATCACAACCCCTATGAACACTATTATAACATATCCGAAGCGCAGTGTTTTTATTAAAATGGGGCACAACTGTTTTGTGAGACGTGTGTTCTTCCACTGAGCTTCTGATGATTGTTTTTGTTAAAGTAAAGCGAAAACTGCTTTCAAAGTCATAACTTTATTTTTTTTTAATATTTTGGGTGGAAATGACACAGAAAGATAAGTTTACTTTGTTTCTTGATTCTTTATATTATTCCAATAAGATTTATAATCAGGGCCTTGATAAACATGAAACAGATGAAATTGGTGCATCGGCATTCATATAATACAACAATATTTAATGCAGATATACGCTGCTATTTTCAACCTTAAACGTCTGACTACACAGTTACGGCCTTTTTTGCCACGGTAGCAAGATTCTTACTCTTAAAAAATAGGCCTATGTACTTTGGTGTTAAAAATGTGACTTTTATAGGATTTCAACATATGCATGTATTTATGAGCATTTGAGGACTTCTTTTTTCAAAAAAAACTAAGGGTGTCACTGCACCCTCTTTAAAAAAAACGTGGTCAACCTACCAGTTATTGTGCATTTTTATGTGTGTACACATTCCTCCAATGAAAAAAATCTATGTGGAATTCTTTTTTTACCAGTGAAATCCAAGACAAAATTCAACTTTGTAGTGAGACTTAAAGTGCCTGTACTTAATGTCGATCATCTAGTATAATAATGTCGATTAACTAGTATACGTGGTAATGGACGTAACAAATTAAGAACTTATAGGCTTTTTTAAAAATGATTATGAAGTAGAAAAATGATTGTAAAATTGTGCTACCAATGAAGCATAGATTCAGCGTTTTGCAAAATTCAGATGTGGTGTTGCGCCATTAAAACTAGAAACTGTCGATATGAGGGTATTAAAGGGAATGACCGGTTGTGTCCTTTCTGTAATGATGCTATAGAAGATGAGTGTCATGTTATTTTAAAATGTGCCTCTTATAAAGATATTAGGACAGATCTGATGCTTAAAGCAGTAAGCAAACTTTAATAATTTTGATTACTGTAATAAAATGAAGTTTCTCTTTTCCAATAAAGATATGATAAGAATATGTGCCAAAACCTGTTTTACAATACTACTAAAACGTAGAAATAATTTATATAAATAATGTATTATATCTTAAATGTAAAACAAATTAGTTTTATATTATGTTGAGAAATCGGTGCTAATCAGGTCATTCCAGATCTGATCTGGGGTGATAACTGATCTTTTAAAAATATTTTAAAAAAAGCTTTTGACTATATAGCGATGCATTTGCATTTAATTTTTCCTTTCACGATTTAACAAAAGTTATTTTAACATTCTTTTAGGTCTAGAGCCAAGATTAGCGCCGGTGTCTCAATTCTTAGTGTATAATGCTATAAAGTATACATCTTTTTCTAAAATAATGCATGAATAATCAATGATGAATATATATATCTTATGTCAATTAATTTTATAGCGATAGTCTCTTGTAATTCTAATATTGAATGGCTATGTACATTGTATGTGTTACTGTATGTTTTATTTATATGTTTTTACATAGATGAGACTTAAATAAAGATATATATATATATATATCATCTGTTACAAGAACCTTTAACGAAACTATACGAATTAGCGATGTTTGACACTTAAATGTGATTTGCTACAAACAAGTCATTCCCATTGGATGACATATTTTGATAACATTTTTTACTTCGACATTCCTACTATAAAAACAGTAGTATTCTGATGGGTTTCTACCGTAGCAATTCAGTCTGATAATATTAAGTGGAGCATAGGCATGTGGATATAGACTGTGTATGATATAATATAAGATAACCTTAATTAGCTGAACATTCATAAGATGCATGCAGGAACCTGCATATAACACTTAAAGTATACATGAACCCCTACGTGGTACAGGAACCTGCATATAACCCTCAAAGTATACATGAATCCCTGCGTGGTACAGGAACCTGCATATAACCCTCAAAGTATACATGATACTTTGTTTTCTAAAACTGGTCATATGCATGGAAGCAAAGTATATTTGTTGTTGTTGTTATTGGCCATAGGACTGTACATTAACATGTGAACATTTTATACTTATGATATGACATCATCTTATTCTTTACCGGGTCCGTCTGACGATAACGTGTCTGACTGCCATTCACCGCCCATCCTCAGTCCACTTTTATAAGTCTCCCATCGCAGATACATTATATATATGGTAAGTTACTTGCACGGCTGAGGTGTATCCTGTCCTGTTACCGATGGGTGGTGATTAGTTGTGTTATACGTCGTTATATAACTAAAACACCGTTGATTAAAGCATAAAACAACATACAACACATTGATCAGTTTACGATGCTGGTTTGTACAGCTTATGGTCTCTTCCAAGGCAATAGTTTTTATGTGCTTCTTATAATTGAACAGAAAAGGATATGATATATTGTTAAAATACAGCTAACCGCGAAGCGGACTTGAGACTACTCCTGCTTTAAAATCACAAATAATTTAAAGATAACGCCATGAATGGCTGACCAATCTTACGTTA
The DNA here is from genome assembly GCA_029582155.1 of Panopea generosa. Taxonomy (NCBI): domain Eukaryota; kingdom Metazoa; phylum Mollusca; class Bivalvia; order Adapedonta; family Hiatellidae; genus Panopea; species Panopea generosa. The sequence goes on from CM055909.1 coordinate 10,253,302, forward strand.
CAATTTCACTATATGTGCCTTTGTGAAATATATGAACCACGTGGAAAAGGACCATGATTCTGTTGCACATTATAACTTTGATAGCAACATGACCAGTAAGTAAAGATGTTTATTTTATAAAGAAATGAACAAAAAATATTTAAATGCCAAAAAAAAATATTCTTGGGAGAATACAATAAAATTATTAGAGCAGGGACAATATTATCAGGTAGGTAAGTAAAGGACAAAAAAAAATAATATCTTTTTAGGTCTTATTATAGGTGTGCTTTATTCGTCACACTGTGCATAATGTCTGTACCGGTTCACACAATCAGCCTCATTTTCCGCAGAGCATATAAATTATGGATGTTCAATCAAAACAACAAAGTACATTTGGGAATCCTGAAATTACACGGGTGAGTTTTTTCAAAGTTAACCGTATATACGTTATTGAACATTATACATTTTGAAACGGGTTTAACGCCATTTTCAACATATTTCAGTTTATGTATGACAATATCCAGTTTTATTGTTAGAGAAAGACCTCAGAATGAATCTGAGTAGAACGACCGTCCTTCTGCAAGTGAAAGGAAAATTTTCTCACATAAAGTTTGTTGAGCAAGCCATAGTCAGACCTATCACCTTTGTGGTGATTCAGACCTATCACCTTTGTGGTGATATGTAAGTGATCTTGAGACGGGCGCCTTGGACCACTCGGTCACGGATGACCCTATGTGTCATTCTGAATAACATGTACAATCGATGTTAATTAAATAAGTTAAACTAATAAAATCTTTCTCATTGCTTCCGATAACTAGTCGCCTATGTATAAACCAGTTTATTTATTTAACTCAAATCCAAAGCGTAAAACATGTCGACATTCGCCTGAATAGTAAGCTAGAAACAGTGATAAGGTTAATTGGCAAACTCGTTATGATTCTCCCTTTTGTCCGTTAAACTTGAACAGACGTTTCTAAACCCAATTAGTTCAGCATCACTTAATATATCGATAATATGTATACCTAGACCTAGCCGAGCTCTGGAATAATTTAATCAAATAAGATTGTTATCGACTAGAAAGATTCTTAAGACTTGCAGCGAAAAAGGTACAAAACTTTTTTGAAATTCGAACCCGTACGGATATTTGTTTGAGCATGCTAGGCTGGGAACATGTGCGGTCCCAAATCGACAAGCGAAAATGCGCCCCTTTCGATATATACATGTAGATCGGATAATAGTCAATGCGGATTTATTGCTGATATTGTTAATATTCTTACAAAGTATGATATGTCTCATCATCTTATCACATACATAGTCAGGTTCGTTCCCAAATAAAATATAATGGAAATCTATTATTCAACTACAAAAAGGGATATAAAAAGAACAAGCATTTTGTTCTACTAGTTTCTATTTGATATATATGCATGTGTTGGCATGAAGAATGACCATGACTGGTTTAGAAAATGAATATTTATAAATATTTAGAACATTAATAAGTTATTAGTTACCCCGACAAGCGGATGTAACCTATGTTGAGCTAGCAAATGCCCAGTTGAACTTTTAAATATCTGACAAAGTTGGAGAAACAGAACAACTGAATTATCACAAATTACTTATTCACTTGTTAATTACACTGTCGCAAATCGTCCCGACCCCGGCACCGGAAATCCAGAAGAAAACAGTCACTAGTGTCCGATTTTTACATCATATATTGATGCGCACTTTTATTTCCGACCCCGACATCGGATGTTGAGAATCGTTAAGAACAAATTGTCTGTCTCCCAACGTTGTCAATTTACACCAGCAATGACGGAAACTTGTTCAAACATATGAATTGATCCAAGTTACAATAATAAAATATAAGCAGAGCAAAACAGAACATTTAGAGAGGGATAAGGGAGGGTAATAAATATATCATAATCATAAGGTTATAATATAATTATTTCATGCTCTGAAAAATTGAAACCCACCTCACCTTTTCCAGTTCCAATCGAAAGTGATTACACAATCAAATTAATCGACTGACGTCACTTCCTTTTTGTAAATGAGAGGCCCGTACGTTTTTTCCGTTGAATAAAAGTTTTTATCTTTATGAACGATTAATCTATCTATTATAAAGTTAACGTACATACATTCGTAACTAAATATTGGCGTTCTCGTTTGCAAATCGATGATTAGCAGATTTAGATTCTTACACACTAACATTGAACATTCATTAATCTGGGAATGCATTACTGACCCACAAACACTAGCTTGTGAACACACAGTGAGTATATTGTGGATATGTCACATGTCTGAAAAAAGACACCAATGTTTATGTCGTTTCTGTGGAATAATGTTAAATAATGCTATTTCTCACATGCCGTTTTATTGTTCACGCTCAACAATAATGCGACAAATCTCTACATAATTACAGAATCACAATTTGGCTAAATGAACTCAATAATGGTACAAATGAGACTAAACGCAAAAGTTAAATGTCGAAGATTATTATCATTATCAAGTAAGAATGTTTACAAACACTTTATCCGAATAGCAATTAGATTTGGTGCAAAGTGCATGAATTTAACCAAACTTTTAAGATAAAGAAATAAAAAAGAAAATCCAGCTCTTAAAGAAATAGCAAAAATGCAAAGTAAATCTATTTGCATACATAGTTACTTTGCTATACATATGAATATATATGTGAAAAATGTCATTCTGTAATATTGTTAGCTATATAGCAAGTCTATATAGATATACCAGCATGCTTGAAAAAAACTACTCCCGCCCAGAGAGAGCCACAGAATATAGATAATCAGTAACCAACACACACAACTTTGTATCAAGTCTATATAGATATACCAGCATGCTTGATAAAAAAACTACTCCAGCCCAGAGAGAGCCAGAGAATAAAGATAATCAGTAACCAACACACACATTTGTACCTTATTAAATTCCAGGATTTATAATAGATTACAACAGCCCTCCAAAACAATACAGTTCGTGTAAAATTGAATTAATGTATAACTCAATACCCCCACCCCCCTCTTTCTCTCTCTCTCTCTCTCTCTCTCTCTCTCTCTCTCTCTCTCTCTCTCTCATTCTCTCTCATGTTATATGTATATATGTATATAAAGTGTGTTTATGTTCCCTGTAAACATATATACTTGTTCACATTGAATGCTGTATAATTTGTACATTTCATATTGTTTTGTTAACATTCCATGTCCATAATCTCCTTATGGGCGGAAATAAAGAATATATATATATGTAAACCCAGTTCTGCAGTCGTAGATGGGTTAGATCTCCTATGATTTTTTTAGATATTGTTTCATTAAGAGTACGCACATCTTCATAACGGGTCGTCTCCGATTAACACGTGTGGAAGATATCATCTTAACAAGTCTGTTTGTTAACTTATTCGAAAATAATATATTGTTTAGGATTTTACTTTATTTGTTATTTGTGCATAAAAACACGATCTGATTTTCCGTGTGTTTATATTACAAGAAATGCTTTAAACACAAATATTTCATTTTTATATAATCTATGAAATAATAAATGCCAAGTTCGCAAGCAGTTCCATTTCGTGAAATATTCCCATTATTTGAGATTAGGTTGACATTATTTCAACATTTTAAGATCCAGATTATGAAGCCGTTGATGCACAGCATATATTTGTTGTAGAGGTAACTTAAAAAGTCACTGTTTACTACTTTCATCTCAGTGCTTAAAACGTAATTATACACAATACCAATGGAGCAAATTTGTGAGATAACTGCACATTTTTACAAAAACACCAAACTTGGCACAACAATATACAATACTATTTTCAGCGAAAATGGATATGGGCCCATCTTTAAAATTACCGCCATTTAAATGCTGCAGCATGTATATGTATTTTCACAGTTGTAAAAGTTAGAAATTTGCTTAGAATTCATCAGTTCAATACATTTATTAACGCTGGGCCTATTGTAATAATAAGGTTTTATATGCAATTTGCAAATATCGTTATACAACGGACAGATAAGAATGAAATGATACTCGTCTTCCAAATCGTGTTCAATAGCAATTTTATAATTGCAGCCCATTTTTTTACAATCTCTTAGTAGAGATTCATAAAGACATTTAACAGCCATATTACCAGACTTAGCTATTTAACCAAACGCCCATGTCTGTTTATGAACAACGGATATGTGCCAAGTTCGCCATATATTCTCATATGCATAATTTAGAGTTCAACCTACAAAGCATCAAATAGCTGACAAACAGTTTTTGGTTTTAGAATATATTTGCGTGTATTTGCTAAGAGTTTAAAACTCTATGTCAATATTGTAAGAGACCACATGTATGTCGATCAAACATAAAGATACGTTAAACAATAGCATAACTACACACTAAAGTAAGATAAATACACGATATGTACATCCTGACAATTTGTAAAGAAATCACAGTTGACATAGATATGTTTTAGCAAATAAGTAAAGTAAAGTGTTTGTTTATTATAGTTGAAAGGGCCAGTCGCACTGGGCTTATGAGACACCTTTATGATGTACATAGTAACTTCCCGAAAACTATTATTGTTAGAAATTCGATACCCCTCGATTTATCTAGCTGCTGGGTCAGCAACCGACTCCGTCAGAAAAAATCCAAGTGCTTCCACCGGGATTCAAACCATCGACCTAACGCTTCCAATGCGGAAGCCTTGGCCACTAGGCCACGGAAGACGTTATAGTTAAGTGGTACTTATAGCAGCTTTTATTTCATTATAATTTTGGTTTATTTATCTATTTTAAAGTTCAATATGTTTTACTTATCAATGTGTGAAAGTCCATGAGTTAGGATAATACATTTCGTTAATACAAAATAAATCTTACAGCCACGGTTATTTTTTTATATTTGGCCGTCATTTTGAAAAATCTAACATGAGTCCATGGCAAAAATTGATCAGTAAAAATGTCTTACTTATTAATGTTTGAAATTGTATAAGCTGTGATAAGACATTCAGTTCAAACAAAATAAATCTTACATTCAGTGTTTTGTTTACATAACTGGCGGCCATTCTGAAAATGATAGCCATTTTGAAATATCTGACATAGGTCCTTAGCCAAACAATTGCAGTAAGATCTTTTCTATCTATATGGCAAGTTTGTTTCTTTTGTCACGCACAATTTTATGAAATTATGTCTCAAATCTGATCAAATATTCTACAACAGGGATATACTTTAGATACGTATGTTTGGTTTGTTTGAATTTCACGTAATGTTATGTTATTGAGGGCGTACAGATACTCAGCTAGTCTAATCACTCTTTCCTGGGATCCTGGAAGGTTAAGCATCACTAAAACACACCCACCTCCACAATTAACTATCTCACCTGAATCAGCTGTGAGAGATGAATGACAATGATTCGGCATGTCAAATGTCAACCATCACGAAGACAATGGCCGGGTGGGGATTGTAAATCACGTCCCCTGGATTGATAAATAAATACGCTATCTACTAAGCTAACCGGGTCCAGCAATGGTAGCCAATGATGTTTATTAGAGGTGGTTCGGAAGTGGTAGGGGATGTCAACCAGAGTTATGATAAAACTGGAGGTTATGTAGCATCAGCGTGGACTGAAAATGGCGGAAACAGTTTACACTGCGAGATGGTCATTATAAATGAAATAACTTTCTGAAAAAGAATAAACATAAATAGAAAACAGGCTGATATTATTGTAATTCAACAAGAAATCTTGTTTACACGGAAGACGTCACCAATACCAATTATGGGGGACTTCTTGACAGGAAGGTGGATCTCAAGATCATGCGCGTATGCGGCTCCTGCTTACACCGACCGCTGCATCTGGGGAACGTATGACATATACCCGAGATAACGGTAAGTTTTACTAGGAAGCGCTTAACCATTTCTAGACTGAGACCTTTACAAACAGTTGACTCTCATATTGTATCTGTAAAAAAGGGGGAAAAAGAAACAGTCCAAATCAGAAAAGCAGCAGACGACGTTTTGAGCAGACGACATTTACCGATAGTTCAAAGCGTTGGACAGTTATTAAAGTAGCATTCATCTGTAACTGGCACAGTGGATTTATTACAATGGCAGGGGGTAGAGTCTCGTTATGTTTGCATGGTGTTTAGCGTCGCTTTCAACAAATTTTCAGCTATATCGCGACGGGGTCTACTTGAGACAGCATTCTAAGCGCTGTCATACCGGAGTATCATGCCTCAGTTAAATGGTACGATACTTCACCAGTCAAATCAAACTAACTTTCAGGCAACCAGACCAAGAATTATCCTCTCAATGCTGAGCACCAAGCGAGGAAGTTTCTAGTACTTCTAATAAGTATTTAGTGCGGAGCGCGTGGTCCAGTGGTAGAGCACCGAACCCATGATCGGAGGGTCGTGGGTTCGATCTTCCGCCACGGCTATGTGTGTAGTCCTTGAGCAAGACACTTTTCCGCATATGCTTAGTACTGGTTCTAACCAGGAAGACTTCGAGCGTGATTTGACTAAATTGTAATAACTTGTTTCACAATCGAAGTAAAGTAAATAAGTGTAAACTAAGTATTTAGTATGACCCGGCCGGGGATCTAGCCAACGATCTTCCCCATGCAAGGTGGACGTTCTACACCTAGCAAGAATATGATACTCTTTCAGAATATTACTATGAGATCGGGAATCGTAGATCGACACTCAATGTAAACACAGGTCTGCACTCGTTGATCAACATTCGAAAATGTTCTGGTCGTAGATTAATATTCAATGTAGACCCAGGTCTGCAGTCGTAGATCAATGTATTATATATTATATCACTCATCTGTTAATGTGCCTTTCATTCATAATACTTTTTTATCTAGATTGATGCGCGCACAAAACGACCTATTTATGTGTCTACGTGCCATAAAACATCATTCATTCATTCATTATCTAGATGGACACATAATAAACAATAGCGGCTAAATTAGTAATCACCAAATCGACAATTAAAAAGTTAAAAAAATCAAACTACTCAGTTAAAATAATCCTCCATCATTACTCACTTATCATCTATCAATCATACAATATCTATAATCTTACATTGATGACCTATAATCTTACATTGATGATCTATAATCTTATATTGATGATCTATAATCTTATATTAATAATCTATAATCTTATACTAATAAACTATAATTTTATATTAATAATCTATAATCTTATCTTAATAATCTATATTCTTATATTAATAATCTGTAATCTTTTATTTTTAATAATCATCTTATCCTGCTCACCAAAATGAGTAGTTCAAAGCGCGATGGTAAATAAACATGCATACATATTCATGATACAAAGTACAAGTACAACGTATAGCAGCTCTATTGTTGTATCCTTGTATTTATGGTACAAAGTACATATGAATATAAAGCGGGATCAGGCGAGAAAACAATGACATTATTAAAAAAAAACAAGAGCTAAATAGAAAGATGATTTTAACAACGAAAAACACCAGTGCTACGTTCTTCCTACAATATACTGAATATGCTCACCAGACGGCGATTCAAAACGTCCTGTTGAGGATTCGCCGCGAATCGCCAACTATCAACCAGCTGCAAGTTGGGGATTCGGACATTTTTTTTAAACGGATGTTGTATTATTTTAACAAATCAATTCAATAAAAAACTGTTTATATAATAAAAAAAAACATCAGTGCCGGGTTGGTTCTTTAATATACCGAGTATACTCACCAGACGGCGTTTCAAAACGTCCAGTTTGGGATTCGCCGCGAATCGCAAACTACCAACCGGTTGCCAGTTGCAGGTTCGAGATTTGTTTTTTAAATCGCTGTTTTATTTCAAGTTTTTAACATATCAGTTAAATAGAAAAAAAACACCAGAACCACGTTGTTTTTTTCAATTTATCCTGCGAATATTTTTACCAGACGGCGATTCAAAACGTACAGTTGGGGACCAGTTGTCAGTTTGGTATTCGGATTTTATATTAATATACATCCGTTCTCTATCGAATATATTTTTAAATATATTAAACACGAGTAAAATAAGTAAATTAAATATTGGTTATAATAACTAATCTGAATCCCCAACCGGCAACCGTTATTTGATTATCCAACTACCAACTGCTAACTACCTACTCACTTAATACACTCATAAATACACAATATACATGAACATAAACGAATGCAAGTGTCCCTCATATGCCACAACTTGACCAGGTTCGAAGTCCGTTGGTGGTGACCTCTATCGGCAAAAAAAACAACAATAAATAACATGGGTACCTCAGGATTTATTTAATAATTTCTGACGAATGGAACCAAGTTTGATTAGCCATGCCAATTAATGAGCTTTCCACAAGGATTCGACATGACACCGCCATCTCAGCCAGCCACGTGCCGGAACAAGCGCGTTTCTAACTAAACGGTGACAAATAACATGTTTGTTTGTTTGTTTATTCACTTTCATGCATTCGTACGTTCGTATGCTCATTCATTCATTTTTTTCGTTCATTAATTCATTCTTTTATGCGTTTGCATGTTCGTTCAGATAATGAATTACACCGATTCATTATTCATGCATTCATTCATTCATTAACTCTTTTTCCGTCTTGGTATATGACATATATGTCTATGTGTCGCCTTCCTCTCATCTGCATATCATCTTACTGGTAAGAATGTGTATAATTAGATAATGAGGGGCGGCTCAAGAAAATGAGAGCATGTACAATAAATCAAACTTGTATAAAACCGGTTACTCATTCATTTTCCTTGTCGAAACGAAAACCAAGGTAGTTATGGAGATGTGGGTAATGTATGATACATTCACTAATATTCAAGTAAGATAATGTAGGTTGCAAAAATCGTGGATGTATCATAGCTTCATCTACATAGATAACTATTTATAATTGAACACTTCTTACTCGATTTATATTGATAAATAATAAATTATTATACAGGTGTAGTTATCGTCAGATTACACATTGTCGTAAATACTTAATCGCGGTTTTATTTTCTCGCCTAGATTAACCATTTTAGTTGATCGTTTGTTGAGCGAATACTGATTTTGTTGTCAATTTTAAAGCTGGTCCAATATTTCCATATATGCTTCAAATATTATAGTATTTGAAATATTGCATTTCATAGGAGGCTTGTAAAGGCCAAGTGCTATCGTATAGGTTTGATATTTGAAATCATTAATTGATAATTATGATTTCTATATATTTTATAACAGGTTTGTTTCTTATTGCATCTAAAGAATAGATGGATTAACGTTTTTCCTTTTTACACATATTCCTTAAGTAGATAACATCTTCTAATTTCCGTCTTTATTGTGTCGTCTTACACCTCAATGTGATTATGCTTTTAGATAGTGTGCACCTGTTTCGCACCTTTTATTGTTAGTCTATATCTGCATTTAAGGCTTATCAAACATATTAGCGTTGTGTCTTAATTTCTATGACAACAGTTTTAATACAGTCTACTTCATGTCCATAGTATCGATACAATACGTTCTAATTTCGGCAGTCAAAGAGTTCGGGTGTAATGTAATTATACACTCATTTATTTGAAATTCGTGGAATAACTATTTCTCATTCCTCTTACATCAAACGACAACAAGACCAAAGGGAAGCAATACTTTATAATGAAATTGAAAACCTAGAAAAAGAAATCTTACAAAACCATACTTTAATAGAATCAAACAAAAAAAAAAGAATTAATTGATATAAGAGAGAAAAAATTAGAAGGGTTAAGAATAAGATCACGGGCAAAATGGGTGCAAGAAGGAGAAAAGAACTCGAAATATTTTTGCAATTTAGAAAATAGGAACTATACATCAACATCCATGTTACAACTTCAGGCATCTAATGGTCAAATTTTAAAAACACAAGATGCAATACTTAAAGAAACAAAACGGTTCTATTAAGAATTATATTCAATCAGGGAAATTAAAAACATAAATTTAAATGATACTTTTTCAAATTTAAATATATCAAAATTGAATGAAGTTAAGATAACATTACTTGAGGGTCCCATTACCTATGAGGAACTGCTAGCTTTTTTAAAAATTACGTCAAATGAAAAAAGTCCCGGCTTTGACGGATATACGGTTGAATTTTACAAATTCTTTTGGATAGACGTAGGACATTTTTTACTGCGTGCTACAAATGAGGGATATACTAAGGGAGAACTTTCAATTTCACAAAAGCAAGGGGTCATAACATGTTTACCAAACGGGAACAAAGATAAATCGTTTTTAAAAAATTGGCGCCCAATTTCACTTTTAAATGTTTCTTACAAGTTAGCATCTGGATGTATAGCCAAAAGAATGAAAGATATTTTACCATTTATTATTAATGAGGATCAGACAGGATTTTTGTCAGGCCGATACATTGGCGAAAATACTCGATTATTGTATGATCTAATGTTTTATTTAGAAAAGAACCATGTACCAGGCATGTTACTACTCATTGACTTTGAGAAAGCATTCGACTCGGTCGCCTGGGCTTTTATTTTTGCTGTTCTTAAATTTTGTAATTTTGGTCCATCCTTTATTAAATGGGTCAAAGTATTTTATACAAATATAGAATCATGTGTAATAGTCAATGGACACTTGTCAGAGTGGTTCTACTTACAGAGAGGTTGTAGACAAGGAGACCCATTATCCCCATATATATTCATTTTATGTGCAGAGATCCTCGCTGTTCTAATCAGAAATAACCCTAATATAAAAGGAATACAGATTGACAATACAAACTTTTTAATTTCACAATATGCCGATGACACAACACTCATGCTTGATGGTTCAGAAAAATCACTTATAAACACACTTCAAACACTCAAATTCTATGCTGAAATCTCCGGCCTTAATATCAATGTTGATAAAACTAAGGCAGTGTGGATAGGTTCAAGGAAAAATAGTAATATTAAGTTATGTGAAGAATATAATCTTTCCTGGGACAATGAATTTACTGTCCTTGGTATTCGATTTTCAGTAGATTTAGATAAAATGATTAAATTAAATGTGAACTTTGATGATAAAATACATGATATAAAACAACTTCTTATCCATTGGTCAAAACGAATATTAACACCAATTGGTAAAATAACAATCTTAAAAAGTTTAGCCATATCAAAAATTAATCATCTTATCTTAGCTCTACCAAACCCTAACTCTGATAAAATTAAAGAGATTAAAAGTTTATTTTTTAAATTTATTTGCAATGATAAACCGGATAAGGTGAAAAGAACTACAATTTGCAAATCTTACATAAAAGGGGGCCTCAAAATGTTTGATATAGACATTTTTATTAACTCATTAAACTCACATGGATAAGACGCCTTTTAAACTCAAATAAAAAATATCTAGATATATTTAACTCAATGTACCCATTCATGTCAAATGTTGGTGCATATGGCCCAGACTTTATTAGTAGACACATAAATAGAATACATAATCCCTTCTGGAAAGATATTTTTAGAAGTTATCAAACATATTCAAACCTACTAAAGCCTGCAAATTGGTACACATTTCAAAAAAATCCAATTTGGTTTAACCCAAACATTAAGGTCGGAGGCACAAGTATATTTTATAACCATTGGTTCTCTAAGGGTGTTTTATTGATAAATGATATTATGAACGCAAATGGTAATTTTTAGTCATTGACTGATTTTATTAATAGGTACAACATAAATACAAACTTCATAGAATATGAAGGATTGCTAGCATCTGTTAAAAGGTACTTATTTAAACTTTATATTGTTCATTTAGCTAGTAATGGAGGGGCACCTACACGCCCTTTATCAATATCAATAATTATGAAAGATACAAAAGGATGTAGGGCAATGTATCAGTCTTGTATACAAGAAAATATAATCCCTCAATCCGCTGCTAAATGGGAAAATGATTTGGATATAAGAACCAATTTCGTTGAAACTAAATTTTACTGCCTTCCATTTAACATAACAAATGACACAAACTTACAATGGTTTCAGTACAGAATAAACCACCAAATATTAGGAACCAATTATCTTCTTAAAAAAATTAAAATAAAGGATTCTGATATTTGCAGTTTATGCAACAGAGAAATAGAAACAATTAAACATATTTTTATCGAATGTGACATTTCTAAACAATTTATCTCCTGTTTGATGAACCATATTCGCGAAAAATGTATAGACACTAATTTAAATTGGACAAATACAGACATTATGTTCGGAAATAAAATTTTTGACAAAGTTTTGAATAAAATAATATTTATTGCAAATAAATTTATTTACACCCAGAAACTTAAAACAGTTAAACCTACACTTGACAACTTTAAAAAACATATTATAAATCTGTATAATACAGAACGGTATCTTGCAACAATAAATTGTAAAATACACACTTTTGATATTATTTGGAATGACTATAAGCCACTTATATCTTGATACAAATTTGAAACATTTTTCATGTTACTCTTTCAGTTTTAATTTAGACACATTTGTTTGATTACAAATACATATATATTTTGTAGATAATTAATTATATCAATCCCCATCCCCTCCCCAGAGTGTTTTTCTTTTTTCCTTTTTTTTTCTTTTCTCCAATCAACTATAATATTTAACTGCTCATTATCAAGACTAGACATGCAATAAGAATAATTATTTAATGTTTATATACATCAATAAAGCATTACTTTCTTCTCAAAATAATAAGTTTACAAAGTCAGATAAAAGATTTAAAGCGGATTGTTTTATGACAATTGTATTGTTTTTTTTATGCATTCATCTATCATAAATAAATGAACTCCAACATTCAATTTAACATGTATTGTTGCTTTATAGTGTATACGTTACAACAAGTGAAAAGCATTTTGATAACGTTACAAGGTTGACTCTCATCGATGTTTGTTAGACTGGATGAGTACTTATTAAAGATTTGTAGATGAAATTTTGCACTTTTTAAGTTGTGTAGTATTTGCTCAGGAATTTGCAGAACTTAAGCTTATACACTTATTGTTTCAAAATATCTCTAAAACAAATGATTAACCTGCCAAATGTTTAATGATATTCCACTATATAACTAACTACTTTATATTAAATTGTGAAAATTGATTTCAATTACATATATATTGTTCTGCACGTCTACAAATGCATATATGTACAAGTTATCTTAATGTCTGGTAGCCATTGAGTTGTTGACCCCGGTTTCACTAATTTAACATATTTTGATAGTTTCCTCAGCGATACTTTTAAATGCTAAAACATCACACTTACTGATTATGTTGCAAGTTATATTTTATTATTAAGTACAGAGGTGTTATGACTGTATGTGATAAATTAACTGTGAAGTATTTCAAATAATAATTAAATTAAATTGTTTTGGGGAGAATTTCGGTTTGAACATTTTTATTAATCACGATAATACAGCCCTTGAGATTTAAACTACACAAACAAACTATCTGGATTTAGTGGGCACTGTTTGTTACTCATTCATTTCCCACAGACAGTGAGACACTCAATGGCTATTAGAAATTTCTAAATGTATATATAATTGTCATGAACTACTTTGTATCAATATTTCTGTTTTTGTACAACTAAATTGAAATAAAAGTTACAAAAAATTATACCGTCTCTAAGAAGTGGATATTTTCCGTTCTTGATAAGATTTCAAAAATATTTATATATTCTAAATTCAAGCGGGATAACCAATTGGAAATACTACGATTATTTAATACTTTTATAAACCTCGTTACTGGGAATCGATGCTATGTAGGACCTTATTTTTCCCAGATCATATTCTTCTCATCTGGGAAAAATAGGATCCTATTCCTCACAGCTGGGAAAAATAAGATCTCATTTGTCACACATTTCGAGCATATATGTCACAGGTCCTGGGAAATTTATGATCGAAGCCGGTTTTGTATGTACCATGGAATCACATTCCTCACAGGTCAAAAATTGCATGATTTTTTTAGCAACAAATTACCTTTTTAAAACTGAGTCACATTTGTCACAGATTGCTATTGTCGGTATTGCACACATATTATGTTGCTATGCATGTATGTATTTATATTATAGTTATAAAGAATCATCGATTATGTTGTTGTTGTTGTTGTTTTTGATTTTTGCTGGTACTGCTGTTAGCTCTCGACTTGACTGATGCTGTAAAAGTGGAAATAGTAATCATTCTTGTTGGCAGCGTAATAGTAAGTGGAAAAGTAGTGGTATATGGCAGTATGATTGTTGTTGTGAATTGTATAGACATTGTTTTGCTTGCTATCAATAAATAGTGGTTGATGTAGGCGTAGACAAGGTAGTTGTTGGCTTTTTTGTTGTTGTTATTATAGCAATCGTTGTATTCGTATACAGTCTACCAATTTCATATTAGCTCCATTGAAATAGAAAGCTGGCAGTTTCTTCTTTAATCACTCTCGAGTCCGCTTCCTGGGTCAAACTCATCATTACTGAGTGCTCATGAGAAAAGTTCAATGAGAAAGTTCACCTACCGAGACGAGGATAGAACCCGGGACCTCTACATCTGAGCGCCTGTTACGGTATAGATAAAGTATCGATGTGTTAAATGAAATAATTATTGTTGTTGTTTGTTTAATTGTTGGAAATATACGTGCCGTTGTTGGGCGCAGTACTTCCGCAATAATTGGAGGTCGCACTTGTTTGTAATGGTACTCGTAGGCGTAATAGTGGTAGTTGTTGGCGTTGTTGTTGTGGTGTTTGATCGCTTAATTGTTTTCTGCTCACCAAATGTGAAATATTGTGATCAACATATATCCGATGTATGTTCGTCGTAAATATTTTTTAAACATATCGTCTTGTCTGAACCCATTTATATTTGGTAAATATGTAGCACCATAAAGTGATCATTGACAACGATTTTCAAATCTGGCACCGCCCAAGAGGTCAAACGTTTCATTTATACTTGTATATGAAAATCTTCTTGTCTAAAACTGTAATGCCCGTACCTTTGATATGTGGTATGTAGCAATACAGTATATGTAGTGATCTTTTACCGACACTGTTCAAATTAGGTCCGATCCCTTTGATTATCGAGTGGGAAATTCAGACGCCCTGTGCTTAAAAGAAATGCTGGAAATAAGTAATCATGAATAGGATTTGCAAAGATAGACTGGTTTCTGAACTAAATCAAGACTTTCCGATGATGTATACGGGTTACTTATGTGTTTTTAAAAACAGACGCGGGAATGTGTGAAATCCGTCCATCCCCTCAACGTATTGTCAACCACTCTACAATCGTATTTACTATTTATATATTTTTCTACTGTAATTATTAATTAATCATACTACTGTTGGTATGTTGTAAAAGAGCAGACTACGTTCGTTGTACCTAAAAGATATCGTCATTGACCGAGATTTATACATTATAACATCTCTGAAATTATAAGTAAATTGCACAAACTAAGTATGGCATACTTAAAATGTGAGAGCTTCTTAATAAGCAATTTATATTCATAAAAATATGTACTGGAAAATGTATTTCCAACACTTTCAACGGATAAATTTTGTGCCAATAATGAATACCACAATGCAAGCAGAGCTTTGGTTTAAAGATAGTTCTGTTCTGAGCCTGCCTGATATGGTCGAGCTTTAACGTTAGTGTAACAGTTCAACAATCTGAACAAGATAGATAAAGACAAAATTTTAAAGATTTGTTGGTGTTGTTGTTGTTTATTTTTCAAAGGCGTAGTAGTGGTTATTGTAGGTGTTTGGCGTTGGGGGATATATGATATAAACTTCTTAGCTGGCCCAAATATAACGTACAACTAGTATAAGGCTTTCGTTAGAATAAATAACTCATTACATTAATTATGCATTTTCAAAGAAGTGCATACAGTTTTAATTTATTGTGTACATGTCAGTCGGTCGGTAGGTGGTCGTCCTGTCGGTCGGTCAGCCGGTATACCAAAGCCTGTCCGATTGATAAAATATGTCTTTAACGTCAGTTAAGCCGGGCAGTTATAATGTACCTGCAATATGCACCCGCAAACTTTTTCTCGAATTAGTTCAATACACGATCCTCCTCCTTATACTACTACGACCCCTTCTTATAAACATTGTTGTTGTTGTTGTTGTTGTTGTTGTTGTTGTTGTTGTTGTTATTATTATTATTATTATTATTATTATTATTATTATTATTATTATTATTACTTGTATCATACTATTATTGTTATTAGTGTTTAGTTCATTTTATCATTATATTTTTATTATCAAATTTACAAACAGCAATGTCATTGACAAAGACTGTGAAGAATATGATTCTCTTGTTTACTACCATTTTGGTCAATCATATATGTCACAGTTTGAAACTGTGAGGAATAGGATCCTATTTTCCCCAGACCTGTGAGGAATATGATCTGGGAGTAATAAGGTCCAACAATGCTATATTTAGAGGTGAAACGATTCGCCGATACATCGATGGATCGCGATTCACCTTTCCGCCGATCTAATAGTAGACCGTGATGCAATGCATTCTTTAGACCTACGACGATACATCGATACGATTGTCAGATATCGTGCATCGCAATTCCAATAAAAACTAACTAACAAAAAAGAACGTATTTTTTTTTAAAAAGCAAGACGAATTTTCGGATATAAACTGGTTAAACACGTGACGAATATTACAAACAGCATCTCCTTCACATCAGGTAATATCCCACTATGTTATGTTGTTTTCTGTTTATAAAAATACTTTTAAATTGCATACGAGCATAGTTATAAGATACACCTTATTAAACAATCATGGTGATTGCATAAGATACAGTTTCAAAATAAGTATCGCGATACGCATTGCATCGCGACTTTAATATTGCTATTCGTATCGTGATACGTATCGTGATACGTATTGTTCTGAAAATGAAGTATTGCGATACGCATCGCAAATAAAAGAAATGGCAGTGCACATCCCTAGTCACGATTACTGGACTTCAACAAAGTATTGTGCTGTTCTGCGGCTACACGTGTTACTATTTATAATTCCTACTTTATACGTGCCTTACTGGATTTATTACCATTTACAAATAACGAATACAATTTAAAATTTTCATAAAGTGTTGATAACTTCTTCTGCAAATCACAAAACTACAATTTACCGTTCCATTAACTGTATAGATTATGTATTTATTTCTTTAATATACATGTTATTACTATACAAAGTGATTAATAGTTTGGTATGAACGCAAGTTAAATTTTTAATGTTGTATTATAAGTGGTTTGTGAACAAGTACGTTTAGTTTCTCTTACATAACCTCCTGAGGAAAATACTGCATGCGTGTAAACTGCAGCTATTTTTAACCATATGCAATGTTTTATTTTAGCTGAGCGGCGGGTTTTTTCAAAGAACGAGGTGTTCAATTTCATGAATCGGTTCTTGATATACATATCGATATAGATAGCTTAACATATGTTATTAATCAGATTTTAGCACGAATTGTGTTAGATATGTTTATGCATATTAGCTAATAAAGCCGTTTATTTTCCATAAGTGTTGTTATTTATGTTGTCCGCTTAATTTGTTTTGAATGGTGTTTAACGCCATTTCAACACATTTCAGATTAATTATGGCATATCCAGTTTTACTGGTGGAGGAAGACCTCAGACTATTTCAGAATAACTGGAAACTTTCTCAAATAAAGTTTTCGGAGCGAGCAGGACTCGAACCTACGACCTTAGCGGTGAGAGGTTAGTGATCTTGAGACGGCGCCTTAGACAACTCGGCCACGGAGGACCCTTTGTCCGGTTAAGGCGAGACTGGGGAGTCGCTGCTGCTACTTATGAAAATATGTGCAATTATGTTAGTGATGTTTAAAAACCCCATAAGCCATCTTGGGATGCTTTCAACTGATATTATACAGTTTCGCAAATTGTATTTTTACAAGCACACACTAATCGAATTAAACAAAATAGGCAAGATATAATAAACAATTGCCAATACCAAAATTTGTGTTTGATTGTTTGTCGTCATCTTTTTGCCATCAATGGCTAACAGATGATCAATTAACCTAGCCATTCTTTTCAGGGAAACTGGAAGGTTAAACCAGTACTCGAGCACATCACTCTCTGCAAGTAGTTGACAACCTTCTAACTTGAATCCGCGGCATCGGTTTGTTGCCAGCTGGTGGTTCGAACTCGCGATCCCTGCACTTATAGTCAGTCGCGCTACCGACTCTGTTAAGAGTTCCAGCCTAACAACATGGAAATGTATCATACCGGGTTTGAAACTAATCCTATATACTTCCATAAAGATGAAAAATGTCACTGATTCTACTTAGCTTATCACAGTCCTGATATCTCCCAAATCAGGTCTTTTCAGCTTAATGAAATATCAGGAAAATATGACTGTCCCACAATTATTGTG
The DNA here is from genome assembly GCA_029582155.1 of Panopea generosa. NCBI lineage: Eukaryota > Metazoa > Mollusca > Bivalvia > Adapedonta > Hiatellidae > Panopea > Panopea generosa. The sequence goes on from CM055909.1 coordinate 10,271,635, forward strand.
TCTTAACGCTTATCAAACTGTGGCGTCATTCAACTTTCCCTGACGCAAAGAATTGCCTGCATTTTCATTGGAGTCTACCACACCTTATTCGGGAGATATCAGGGACCGGGATAGACAGGGACCGGGATGAACTACTACTTCATTGAAATATATCTCAAGCAGGACTGCATAGTTATGTACGAACATTGGAGTCTACCAGACCTTATTCGGGAGATATCACGGACCGGGATAGACTACTTCTACCAGACCTTATTCGGGAGATATCACGGACCGGGATAGACTACTTCTACCAGTCCTTATTCGGGAGATATCAGGGACCGGGATAAACTAATACTACCAGACTTATTCGAGAGATAGCAGGAACCGGGATAGACTACTTCTACCAGACCTTATTCGGGAGATATCAGGGACCGGGATACACTAATACTACCAGACTTATTCGAGAGATAGCAGGGACCGGGATAGACTACTTCTACCAGACCTTATTCGGGAGACATCAGGGACCGGGATACACTACTTCTACCAGACCTTATTCGGGAGATATCACGGACCGGGATAGACTACTTCTACCAGACCTTATTCGGGAGATATCAGGGACCGCGATAGACTACTTCTACCAGTCCTTATTCGGGAGATATCACGGACCGGGATAGACTACTTCTACCAGACCTTATTCGGGAGACATCAGGGACCGAGATAGACTACTACTACCAGACCTTATTCGGGAGATATCAGGGACCGGGATAGACTACTACTACCAGACCTTATTCGGGAGATATCACGGACCGGGATAGACTACTTCTACCAGACCTTATTCGGGAGACATCAGGGACCGGGATAGACTACTACTACCAGACCTTATTCGGGAGATATCAGGGACCGGGATAGACTACTACTACCAGACCTTATTCGGGAGATATCAGGGACCGGGATAGACTACTTCTACCAGTCCTTATTCGGGAGATATCAGGGACCGGGATAAACTAATACTACCAGACTTATTCGAGAGATAGCAGGAACCGGGATAGACTACTTCTACCAGACCTTATTCGGGAGACATCAGGGACCGGGATACACTACTTCTACCAGACCTTATTCGGGAGATATCAGGGACCGGGATAGACTACTTCTACCAGTCCTTATTCGGGAGATATCACGGACCGGGATAGACTACTTCTACCAGACCTTATTCGGGAGATATCAGGGACCGGGATAAACTAATACTACCAGACTTATTCGAGAGATAGCAGGAACCGGGATAGACTACTTCTACCAGACCTTATTCGGGAGATATCAGGGACCGGGATACACTACTTCTACCAGACCCTATTCGGGAGATATCAGGAACCGGGATAGACTACTTCTACCAGACCTTATTCGGGAGATATCAGGGACCGGGATAGACTACTACTACCAGACCTTATTCGGGAGATATCAGGAACTGGGATAGACTACTACTTCGTTGAAATGTATTTGAAACAGGACTGCATGGTTATGTACGAACATTGGAGTCTACCAGACCTTATTCGGGTGATATCAGAGACCGGGATAGACTACTTCTACCAGACCGTATTCGGGAGATATCAGGGACCGGGATAGACTGCTACTGCCAGACCTTATTCGGGAGATATCAGGGACCGGGATAGACTACTTCTACCAGACCTTATTCGGGAGATATCAGGGACCGGGATAGACTACTTCTACCAGACCTTATTCGGGTGATATCAGGGACCGGGATAGACTACTTCTACCAGACCTTATTCGGGAGATATCAGGAACCGGGATAGACTACTTCTACCAGACCTTATTCGGGAGATATCAGGAACCGGGATAGACTACTTCTACCAGACCTTATTCGGGAGATATCAGGGACCGGGATAGACTACTACTACCAGACCTTATTCGGGAGATATCAGGAACCGGGATAGACTACTACTTCGTTGAAATGTATCTCAAACAGGACTGCATGGTTATGTACGAACATTGGAGTCTACCAGACCTTATTCGGGAGATATCAGGGACCGGGATAGACTACTTCTACCAGACCTTATTCGGGAGATATCAGGGACCGGGATAGACTAATTCTACCAGACCTTATTAGAGAGATATCAGGGACCGGGATAGACTACTTCTACCAGACCTTATTCGGGAGACATCAGGGACCGGGATAGACTACTTCTACCAGTCCTTATTCGGGAGATATCACGGACCGGGATAGACTACTTCTACCAGTCCTTATTCGGGAGATATCAGGGACCGGGATAGACTACTTCTACCAGACCTTATTCGGGAGATATCACGGACCGGGATAGACTACTTCTACCAGTCCTTATTCGGGAGATATCACGGACCGGGATAGACTACTTCTACCAGTCCTTATTCGGGAGACATCAGGGACCGGGATAGACTACTTCTACCAGTCCTTATTCGGGAGATATCACGGACCGGGATAGACTACTTCTACCAGTCCTTATTCGGGTGATATCAGGGACCGGGATAGACTACTTCTACCAGACCTTATTCGGGAGATATCACGGACCGGGATAGACTACTTCTACCAGACCTTATTCGGGAGACATCAGGGACCGGGATAGACTGCTACTGCCAGACCTTATTCGGGAGATATCAGGGACCGGGATAGACTACTTCTACCAGACCTTATTCGGGAGACATCAGGGACCGGGATAGACTACTTCTACCAGACCTTATTCGGGAGATATCAGGAACCGGGATAGACTACTTCTACCAGACCTTATTTGGGTGACATCAGGAACTGGGATAGACTTCTTCTACCAGACCTTATTCGGGAGATATCAGGAACCGGGATAGACAGGGACCGGGATAGACTACTACTTCATTGAAACATATCTCAAACAGGACTGCATAGTTATGTACGAATATTAACCACCTTTTGAAAATAATTTGTACAAACCTCTTCGACTTATAATTGTGTGGTGTACATGGTCTAGTGGTAGAGCACCGAACCAATGATAGGAAGGTCGTGTGTTCGATCCTCAGCCACGGCTATGTGTGGTGTACATGGTCTAGTGGTAGAACACCGAACCAATGATAGGAAGGTCGTGTGTTCGATCTTCAGCCACGGCTATGTGTGGTGTACATGGTCTAGTGGTAGAACACCGAACCAATGATAGGAAGGTTGTGTGTTCGATCCTCAGCCACGGGTTTGTGTAGTGTCCTTGAGCAAGATACCTTTTTCTGCATGTACTTAGTACTGGTTCTACCCTGGAAGACTTAAAGCGTGATTTGTTGTAAGAACTTGTTTCACAATCGAAGTAAAATAAATAAGTTTTAAACTCCACTTATAATTCCTGAATTTCTATAAAATTGTTCTCACATTAAAGTAATGTTAGCCTATTATTAGTGAATTTTTGAGCCACATTATTAAACTATTTTAAGCGATATTTACTTTTTTAGGAATATACATGAAAAGATAATTTAATTCGATGCTTTTGCTGACAAAATCATTAACCTTTACATGCATATACCAAAACTGTAAATATCTTCATCATTAGTTTGATAATGTGGCTCTGAAAGTCACCCGACTTTTCTTTATATTTTCAGAAAATATGTCCAAATTGATGTGTTCATAAATAAGTTTATTTCCGATTTATATACATAAACATGTACATATATACTCAGTCGTTTTATTTTTATTAAAAAATAATAATTTATGAGCGTCCCTACAGACCTGCACCTCGAGAAAGTGCATAATTCGGATATCTGTATCGGTTTTTTGTTACAAGTCACTTGGACATTTAAGTGGTGTGGTAGTATATTTGATAAAGTGTTTACCACTCACGTTAGATGTTGCGGGTGCGATCCCCAGCTTGACCCGATGACGCTTAAAACACCCAACACTGGTTCTAACCAGGAAGCGGACTCGAGATATAAGCTCTGAGATTAAATATACGAGTATAAACTAAATCGGTTGGATATGGTTTGTTTTAATCTACCTCCATAGTATGATAGCATATTGTTCAAGACAAATGGGTGACTATATCTGCCCGAGTGACCAAGGGAATGACAGATCTAATAGATTCTGAACATCATGGAAACTCTGCATGAAAGCAATTTTATAGCTTTAATAGAAATTGATTGGGTATTAAACTACAGACATAAATATCATGATTAAATGTATATTTAACAAATAAGTAATGTGAACTTTGTCGCCTTAAACAAATATTTACAGAATGTGAGGGCCACAATATACAACAGAAATATTTATACGGATTTGCATGAAGATAGACAACTTTGTAAATGCACACTCGTCATATTTTAGAGTCAGTTCATGCAATCCAGGACTAACAGGCGATCATTTTACCCAACGTCTCTTTCCTGGATTCCCGGAATGTTAACCGGTTTTCGAGACCAACCATCTTTGCTAGTAACTCTTGACCTGTTAACTTCTCAACACGAATCAACGATGAAAGGGGAAAACGGAAAGACAATAAGACATAATGTTATATACCAATTATCACAGACGAGTCATAAATAAAAGCTAAACGGATGCATATACAAGTTACTAAAATACTTTAGTTTATTTATCTTCTAAGTTTCATTTAAAAGAAAATACATGATTATTTTCATAAATAAAGTTATTGAGTAAGTCTATAAATAGTCAGTGCACTTTAGAAAGTGAAATTATTTTTTCGGCGTAGCTGTATAATATGGCTTTTTACCTATATTTTTGGGCCTAGGGCGCGTTCGATTCACGATTCTGGACAATCCGAACAACTGGAACAACACTCGAATGCATTGGAACAGTGTCCGGAACATGTTCCAGCTGTGTCGCTGAAAATGGTGGTGTTCTCGGAACAGTGACGTCACAAACACGGCTGTTATAACACTGGCACTATAACAAACAATTTATAGATTGATTCGATCTCAAATGATTTTGTTTTTGTATCCTAAAATCAATTGAAATAACAAAAATATGGTTGTGATGTTTATAGTTACAGATGATGCTGCATTATTTGGCACCAATGCAGAATAGATCTATCATATGTGTTGTCTTTTTCTTTTCTTTGAGCAAGTTTTAAACAATGGTGAGTGATTCATAAATACTAATTGAGATGAACCATTGGACATTGGAAGTGTGCACGCCCAGTGCTTACAAATATTAAGTTATACAACAATTATTTTGAAAAAAAATCATTTACATGTGTTTTTGATTTTCCTTTAACTTCGATTGATGACTGTTCTGGAACATCTTCTGAACATGTTCTGGACAATGAATCGAACGCACCCCTGGCCACTGAATGTGTGTGTTGGAAAGATAATATACTGTGTGTTTATTAATACTGTTTCAGAAGACACATATTAAATATTGGATTATATTAGTTTTGGTACCAAAAACTTGAAATATTTACAATTCAGTTTTTGCAATAATTTATCGTCGCAAGAGAAATCGAAATTAAACTTTTCACCCCGTTGTGCGCCTCGCTAACCCGCGCCTCGCTGACTCTAACCGAATGTCTTCCGAAGTTTGCCAGAGAACGCCGAGTAATAATGATTGTTTACAAAAAAATGTTTATATAACTCGAGCGTTCGTATCCACAAATAATCTTCGATCAATTTAAAATGAACAAGTTTCTAAATGCTTTAATATATATGCATTGTTGTTTTCAAAGATATTTTTACTATTTATTTTGTTTCATTACATGATGCTTTCTAATTTTTAATTTCATAGATGTGTTGAATAAATGCTTAAAATAAGTTATTAAAACAATACATTATTGACTTAAAAATGTTTGCAATTCATATAAGGAGGTAATTTATGAATACGACCCAGGAAAGTTATAGCAATCAAGATGTTAAGGTAAACATTTCCTTTGTGATCATTTCAGTTATTAATGAAATATATAATACCACGATTTAATGTTTTTGTTACTTTACAAGAAGACGAGGTTCTACAAAGCCACAGACAAGTAGCCATTTCTTATACAATTACTGTTTATTTTTACTGTTCTCGTCAAGCTTCTTGAAATTTTATACAAACACCATTTAAGAACGAACGGTTGCGATTCATTAAACTCCAATAAGTGTTACTGCCCCTTAATTGGTACAGTTATCACTGCCACCACGTAAAATATTCCACTGGATTTCAGCCTTATAATATCTTTTTACTTTCGATTTAAATTGTGGAAATTTTATATCTAAAATGTTAAATAGTATTTATTTAGCTTATAATACGAGTAAAAAACAAAAAAATAATACATAAATAATAATTCTACTAATTTCAAAACGCGTTTCTCGCACTCTGGTTGGTTTATTTAAATCGATCACATAGTTTCACCATCGTAAAGTGATTTGCTTGATGGGAGGGATAATTGTTTTGACAATATTTTGCGCAGAGTTTGGCGCGTTATAACTGATAAATCTATAGCTTAATTTAAATATTTGCAAATTGATCATGTTGACCATTGTTACAGAAATGTTTCTTAGATTGGGTTTACTGATTGCAAAATACAAAAGTATGGGCGGTATGCCTTATGACGTTTTTACAAAACATTTTGATTGTTGTGTCAGGCCAGTTATTTCGTACGGTGCTGCCATTTGGGGCTTTTAATCATGTTCATGTTTCAACACGATTCAAAATACAGCAATGCGTTTTTACCTTGGAACTGGCAAATATACCCCAACAGTTGCTAGAGTGATATTCGATTTTTTAAATAATTTTTAAGCTATGAATAGCGGTTGCATTAGCAACTCTTTTTCTCCTCACATTGTAATCATAATTATATACTTTTAATAACATTTTACACTATATGTCAAATTTAGCACCGGTCTCTCTTTTTTTACTGTGAATATAGCTGTTAACACTTGTATTGTTAAATATATTGCGTTTAATATTATGCTTGTTTATCAATAAACATGCAGATATATTAACGGATGTGTGATAAAATGTTAAAAACATGGCATGGTTATTTGTTAGATGTAATAATTGTTACACGTAGCCCATGTTTCTCTCCCAGCTTCATCTAAATGACGTAGCATAATATAGCATTGCTTAGGGTGTCTTGAATTGTTCATTTTGAGAAGACGTAACCAATACTTCACACACTGACTATAATAATTTATAAACAATGGTAACCTTCCACACTCATCTCTTGAAAAGGCGTGAAATGTATTCTTGTACAATTTTAAATAGCGAGTGCAGAATTAATTATGTACGTTTTCAATTTGCGTTGCTAACTCAAAACCCAATAACTCTGATCCATAAGTGAGGATAGGTGTGACCATAGTGTCGAATAATTTAAAAAATTCATTGTGATCAAAATATCAAACATTTTTTTGAAGTTTATAAATAGAAATGAGGGCCTTTTTACTTTGAACGGCGAGCATATCTTTAGCTTTCGACCATATTAGTTTTGGTGTAATGTATAAGCCCATAAATTTATAGCAAGGAACAGTTGTGATATTTGTCCCGTTATATGTCCAGATTTCATTTCTGCGTAAACAGCCGCCGTTTATAAACACTATGATTTTTTTTTTTTTTAGATTATTTTCATACCCGTTCTGTTACAAAAATGCAAAATTATATTAATCTGCGACTGCAAAAGTCGAACAGTATCACTGCATTTGGCAATGTCATCTGCATACAAAATGGCATATCTATCTTCAACTTCTTCAGTTATATGAATACCATTTGTACATGATTGTTTCAATTCATAAATTAAGTCATTAATAAAAAGATTAAATAAAATCGTGCTTAATTTACAGCCTTGTCTGCAACCAATATTACAGTTAAACATGATGAAAGCTTGGTATACATTTTAGGAAAGAGGGATAATAGTTTCCACCCATTCCTTTACGAATAAGACTATTAAATAATTGTGCATGGTTAATTGTGTCGAATGCTTTTGGTAAAATCAACAAATAAACAATAAAATCTCCCACCTTTTTTGCTTAGATATTTCTGTACCATTGCTTGAAGTTTTAATAAATCATCAATAGTTGAATACCCATTTCTAAAACCAGACTGAGCTTAATCAGTTTTATTATTATTTTTCTGCCCACTCGTTAAATCTATTAAACATTATTTGTGTTTAAATTTTATTTAAAGGGTTTATGAGTGAAATGCCACGGAAATTGTTTGGTCATTTAAATTTCCAGCTTTATGAAACGGACAAAGAATACTTTGTCCCCACACTTCAGGAAAATTCGAGGTGCCTAATATCCTATTATAAAGGGGGAGCAATACATGTAACATGTCGGTAAGGGTGCATTTAACTATCTCTGATAATATTTCACTATGGCCTGTGGATTTCCCAACTTTTAATTTCAGAATACTCCTCTTTAGCTCTTCTAATGAGAAAGAGTCATCAAACATCATCTACAATTTCATTTTCGGGTAAAATATTATCATGAATAAAATTATTTCCTGCATTTGCATAATATAGTAGATCTCTGAAGTGATTATACCAGGTTTGTTTTAAAATTGTGTCATCACAATGTTGATTATTTTTAATTCTAAACCTTTTTACTGCTTTCCAAAATAATTTTGGGTTGTTACGAGATTCTATGAGTTCTTGTCGAAATTTCTCTTGAAGATCAATCTGTTTTTGTTTACAGCAATATTTAAATTTATTTCTGCTTCTTGTATAATCTTGTAAACTAAATTTTGCATTGAATAATCTAAATAATCTTAGTTTTTGTAATTTTTCCCTTTTTAAATTTTTACATTCAGAATCCAACCATTCGGGTTGTGCAGGTTTACTATGTATATAAGTGGGTTTTATTCTCATGCTAATTGCAGCTTAATGAAACATGTCTACAATTTCATGCATAGCTTGGTTGATATCAGTACGGATGTCCTCAAGAATAGTATCTTATATAGTTGATAAAGTAGATCTTATATTATTCGAAATCTTTTCACTTTTGTTTCATTCCATTTAAAGCGTTTAAAATCGTTTGCATCATTGATTTTGTTATCATTGTCATCAGTATCACTGCTATTTTGTTTGGATTTAAATGCTAATCTACAAATAAGAGGAAAGTGGTCAGACTCGTGACGATCTCCTATCTCAAAATGTGTTATATGTGGAAACAGATTACTAGAAGCATATATATACATATAATATAGTTACTAACTTTGTATTGGGAGTGTGTTAGCAGCTGGCTATGATCACCCTATAATGTTGATTCAAAAATATTTTTAATCACATGAATTTTATGCTAACCATAAAATTATGTACCGTATATGTTGTATGTGCCGTTGTTATGACTAGGTATTTTACCAAACACACTATTGTTTATTATTGAAATATAACTACATGTATGTATAACTTAGAACATTTAAAATAAAATATACATAGAAAATTAATTTAGACTGGAAATATTTATATTAACCCATTGCAGCCGATGAATTAATTATGGAACTGTTTAAATACAATGTTTTGTCATTCTAATGTGGATGCAGGCACATACATTTTAAGCAAGAAATTATATTGCCCATCTTTGAACACCTAAAGTTTTAACCAACACTTATAAATACTGCTTGCATTTTTTTCAACACATTACCAGTTATATATGACACATTTTAATGGAGGACACCACCCAATTCATATGTAAGAAAACCAATGCCCTATCACAAGTTACTGCCTTTATCACCTTTATAGTAAATAACCCTGGATTCTGCTGATGAACTCGTTAATATAAGATCCAACCTGCTTCCTGTTCATTTAACAAAATCTATACTTGTGAAGTTTAACTCCTTGGGGAATAAATTGGTGTGTTGTAGATCTGCTTATTCATGAAACATCTCTACAATCGAATACATTAGAACTGAAATGGTAAAATCCTTATCAAGAGATGAATATGTACTTTCCTTGTGGTTAACAGGACAGCATGTACACAGACATGCACCACAATAAACTGTAAACACTGGCATGTACCACAATTAACTATAAACATTGACATGCACCACCATAAAGTGTAGAGCACATGGTCAAGTGGTAGACCCATGATCAGGTCCAACCCTCTGCCTCGTTTAAAAGAAGTATTGTCCACCATCAATCTTCCATATTTTGATCACATTGCGGGCTTTTCAATTGTATTTAATTTAATTTAATACAAAACAGAATCATGACTGATGATTTTTTTTCATTACACGAGATTTTGTTGACAGTAGCCCTATAACTAAATTAAGGCCTTTGTATAACTCCGCCGAATCTTGAACTACTTTAAAGATCGTCAATATTCATAATGCAGTCAAACCTGTCTTAAGCAGCCAGTCAATTTAAGGAGCAATAGTGGTCTTTTAAAACAGATTATTACTTAAAACAGGTTAATTTTCTTTGAAAGCATACGAATGGAAAATACGAAATGCGGTTGATTAAGGCAGGTGACTGCTCAATAACCTCTTACACAGGTTTTTCTGTATATGTTTGACATGAAGTTTACTTTTTTTCACTAATTTAATAGTCTGCCCTTTTTCAACATTTTTGTCTGAGCCCCTCAGATGGCTCCCATCCTTAAATTCTGTTAAGTTATTACAAATTATGATCAGGCTGCAAACTCTGCCCCAATTTAATTTTGGTACTTGAGCAAGCCCATCCACAACCACACAGAGACATAGCGTAATTCTTTGTATGTAGATAATATACTTTTTTCCGATAACAGATTCAAATTGATATATTGTAACAGCTTTTTTATGTATCTATCTTCTTCATGTTTTAAAATATTAAAGTTTCATTGTACAAACACGTTAATATTAAAACAGTGTTCATAACGCAATCATCGTGTGTATCATGCTAGCATGAAGAAGAAGAATTAATAGAAGAAAACGAAGAAGAAGATGAAGAAAAGAAATGAAGAAAGAAAAAATATGTCGATTTTGTTACCTCGTAATAGGTGTAGTGAACTCGAGGTCATCATACACTTAACCGTAAACATATGATAATCATTTTAATTATGACTTATGATTAAAAAAGACAATGAACAAATACAATTTTATAGACGTTTTAAAAAATTTAATGGCGGAAATAAGTGTGATTAAACATTCTCATAATACTAATCAAATGAAACAAATATTTTAAAATGAGAATGTTATTTCTAAAATTGACTAAGATGGACAGAAGAGAAGAAACATCTCGATTAAGCCTGGCAGGAAGATACAGTTTTATCTTCGTGTCTCACTTATCAGGCTTTAGATATATAAAACATAACGTTGATAAATGTCATTAATAATGCAATGTTTTTGTTCTGTTTTGAAAAAGCGGTTGTCGTAAATAACTTTTACGGAAAGCACTGTTTTAAGTTATTGCTCATGATGTTTCATACACGTGACACTAGTTCAGTATCATCAAACAAAATTAAATTGGTGATGTGAACTTAAAACTGCATCAAGACGAGCAACGTTTTAATTTATCAATGTTTTCTAAAAGTGTAAGAAACCGAACAGGATCGTGTTGGTTTTAGTATTACGCCTAAATATTCCAGCTATGATATATATGTGAACATCATCCAGTATTTTCCTTTTTTTAGTTTAAAGCCTTTTTCAACACATTTCAGGTTAAATATGGCATATCAAGCTTAACTGGTGGATGAAGAACTCAGATTGAGTCAGACTGATTAGAATCACATTCCTTCTGCAAGAAACGGGCACACTTTCTCACAACGGGACTCGAACCTGCGACCTTAGCGGTGAGAGGTAAGTGATCTTGAGACAGCGCCTTAGACCACTCGGCCACAGAAAACCCCTTTAACCATTCTTAACTTGGATTTACACCATGTCCAGAACATTACATGTTATGCTTGCCATCTATATTAATATGTGGACGAATCAAGTGTCACACTTTCTCACATAAAGTATTGGACCCACAACGCTTAAAGGTGAACGCATTGATGTCCCAATGCCAAACTGCCGATTTGCCTAAATGTGTTGTATTAAATAAGTACTAAAATACTTTTGTTTTAAATGCTTTCATTACGGGAATAATGCATTTGAAAACATATAATATTAATACTACTCTATTCATAATGTCAGGACACATTTAGTTTAATATGTCTTATACCTTTATGTAATGTTCAAACATCTCATCGATGGATACTGTGATGGCCGAATGTCATTAAATAATAAACATCAAATACGATCATGTAAAAACAAATACTGGCATTACATGCATAAGCACGTGTTTACAGTCACCACACATAACAATAGTATGACACCTCCTATATGGTCAACTTTGGTCTGATTATTTAAATGAAACAATCATTGACATAAGAAAATAAAACAGTAAACATATCATTTAAAGAACACAGTCAAAATAGCAGATGAAAGCTTAGTATATACTATCTATTTTTAGTTCGATTGCGAAGTAAGTTCCTACTAGTAGGTAGAACGTTAACAGAGTGTTGTTTTAAAGGCCATCAGATCGAGTCTGGGATCGAACCAACAAACTCTTGCGTGAGCGGTTATCACATTAGCCACTAAACTACCTCCCAACTGAGAAGTGTTTTTCATACTAGTATCTATCTAATATACAAGTCTGCAATACTGGAGGTACATAAGGATACGACCGAGATTACTTTAAGACGAGTATAAAAAAAACCAAACGAAAAGCAAATAAAGAGATAACTTCAGCTTGTCTGTTAAACGGCATAAACGCAAAAAATAAAACCAAACAAGCATCGCTAAAAAGTGTGAACTCCAAAGGGATACTCGTGGAATGAAATGTATCTTATCGGTCTGATATTAAATGAGATGGATATGCACTTACTGTCGCCATTTCTTAAACATAAATAAGGAAACCTCCAGATTTTATCAAGACCAATTGCATACCCAAGTAGAGACAAAATAAAATCAAGACTTCTTGGCCATGTTTCTCTCTCAAGCGATGTTGATGAACCACTTTCGTCCGAAGTTTATTCAGATAATGCCGTTGAGTCTTTAGTGTTATGTTCATTTTGGATGAATGGCTCTTCGTGATCAATGCTGTGGTAAACGCTGGCAGTATTTATGTCACGTGGAACGGCGTCAAGTCCATCATCATTGTTTTCATTTCCATGCATGCCATAAAAGTTGTGAAGCGTTTTATTTTCCATAGCTATGACACTATTATTTAAAAGTTTGATATTAACGTAACGAAGTTACTGTTATTAAATAAACTTCCATTATAATATTAACAAGCGATTTGATTTTAAAATAGAAATCTGCTGTCGCTTGCCCGTGTAGCATGTGTGCAATGTCAACGTTGATTTCATTCGAATATCAGAGTAATTGATAACAAGTGGTTAAACCGTCGGCATCACACCCATCATCCAATGCATCAGCTACTCTCGTTATAGTTACATGTATGGTTAAACAGCGTAATATATCTAACACAAGCGTATATGTATATATAAGTACTTAAATACAATTGAGTGTTGTTGCTTGTTGTGTTAAATTTTTTTTCAAAAGCAAAGTAGCAATTACTCATAGTTATAGCTAAAATAAAACATTTACTGTAATAATTTTTTATAAATTGTGACCGTTGTGATGTGGTTTTGTTGCCTTTGTTGCTTTTCCCCTCACATTTTTTATCATGTGTAAATATTCATGCAATAATTCATACGGTATAGCATCTGAGTTGAGTTATATTCACTGCTGTACCTAGGAAACACAGGTTATAGAGCACGAGTGTATATATATGTATATTGCCTCCTTTTGAAGTACTAGGAATTCATAATACAAGATATGTGATGTCGTTGGTATATATATATGACTTCTAAGCGTCACTTTGGATCTCTTCCACTAAACCACATATCATAGCAAAGGCCATTTGAGTGTGTGTATAAAGTGTCTTACCCATTCTGCGACATGACACCAATTCCTGACATCCAGTTTTAAGCAAAGTATATCCACACAGACTATTTGAGTTTCATTCTGAATACTTAATGCCATAATAATCGAGCACTCAGAAACTTAAGTGTTTTCTCTGACCTACTTAGGTAAAATATAACCACTTGTGTAATTCGTGCTACTCAATTCAATATTTTAATTCAATAGTTTATTTAGGCATATGAACATACATGTTCGTCGCCTTGACATATTTATATATACTTAACCATTTGTTAATACAATGCGTTCCTTACAAACATTAGAGTAACTAATTAATTTTCGCTTAAATATATACATGTATATGGCTTTATATAAGAAACCTTTATATTATTTGAAACACTTATCACATGTATTTGTATAAGTATGATTTGTATTTGTATCTAATGAGAAACTTTTACAGTTTAAGTCAATAAAATTATGTTCTGTTCTATTCATAAAAATGCCTATCATTATGTCCAGACAAATGTGTTTCCTATTTGGCTATGGACTGTACATCACCTGTTTTCTCCAGGACTATTTTGTTTCGATAACCGCGTGGTCATCACGCTAATTATTTTTAATGTCATAAATAAGTAAACAAGAGTTGTCATAAGACAACAAAGTCCGCCTTGGGATAAAACTCACCACCCATGCAAAGATTGAGATTGGATGCAAACAACAAAACTTAAACTAAACGCAAAAGTTTAGCCTGGGTGTCTACACACGACGCTGACGACGACGCCGAGGTTATGGTAATAGCTCTCCTGGACATTGTCCCGGCGAGCTAATAAGTCAGTTAATAACAATGTAAATAAGTGATTAAATAAATAAGTAAATTAGCATGTACGAGTACGTGTAATAAGAAACTCAGTAAATACCTTTCCAAATTGTCAAATGAACTATTACTTCTAAGTCTAATGTACTTTCTATAGAATTTATTCAATTAACCATAACAAACCATTATGCAATGCACGCACTTTTCATATAATGCATGTATTTTTCTTTTATACTTTTAGATCCTTTCATTTCTATTTTGTAAAGATTTCTGTCACAGGTTAGAAAGTAATCCGAAAGGTGTCAAATCCATTTCATATTCATTAGTTTGACCGGTACGGTAGAAACAGAAAATGACTAAAACATGTCGTGAGACAATACGATTTTGTGACAATTGCAGTTTGTAACAGAACTGAGACGAAACGTACAGTAATCTAGATAAGTTTTATCTAAATTATATAAATCATGAAACATACTAAAGTGCGAATAAGGAAGTCAGGCCGGTTGATAAATTATCACATCTCAGCGGCTGACGTAGAAGTAATCTGTAATTAGCAATTAAATGACTAATAAAATGATCAGGTATACGAGGCTAATAGCGAGCTAGCTCGGTACATCCGGTAATTTATAATCAATAAAAGTCATGGATGAATCATGAAACTCTTCGAAGGCGTAGATAGAAGCCCTACTTAAACTGAGACATTTTGGGCAATCTGAGGGGTACTTTTAGAGACCATGGGGGTCAGGTCGCGTTATTGTCGCACTAAATAAAACTTAACTAGATTATGTTTATTGTGTTTAGATTAGAATAAACGGACTTTTAATAAACATTAATAAACCCAGCTAACTTATGTTCGTCTTGTATCTTTATACTACAAGTTACATGTAATAACTTATTAACCATTTACTCCATAGATACGCGTTTTCCCGCACAACTGACACAAGGCTTTTGAAAACAGTGCAGGTAGTGTTAAGATTGCTCGTCACGAGCAATCTGAACATTTCCTTCACTGTTTTCCACTCTGTAAGTTAATATAAACATAATTCACTCAATCATTCAAAAGCCTTCTATATTACAGGTGTCCAAAGGCGTCTATATTAGAGGTGTCCAAAGGCGTATATATTAGAGGTGTCCAAAAGCGTCTATAGGAAGTAAAGGGTTAAGTATGAGGTTTTGGATAGTAATACTTATAACATGGGTATATATTTATAGCTGTTTAGATTTATTTCATGCACGAGTACATGTATACTGAACGGAACAGCTAACCCACCACCTGGCATTTTATGTATTTTCTCAAAAGTATTGAAGCAATTTCCTTGAAATTTGGACTTGAATAAGAACACTGCCGTGTGAAATCAGTGCATTATCGTCAGTCTGTTTAAGTATTTAGATGATGCTACTCAATTTTTTGACAAAGCTTTCAAAAATACAAAAGCGTCGCGTTAGCTATTCCGTCCAGTACATAGCAAAGCTGAACATCCGCGTGTGTTCCTTGCAATTCAACTGCAACGATGGCCATGTACAGCTGCACTTTTCAATTTGATTCCTTGTTTGTTTATATATATATATATATATATATAATAACTTGTGAATAACCAAGACATAAATATATATATATATATATAAATATATATATATACATATATAACAGCTTATTATCACAGAATTACATTATTGTGCGAATCATATTGCAATATCTAATATATTGTATGTTCCGTTGTTTAAAGTTTTCAATATGGACCGTTGATACATCGTAGGTGTTTAGGCAGTGCGAGGTCATTGAACTGGTCTCTAAAACTTCATGATTTAATCCCATTTTATCTTTACATCATTAGATTTACTTTCTTGATCATGAATCGTGTCTGCTGTCTAACATACACACGTATAAACGATATATGATTAAGTGTTCGCTGCACCTTTAGGAAACTGTCTGATAAGTGTCATCTATTCAGGTTTAGCATTACATGAAAAATATTTGTTCAGTTCTAAATAGTATGAACAAAATGTATTCGTTTCTTATATGGCATGTAAAATATCTATTCAGTTCTTCAATAAGTTGTGTTATTTCTATCGAGTTCCACAATGAGTTATATTATATCTTTTTAGTTCTATAAATTAAATTTTCAACTTGGTGTCTATCTATTCATATAAATGTTTTACTAAGTAACACATTTCTACATTATGTTATCCAATTGCTTCAACGTTTTATTGTTAACATTTCTAATTTCTTGGATTGATCAATTTCTTCAAACGTATGTTTTACCGTCATCTCGATTATTATTTTCTTCATTGTTTATACTTTTCTCCATCGTGATCTCGTTGTATCTACATTTCATCACATGCTTTTGTATTTATGTTATACATGCGCAAAGTTTGACCATAGCAATGGACACTGTTGGTGGAAGAAATAGCTTTAGGTGTTAACGACTGTGGGCTGGGGATAACCTTTAGAATTTGTGCAGTAAGGAATTATTGAAGAATGGACATGCTAAAGTAACACCCACTTAAACAATATTTAAAACCATAATTTAAAAGCATGATGTATTTGTGGTCAGTACAAAAAGGCATGCATGCATAGGTAGCTTAATTTAGAATTCAAAAAGATGAAAACACATTATCAACATTGGACATAGCATTTAACGGATACAGCCACCAAAAACAGAAAATTTAATGATTGTATGAATTTTTTTGAACTGAATTTAATTGTCTTCTTCATGGTCCTATATGGTCCTACATGGCATAGCAAACCTCACGTGGAAAATTTCTGATACTGAGATAGACTCAACTCTTAGTTCAAACCAAAAGAATGCTTCACCAAATAGAAGCGTTTAACTTGTTAAAAATTCTAATACAGCATAATTATATTCAATACAGTTGTTAAACTATTACAATCGTATATATTATATATATATATATCACAAAAGAAATAGCATTGCAATACTCCGTTCACAAATAGCAACAGTATTCCAATACTCCGTTCATAAATAGCAATAGTATTGCAATACTCCGTTCATAAATAGCAATAGTATTGTAATGCTCCGTTCACAAATAGCAATAGTTTTATTATAACGATTTCAATTGGCAACCCTGCATGACATTGATTTATGAACATTCATACGTATAGTTATTAGTCAAAAGGCGTAAGTATGATAAGGGCTGTTTTTGGCCCCAGCTTGAATTTTGATGAAATGTATCTATATGTACCCCGTAATATATTAATTTAAACAAACCATACAAATTAATATGTTACCTCATCTACTTAACCAAAAAAAATGTCATATTTTATAAGTGTATCATTTCTAGTGAAAAGAGAATTTTTTTTTCTAGGAATATAATCACATAATAAATGTATTATTGTAATAAAAAAAATTGAAGTGATTTGCATTGACTGCAAGGGAAAAAACTCTGTATAACCAATAATTTCACAAGAAATACCATTTTTTAATAAAATAAAAAAAATGCACCAATTTGTTTTAGCAAATTTGTTGATAATATGTGATATATCTACATTCTTATTTATAAATGAAACGTTACTGGTGTAAAAGAAATCATAAATATGTGACAGTTCGTTTGGTAACCTTGGTAACCAAGTAAATATGTTAAAAACATTAAAAAAATGTTGATAAAATTTCTAAAAAAATAACCGCATGTTTAAATGTAAAACCAGTTGTTTATCTTAAGGTATATTGTTTATAATGTGCATATGGATTTGAATAATATATCGTTGCAGTAAGATAGATGGAATGGAAAAAATTTTGTCATTAACAGCCCGGGTCAATTTTTGTGAAATAGCATATCATAGTTTTCATTTCCACCCTCCATGTGTTCACGTGTGAACATGTATGATTTTGCAAGTTTTAACTGATATACGCCTAATGTAATATTTCGAAGATCCTCTTCATCAAATTTAGGGAAATCTAATAGCTGAAGAGACTGTATTCCGGCCAAACATGCGGTTTGTCTATCTAGTCCATCCTTAAGGATTTTGTCCATTAATGCATTGTTTTGCTTGGCAAGATATAACATGCGAATGCCAAGTAATTCATCATTAGTATCTGTTTAAAGACTTGCAATATTTGTTGCATATTGCGGATATTAGCCGGACATATTTACCTATGAATGGGATATGTGTATTTGGAATAACATTGTTTAAATACTAGCAACATTTTATTCTTCCATTGGCAGACTCCACTACCCATCTTATTTTAGTAACAAGTCGTGATGAGTTGCTTTCTTCTACTGTGTGTTGTTTTGCTCCTTTTTTCAAAAACACAGGCATTTCGGTTTTCAGTCCTAATTCATCAAGAAACTCTAAAGAATCTCTGAATCCTTTATCGACTATAAGGACATCGTCTTCCTTCAACAAGTCTTTTATTGTTTCGATGTTGTGGTTGAATGCATGTTTTAAGATGTTAGCATCGTTGTTTTTACCGTCACTGAGATATGTGCCTGAGGCGCTAACAATATATCCTGTTGTGGTTACTATCATCATAGGTTTA
Organism: Panopea generosa; assembly: GCA_029582155.1. NCBI lineage: Eukaryota > Metazoa > Mollusca > Bivalvia > Adapedonta > Hiatellidae > Panopea > Panopea generosa. The sequence continues at coordinate 10,290,731 of CM055909.1, forward strand.
ACTAACGGGCGTTTTTTATGCATGCTGTAGGAACGTCTCTGAAATGTGAATTGTGAGCTTTTCTGTATGTATATGTTTGTACCATCTATAACAAAACTCGCTGGTTCATTATAACCACCAAATAGCGTTTGTGCTAGTTTTCTGGTATGTTGGTCTATAACAGTTTTTCTGTCAATATGTTCAAATCCTATATATTTTGGTACAAAGTGTGTCGACAACGCTTTTCGTGCAGAAACAATAGCTCGTTTAATTGAATCAATCCCACAGTTAAAGCTTGTTGACAACAATTTGTTTGACATTCCAGACCGCAGTTTCGTAAGATGAATGCCGATACAGGTTCTTTGTGATCGATTTTTAGATTCACGAATGTCTTTTACGTGCTCACATATTTCATCAAATGCAGATTTATAAATGCCCATTAAATTATGGTAATCTGAATCGGACATTGATGTAGTATCAAAATTAATTCTTGTTTTTTTTCATTTTTCATGGCAATATCCCTGATATTTTGTATATTAATGGTTTTGGGTGATAGAAAGGTTGCTGTTTTCTTTTGAGGCAGGACAAAACACTGATTATCATCGTTTTCACTTTCGCAATCGTTTTGAGTCATTGCTTTTTTTTACGTTGGGAACATCTACATTTATTGCATATCACATCAGTTTCTTCTACACATATCATTAATGTCTTATAAAGATGTTTTCGCAAGCCTTTATTTGCTGGACCTGTCAGAGGTCGCCTATCCCGGGGTTTTGTTCTTTTGGAGCATATGACACATGGATATGCTTTTATCCTGAAAAAATACTGCTGTTAATATTAACATGCTAGAAATGCATATGTCCTGCAAGTACGTGTGACTGTTAGTGTGAAGATATGAAAATCTTTTTAGTTGCATATTTAGTACTGTTTCTATCCAGGAAGTCAATGAGTAAGATTTTTTTTTCAGTTGAAAGTACTTGTTTCAAAATCTATGTAAAGTAAGTTTGTTTAAAACGAACAACAATTTTTTTAGTAATTCAATCCTACGAGTATGAATGTACCTTGTTAACAGAATAGCTTGGTTATTCAAATATCATAAACATCAATGTATTAAAAGCAATTTCTTTTTTTCAGCGTGTTAAGAAGTTTAACAAAACTGAAACTTCTAGAAGTTTATAACGATTAGACTAAACTGAGACTAAGCTTTTACTTTAAATAATTACCGTATTGTTTTGCTTTTATTAGGCTCCATATCAAACTCAGGGCTAAACTATCTTCAGCAGTCAAGACTGAAAAAAGAAATATATATTTAGTTTAAAAAAAAAAATAATCACATAGCCAAATTAAAAAAATGGTAAAATAAAAAGTATTAATACATGTAATAATAATTATTATAAATAGAAAAGGTATTTTAAACACAAATCTAATATAAACTAAAAAAAAAAGAAAAAAAAATGCTTATGAGGGGAATTGAACTTTGATCTTCTGCATGACAGTTCCTGGCTCTCCGTATTGAGCTACTGGTCCATGCGACATCTTCGTGGTAAATATAAAACTGACCAAAAAAATCAATAAAACGCATACATCTACAGTACACGTGTATATCTGGAGTTTTCTATTCGGAATTCAGCTTTCTTAAACAAAACACAGAATTATTTATTTTATGAAATGTTCGTGTTTTAAATGTTTGCAAGTAAAATTATAATAGTTTTTATTAATTACAAACTTTGATAAGTGTAAATAAAGTTTACCTCATTCATAATCGTCTGCAAAACGTCAACAATTCAACACGTGTACACGTCTGCATTGTCTGTAGACTACTGCGTTGTATTGCAATGCATATATAAAAACTCATTGTCTGTTGCAATATCGGAAAAAACAGTACCCGGTCTTATTAAAATAAAAAAATTTAAATGTTTAGAATCTATTGATATTTCCAGGATGTTGTCAGAATGTAAACACCGCCTTGCTCAACCTTGACGGTGTTACGATAGAAATAAACAAAGACAGTTTGTACGTGCGTGTTTAACCGATAATTTAGTAATAAAATAAATATAACTGTACACATTTACTAATGTAAAGCATTTTTGTTTTCTACTGAAAATAACAATTTTCCTGATATAACATGTACTCTCTAAAGGTGTGTTTATGGACGTGAAACATGCATGTGTTCATATTTATACAGTACATATCGGCTAATATTTTTTGGTGTTTTTATCTTCGTATATTAAAAAAATAAGTATTAACGCAAGTAAGACCCAACTTGCCCTTTTCATACATGATTGATTGATTGATTGAATATTTAGCGTCATTCTTATGCCATCGAGGGCTAACAGACGATCAGTTAACCTAACCACTGTTTCCTGGGATTAACCAGTACTCGAGCACACCCCGTCTCTGCAATAACTGATAACTTTCCCACTTGAATCAGTGGTGAGAGACGAATGATAATGAGACAAATGTCGTATATCAATCATCACTGAGACTGTTGCCGGGCGGGGGATTCGAACTCACGACCCCTGGATTGATAGTCAGACGCGTAACTGACTGAGCTAATCGGGCCCGGCTTTCGTACATGAAAGATTTATATAAAGTAAACAACGTTTCAAACGCACGTTATGGGTCTTGCTTGCGCTCATAGTTAAATCTATAAAGATAATGAATAGGTTTTACTAAAATTGCCGGGATATTCAATGATAAGTCTAGGTGTGACGTGACGTCACAGTGATCAAAATGTCAAAATCATATCATTTTATAAAGGTGTATTATTCATAATGGAAATTAAAAAAAAATCAAATAAAAACACTTTTTATTTTATCGAAGATTTTGGGCCAAAAATTGTATATACCACACCTATGCCTTTGTTTGAGCAATTACAAAGAGGGTCTGAGGAAGCTCTACTGATTCATAGAGGCCGTGACACTTTTTGAAATTCCACAATATTTACCATCTTTGTGGGGGGTCGTCTTAACAACATTCTTATGGAAATTGAATCCTCTTTATTGAACAAAATCAGATTTATTATTACTAGACAATGCTTTAGAACTCAAATTGAACAACATATTTACCCAAATGGACAAAAGAATGAGAATTTTCCATTTTCCCATAGTAGTCCTATGTAAAACTCAAAGACCCCTTACAGGGCCTCAATAAATCCCAGTTTCCCTTGATTTGTACAAACTTAGATTTCTCAATCATAGGGATAAATTATATCAAATATGAATAAATTTGACTGACTGGTTGTTGAAAATATCAACAATATCATATTTGTTATGACTAGAAGTTGCTTCAAAACTCAAACTAATAAGTTATAAATGAATGATAAAAAAGAGAATTTTCCGTTTTCCAATAGTATTCCTATATAAAACTCAAAGTCCCCTTACAGAGCCCTATATCAAGACCCTTGATTTGTACAAACTTTAAACCCATACTCATTGGGATAATCCATACCAAATATGAACAAATTTGACTGACTGGTTGTTGAAAATAAGCTTTATGACAATGTTCAATTTTAATCATTTTGTGACCCCACTGGCCCCTTTTCGAAAGTCAATTCTTCGTATCGAACAATATCATATTTGTTATGACTAGAAGTTGCTTCAAAACTCAAACTAAAAAGTCATAAATGAATGATAAAAAATAGAATTTTTCGTTTTGCAATAGTATTCCTATATAAACTCAAAGTCCCCTTACAGGGCCCTATATACAAGATCCTTGATTTATACAAACTTTAAACCCATTGGGATAATCCATATCAAATATGAACAAATTTGACTGACCGGTTGTTGAGAAGAAAATTGTTGAAATTATCTATTTTAACCTTTTTTTTACCCACCCTGGTCCCTTATGGAAAATCAATTCTCTTTATTGAGCCAAGTCTTATTTCCTGTGACTAGATGATACTCCAGAACTCAAATTGAATAATAAATTTTGCCTAAATAGAATTTCTGTTTTCCCATAGTATTCCTATGTAAAATTTACATAGGGATATTTTATGCCAAATATGAACAAATCTGACATGCCGATTTAAAAAAAAACAGCAGTTTCCAAATTCCAAATTTTTATCCATTTGGGACCCCTCTTGACCCCTTAAGACAGTGGAACCCATTCATTTTTAAAAATCTGAACCTCCTTCTCCAAACAATGCTTCTATGAAGATATAGGCAAAATCATTTCCATTTAAAAATAAAATATTATGACATGTGTCCCCTAATTGAACATTCGAGATGGGGTCATTTTTATCCATAGAGACACCATTTGAACAAATCTAACACAACTATAGTTGGTTATCATCACTACATAAACATTTAGAAAATCTGTTGGGCTTTTAATGAGAGGAAGATTTGTTTAAGTTTTGGACTATTTTTAGTAATAGCGGCCATCTTGAATTTTAGATCGATAAAAAACTTCTGTATTGTCTCCCATGCAATAGAAACATTCATGTGAAGTTGCAGTTTAATTGGCATAGTGGTATCAGAATAGATGAGAAAAAAGAGAATTTTCTGTTTTCCCATAGTATCCCTATGTAAAATTCTAAGTCACCTTACAGGGCCCCTATAAATTTTAGCCCCTAAATTCTTATTTGCAATCAACCCCCTACACATGGGGATAATTTATGCCAAATATGAACAAATCTGACATATCGATTCTTAAGAAAATGATTTTTGTAATTCCCAATTTTTACCCTTTTTGGTTCCCTCCTGACCCCTTAAAACAGTGGAACCCAGTCATTTTTAAAAAATTAAACCTCCTTCACCAAACAAAGTTTCTATGAAGATCTTGGGAAAATTATTTCCATTTTAAACAAATAAATATTCTTTTAGTAACGGCAGCCTTCTTGAATTGCAGATCGAAAAAAAATCTCCTATATAGTGACCTATGCAATAAAAACATCCATGTGGAGTTTTAGTTTAATTGGCCTAGTGGTTTCGGAGAAAGTGCTGCTAACAGACGACAGACGACGCGCATTCGCATAAGCACTTCTGGCCTTTGGCCAGTAGAGCTAAAATGATACAATAAAACTGGATATGAGGTATAAGTAACCATACTTTGGTTTATGAGTATTTTATTTGTTATGCACATTCATTCCATCGTATAACCTAACATAATTCACTAATTTTGTTTATAAACACATTCAGAACAACAAACAATGAATGGAAAATGAAAATTGTACATTTTGTTAACATCTTATGATGGTGACGACATTCAACAATGTACATCTAATTATATAATTGTATATGTCGCCCAAATGGTGCAAAAATCTATTAAGTGCCTTCTTATTTCATATTCACTTGGTACCTTATTGCTCAAATGAGACGATGTACTCTTGAATGTAAAGGTTAATATATTGAGTATTGCAACGTTTGACACACGTATATCATATGAACTTTCAACAAACCGGATCCATTTCCTACATATAATTAAAACTTAATCTTAATTAACATGTCCATGACAGAAATCCCGCTTTCAACGTAGATTATGGGAAATAGTTTAACTGATTCTAATAAAATGACAGAAAACAAATCCTGACATATCACCTTAAAATCACACTTCAGGCTGGGCCACGTAAAATATAAACACAAATCAAACATATCAATAAAAAATAGGTATGGTAAATATATATCGCAATGTGAATATCATACAATGAGCAAGCAAACATTTTCGTATGCTCCACATTCATGTCATCATCGAAAGTGAGCAATATTCATAACAAAACAATATATCGCTGGGTAGTTAAAACGTGTTATTCCCCAATATTAAAAAAAAAATCTTTATATCGTGTATACTGCATCAAATCAATTCTTACAACTATTAACGGGCAAATATATATAGATACAAAGTTGTTTTTCTATCAATCCAATACAATCTGGTCTTTTCATATAAAACACATATAGCACATTTTATCCAGATTACTGTACCGGTAAATGTACGAAAAACAAAATCCTATTTCTAGTAAAATGCAAAATAATGTGATTTTTTATTCAATCTTTATTCTGAAAAGGCTGTACATATATATCTGCATGATGCAATTTAGTATTTATGTGTAAACCCTTATTTTCGTTTATTTTATTTTTTTAAAAAGGCATCCCTCTTGTGACTTGTTCAAAAGCATCTTATTCTGCATATATTTGGTAATGCAAATCTATCATATCTATTTGTTTTATCTATGTGTATCAGCATCTTGGATAACAGCTTGCTACAAGTTTCATGAAAACTGATTACACTTTCTTAAATACGATGTGCCAGACAGCCATTGAGCACTTAAATATTAAGATCTCCATATGCTTAAACGTTAATTGATGTTAAAATTTATTTGATGCACAAACGTGAGTAAAACAGATTTCTAAATTGCCATGTCCATGAGCGAAGACCCTCTGTTTACTTTCAAAGGATTTGTCAAAATATTTATAACAGTTAATAATGAAAGTTATCAAGTACTATGCAAATCATATCGCAAAATCCAATACGATGTTGTACATCAATACCAATACGCACATTGTATGTTCGGGTGATTTAGTTATTAATATCGACCGTTGCTATAGCGTAGCTCAGTTGGCAACGTAGGATTGTAGAACTGGTCTCTTCCTCTAAAACCCCTCGACCGAATATGACTTGAATCCCGCGTTATCATATCGCCTTTCCATTGTCCTATCTGACAATCGACCTGAACTTGAGTAGCCGTGTTCACTCCGTTTTCTAAAGTGTATAAATCAATCATGATTTTGTTCTCTTTATTTCTGTAAAATGTCTGTTCAGTTCTGAAATTACATGTGTAGTCCTTTATAAAAATTGCATACCGGATAAGGCTTGAAATGTCTGTCACTGAAATGCAATAAGTTAATTACAAATACAACAGAGCACTAGATATGCACATGTGGTTATTGTATTATTTTAGAAGTATACGTAGTTAAACACATTACCATAGATCTTCTTTACCTCGCCTGTCGTGTGGAGGGAAAGGGAGTTAACATTGAAACCGAAGGTAAGATCAACTTAAATCAGAATATGATTATAGACTAGAAGTACCTCAATACGTTATTATCTCACTCTTTGTCTTTACACATATGTATACACTTCAGGATCAGAACTGTTCGAATTAATACTGTCGACCATTTACTTAAAAGTATATATTGAATTTCCCTATTCACGACAGGGGAGGTAATTGTGTAGGCAATTTATAATTCTTTATGCAAATAACTGGAAACTTCCTCAAATAAAGTTTTTTGAGCTAGCGGGACTCAAACCTACAACATATCGATGAGAGGATTGTGATACTGACACGGCGTCTTAGACCACTCGACCACGAAGGACCCCTAAAATTAGTATATATAACTTCATGTCCTTATTCATATATAATAGTTAAAACGACTATTATAACACCCACACTCAAGATATATTAAAACGCAACACAGAGTTTACAGGGAACTTACATGGAGATGAAAACAATGTTATGTTATTCAATGACATCCCAAATAAACAACCAATAACATCATCAGACAATAATTACTGTAGGATAAAGATATATACACTCGTGCTTTATAGGTTGCGTTTTCATATTCATTCATGTGTTGCGTTTTCATATCTCTTAAGTTGGGTTCATCGAAACACCTCAAAACAACCATAAACATGAAAAACAATTAGAGAAAATACAAATGTATAAAAAGAACATTTAATAAATGATTGAATGTTAAAAAAGTAAGATTGTTTTTATCAGAAAATTATCAGAGAAAATTATTAGATATCCCAATCAACGTGCGTTTTTTCCTGTCTTTTTGATACAGTCATTAAACTGCACAGGTTCATTTCACAATATCCGTAATCACGGTCAGGGAACTCTGTCACAACGTAGAGTGATTCGCGTCGACAGTTTGTCACAGATTCACGTCGATCTGATGCAAGAAAACACGGCATACTTTGATATATAAAGTCAATTATTTACTGGATACAGCTATAAGTTTTAACCTTTTACAAGATTGAGTTTCAACTGATATTAATTAGTATTTTCAATGTTCCAAACAATCATGTGTGAATTAGTAAATGTTCAAAACGCCAGAATTAATAAATCCTCGCTAAATATGTATGTAAAACGAAAGTAGAGATGAAATTGACAATAAAAACATTAGTCAGTGCAAAACATAATTTATACCTGTTGTTTAAGTATTTTTGTTTAAAAAAAGAGTTATAACTAATTGACTTTTTACTAATACCATGTGAGAAATTCCGTTTGAAAAAAGCTTCACGTGTCACAGGTTTGTGTCGATGTTGATTTAAATGTCACGGATTCTTCTCTACAGGGTCACAGATTCAAATCGACACTATTGGCAGAAATGGACATATCTTTTGTCTAAGATTCCTCGCTGTATTGTGATCTGGATGAAGGCCTATCATTGATTAGATGTCCTTTCTCAGCCACCAATGAAACAGCTCAGATTTTCGAAAATAAAACATTTCATTTTACATTAAATGTCATGACTGTCAGTAGATTATAATTTCTTTCCTCTGCCGATGACATCGTTCCAGGAACGAGAAAATAGATCAACTAAGCCGGTCAGAAGTTACGTGGAATTTTCTACTAGCCAAATAATGTCTAACCTATGCAAATGAGGCATGTATAAAACTATTAATTTCGCTAAGTCTGGCTAGCACGAACATTTTCATAGTGATACCACAGGGAAGTCGGTGTGTGTGTGTGTGTGTGTGTGTGCGTGCGTGCGTGCGTGCGTGCGTGCTTGAGTGCGTGTGTGTGTGCGCGCGTGTGTGTGTCTTTGGATGGGTTGGGGGGAGGGGTCAAAATAAAAAATCACAAACTATCAGACACTCATTATGTAACGTTTAGGTCATCGAGTTTGAGTAAGACGTAACGTAACCCAAAACCAATGCATTTTGCAAATTACTCGATCACCGTAGCAACGCCTGAGCAAAATCACAGAGATTATCATTTTAATGACCCAGATTTCTTAATTTTTGCAAGGATCAAGGGAAACTTCCGGCCATGTAAAAACATTGACCTGTGTCAAGTATTGCCTGGTGAACATGGACTGCCATTTAGATCCAGTTCAGACGACGTCGCACACATAAAAACACGGCAGCGATGTGACGTCTGGTTATTATTTGACCAGTACTAGTGTATGGGCGCCGCGCTACTCTGATTAGTTGGGAGTAACGACGCAAACGGTAACGAATAGTCTGTACTGAAACGCCATGCTGCCCAGCAGCGAAGGTAGCTGGAAACAAACACCGACGTAAGTACGTCAACATTCGAATCCGGTCTTTGTCTCTCCAGGTTTACCGTTTACGAAATCGCTGCGATTGTAAACAGTTCAGGTTTATCGGAAACGTGTCTCAAGTCGCTCATTATATTTGCGACAGCACCATAACTGGGATGCGACCACCACGGCCGCTACCCCACCCGCTATCATTTTATTGCATCCGTTTCAGAAATCCGTTGCATGTTGAAAATAGTGAAAAAACTAAAAAAAAATCAAATCGGCCTCTATTGCATGAATCGTATGACGTGGACTGAAAAACCTGTCGCTTGCATGTGCACGTGGAAATGAATGTTCTGGGCACTAAGTGCTATGTACACGGTGCATATGATCTCAACATCGCCAGGGTAAAAAATATGTGTACATTGGGCATGAAACAAAGGCAGAGCTACATCAGTTATAAAAAAAGAAGGACGTTTTTTTTTGCTGAGTAGGACCTATATATAAGATAACATTACAACATATTTTTCCCTTCAAATGATCATATGCTCATATAAAACGTATAAAACACATAAATACAAGATTTATTTTTTTGTAAGTGTGGGTCAAATGTACGATATATTAACATGTGTTAATAAGCACATCTCCAGAATCCCAAGTATACTTGCGGGTTTTCACGTTACCCTAGCTTGTCTTTCATGTTTTCCCCTGCAGATCATGATAGTTTTTGTGTACATTTTGTTTTATTATTTCATAAAAAACGAATCTAACGTTACAATATGTGTTGTATTTTATTAATCCAGAAAAGTTTGAAAAAGTTACAAGTTCAAATCTTAATTTAATTTCTTATTTGTTAGATAAAAGAAAACGAATAATGGAGAATAACGGAAGATTTTAATCCGAGTCTCAAACTTGGGCAGTTAACTGAGGACAAGACATGACTCAATCGATGAGCTGGATAAATACATCACTCAAAACGTAAATACGGAAATACGTATAAAAAGTGACAATTTTTTCCCTAAAATAATTCGTTATATGCAGAGTTTTAAACTACCAGCGCAAGTCTCACGAAACATGACTATTGCTTTTGGGTTGTAAGTACCGAGATATTGTTTTGCTTCCGTGTGTCGGTTCTAATTTTCACATACATAATCCGTAACATAACGACAATGCTCTAAAACTATATGCCGGACAACCTCTATACGAGACTCGAAGTGTAAATGGCAGCATTGGCGTAGTGTTGCACTATTCTACAATGTTAAAACTATCGACACTGAATCCGTGACATTCAAATAAGGATCGACACGCCTCCGTTACCCTGTCGTCACAAACCTGTGACATTTTAAAAATTTTAAACTTGAAGAAATATTCATAACCAGATGTTCAATTTGATCTTATTTTACTTATAATACACTACATTCCCCGGAATGTCAAATATATACTTCATACGTTTGATTATATAAACATATCAGCGATTATGTCCCCGCTATCAACTAGCAACTGTGACAAGATTTACAAAACAATAATACTGTCGACGTGAATCTGTGACAAACTGTCGACGCAAATCACTCTACGTTGTGACAGAGTTCCCTGACCGTGGTAATATTAAAGATATTTTAACGATTTTCTCATAAGATATTGTTTATATTTATACCTAATTTGACTTGTCACGTTCGCCTACATTTGTATATATATATATATATAACAAACATAGTTTTAGTTTCCAGCTGGTACCACTTGGAGGTGTTACTATGACGTTGATAAATGGCGAGCGTTTCAAATCACATTCATATTCTTTCCATGTTATATAATATATTTTCTCGGTTTTTTGTTGTTGTTTGTTTTGTATGTTTTGATGTGTGTTACGGTGTATATACATGTTTTTGGGTGTTTTGATGGAGCTTTGGTTTGCGTGTATAACAACAATATCAAGTATAACACCTATAACAGTAACACTAATACATTAGCGAAGCTGCAATGATCTATTGTTAGATAGCCATTATATGTATACTTTCATTGCCTTTGTACTGTCATCTTTAAAACATATGACAATCATGTGAATATAATTTATTAACAAAACGATGAGGTTTTTTTTCGAAATTTTCGCCCAATGCAAACCGCATAGGAAAGACAATTTTTTTAATATGAAAAATAATCAGGCTAGATATTTACTTATATAAGCTTGATTGAAACTTCTTTTATTACTTCTTCACTGTATTGAAGAAAAACAGGAGAGAAATGTTCAATGCTTACTATATATTACTGGTAATAGTTATTGCTGCCGATAAGCCGAAATTTCAAACTTTCAAAAATTTCGTCATACAAGAGGAGCTAATTTAGCTAAAGTTTAACTTGTGATCTACTTAAAGTTTAAATTGTGTCCAACAGAAAGCCAGTTTTCATATTTTTCTTTGTCTATCGTTTAACTTGTGATCCACAGAAAGCCAGTTTTCATATTTTTCTTTGTCTATAGTTTAACTTATGATCCACAGAAAGCCAGTTTTCATACTATTTATGTATATAGTTTCACTTGTGACCCACAGAAGAACAGTTTTCATATTTTTCTTTGTCTATAGTTTAATTTGTGCCCCCCAGAAACCAAGATTTCATATTTGTCTTTGTCTTTGTGACCCAAAGAAGACCAGTTTTCATATTTAACTTGTCTATAGTTTCACTTGCGACCCACAGAAGACCAGTTTTCATATTTGTCTTTGTCTATAGTTTAACTTATGACCCACAGAAACCAAGATTTCATATTTTTCTTGTCTACAGTTTCACTTGTGACCAATAGAAAACCAGTTTTCATATTATTCTTGTCTATAGTTTCACTTGCGACCCACAGAAGACCAGTTTTCATATTTTTCTTGTCTATAGTTTCACTTGTGACCCACAGAAGACCAGTTTTTATATTTCTCTTTGTCTATAGTTTAACTTATGATTTACAGAAAGCAAGATTTCATATTTTTCTTTTTGTATAGTTTCACTTGTGACCCACAGAAGACCAGTTTTCATATTTTTCTTGTCTATAGTTTCACTTGTGACCAATAGAAGACCAGTTTTTATATTTTTCTTGTCTATAGTTTCACTTGCGACCCACAGAAGACCAGTTTTCATATTTGTCTTTGTCTATAGTTTAACTTATGACCCACAGAAACCAAGATTTCATATTTGTCTTTGTCTATAATTTCACTTGTGACCCACAGAAGACCAGATTTCATATTTTTCTGTGTCTATAGTTTCACTTGTTATCCACAAAAGACCAGTTCTCATATTTTTCTGTGTCTATAGTTTAACTTGTCTATAGTTTCACTTGTGACCCAGAGAAAGAGAGTTTTCATATCTTTCTTTGTCTGTAATTCAACTTACCTTCTGGGATAAACCTGAAAGTCATAAAATCAAACAATATTTAATGACAGGGTTAATGATAATTTATTGATTAAATATCTTATATTTTAAAAAATAAAAATCCAAATACAAAACAAATTCAAGCCAAACACAATAATAGTAATTGTTTTGTGATAGTAGTATCTTCTTTTGTTTTGTTGTGTTGTTTATAAATTGCAATCAAGAACAATTTTAAAAATTAAAACACAGTATTTTTGCCACCTGATATTATTTGAATACTGTTAGTATTTGCAAACGTTATCATTTTTTATCCCTTTATATATACTCAATATAACGTGGACGTGCTTTCAGCCGTTTATGTTTCAAACAAAACGATAAGCCAACCTTATCAAACACTTATAAAGTAGATACAGAACTTTCCTTAATTAATCTGACATGAGAGCGACTATCACTCCGCCCACTGGCTACGTGGCGTTGTTTGTCCGTGTAAATATAATGTTATGCAATGTAGTGTTAAATTAGATAGGTTCTCTTGTTTAAGCAAAATGGGGTCGCCCTGGAATCACTATCGATCGCTGATGGGATTATCGACTTGTCTGATAGACATCCCGTGTCAGGTTAGATAATTATCGGTATTTAAACGATAGTTCTATAAACAGGTCATCCGGGTCAGGTTAGATAATTATCGGTATTTAAACGATAGTTCTATAAACAGGTCATCCAGGTCAGGTAAAATAATTATCGGTATTTAAACGATAGTTCTATAAACAGTTCATCCGGGTCAGGTTAGATAATTATCGGTATTTAAACGATAGTTCTATAAACAGGTCATCCGGATCAGGTTAGATAATTATCGGTATTTAAACGATAGTTCTATAAACAGGTCATCCGGGTCAGGTTAGATAATTATCGGTATTTAAACGATAGTTCTATAAACAGGTCATCCCGGTCAGGTTAGATAATTATCGGTATTTAAACGATAGTTCTATAAACAGGTCATCCGGGTCAGGTTAGATAATTATCAGTATTTAAACGATAGTTCTATAAACATGTCATCCGGGTCAGGTTAGATAATTATCGGTATTTAAACGATAAGTCTATAAACAGGTCATCCGGGTCAGGTTAGATAATTATTGGTATTTAAACGATAGTTCTATAAACAGTTCATCCGGGTCAGGTTAGATAATTATCGGTATTTAAACGATAGTGCTATAAACAGGTCATCCGGGTCAGGTTAGATAATTATCGGTATTTAAACGATAGTTCTATAAACATGTCATCGGGTCAGGTTAGATAATTATCGGTATTTAAACGATAGTTCTATAAACAGTTCATCCGGGTCAGGTTAGATAATTATCGGTATTTAAACGATAGTGCTATAAACAGTTCATCCGGGTCAGGTTAGATAATTATCGGTATTTAAACGATAGTTCTATAAACAGTTCATCCGGGTCAGGTTAGATAATTATCGGTATTTAAACGGTAGTGCTATAAACAGGTCATCCGGGTCAGGTTAGATAATTATCGGTAATCAAACGATAGTGCTATAAACAGGTCATCCGGGTCTGTATAACTAGACCTGAGGAGAAGCATGCGTCATGAAAGCCCAATGTTGTAGCATTCATACATTATGATAAGCAAACACTGCCGGCGGTAAAAATACAGAAACAGTGTTGAACCGACACTAAATGTCATACTGTTAAATTTATAGCAACAACAGTTTAAATCTATATCCCTGCAATATTAACATTTTGGTGTAAACCCACCATTGATTTTTGTTCTTTATTCTACATTTTACTGTTTGTCAACCTCTGCACTATCAAAATATGATGAGAAAAGTAAGGGTCATGTGTCATATAAGAGATTTTCTTTCTGCTGAGTGTGTACACTGGTGACAAAGTGAAAGTAGACTTCCGAAATCATGTATTCATACCCCAATTTCCAAGCATCAATTTTTTTTTCTAAATTCACAATTGAAACATGACAATGCTATCAAAATGTTCAAAAAACATCAATAATGCCATTTAAATAAAAAAAAAAAGGGCATTAAATTAGGAAAATGCATTTTTAAAGAAGAAGAAATGAAGATTATTTATAACCGCCATTATGCGACTACCCGACGGAAGCACTTCCTTTTTGCAATGGTGGTACTATGCCTTTTCGAGAAAAATGCCTTACTTGCAACTTGGTTTTCCATTCTCTACTCTACATTCCTCTCGAGTGTTCGAACATGGATCTAGCAGGTTGTACACTTCACATAGTTGAGCAGCGGGGTCTTATTTGCTATATATTGGTACTGCAAAGAACAAAAGAACATTTAATAAGAAAAATAAGTTCAGCTGTGTTACAGTAGTAAAACCGGTATTCAAGAATACAGAATAAAAAAAACCGAAAAATTAAGAGTCCACATGGATACTGGGGCGTTCTTTTCATGATCACAGTAGAAGTTTAATAATTTTATTCATACTGTCTGGTCTAGCGATAGGATGGAAGGGGACAGCAAGAGAAGATATTGGTGCATCCGTAACTAGGTTAAGTGGCGTATTTTGCTAATGGTCGTTCCAAAGCGTTGACCCCGGTTGTTAGTTCTTATAGATCTATGTATGTATTGTATTTATTATAGCTGTTCCTTATATTAATTGTGTTATCTGCGTTGGTTACTTGGCCTTTAAAGGTTATGTCTCCTGTTGGTTTAATATAGACTATTTTATTTTTGTGGTAAATAATGTTACCCTTATTGAAAAACACTATCATTTTAACAAGAAAGTCAGTATGTCATTTGTTGGATAGGGTTAAAAGTCATTTTCAAAAGATGACAGGTTATGCTCGTTCCGTGACATATCCAAGATGTATTGGTGGAGAAAAGCTTAAGGATAATTCTGAGCAAAACCACTGTCCTTCCGTAAGTAGCTCTAAAACTTTCTGACATATTGATTTTGGACGGAGCTGGGCTCAAACTCAGAACCATAGTGGAGAAAAGAAATGATGACTCAGTATGATTTAGCCGAAGTAACATAGTAGCCAGTACATAGCTTTAAAATACGCTCAAACCATTTCCTCTAAAATAAACAAATTCAGACAAAGAGAAAGTAATCCTATGCAAAATAATCTTTAATTCTATATGATATTGACAGAAACGGTGTTTGCTCCCAAAAGCGTTTCACTTGCTGAGAGAAGTTAACATTGAAGAAGATCTACTTAATGTATATTCATAGTATGAATTAGATGAATAACAAACAAATGTCAAAGTTTACTAGAAAGCAGCAAGATTTAATTTATTTTGTACCATTTACATGTGTTCATGTAATAAACAGTATTTACATTCTGTGTCAGACACGTTAATGGCGACAGTAGCCACCGTCTTGTTTCGATAAACCAATTGTGTTTCACCGTGTCTGTCTGACTTTTTGCAATTCAACTGCTTACATAACAAAATCTTCTGAATTGTCAACAATGAATTCGGTGTCGAACTCAATAGATCCACATCTACAAATGGAAATATAACAAGAATTATAAACAATGTTTCATTCCTTGAAATATTATGTTTATTGTTAAACACTATCCTAAGCAGAAAATGACAATAGAAAATCGAGCTTAATTAAAGGGATAAACTGCAATGTTGAATTCGAAATTTACTTATGTTCAAATATCAAACCAATCGTTATGACAATGGATATCTAAGCATAAAATGATATAAGTTCCCAAATCATTTTAATTAGATATTACTATTCATATTTAAGACATGTGTTTATAGAACTAATGGCGTCACCCTTTACTATTTATATGCAGTCTACTGTGACAGGGATGCCAATATCGAGGAATATTACCTTTTACTATTTATATGCAGTCTACTGTGACAGGGATGCCAAGTTCAAGGACTATTGACCTTTACTATTTATATGCAGTCTACTGTGACAGGGATGCCAAGTTCGAGGACTATTGACCTTTACTATTTATATGCAGTCTACTGTGACAGGGATACCAAGTTCAAGGACTATTACCCTTTACTATTTATATGCAGTCTACTGTGACAGGGATGCCAAGTTCGAGGACTATTGACCTTTACTAATTATATGCAGTCTACTGTGACAGGGATGCCAAGTTCGAGGACTATTGACCGTTACTATTTATATGCAGTATCCTGTGACGCCAAGTTCGAGGACTATTGACCTGACGCGGGATGTCAATCAAACAAGTCAATAGTCCAATCAGCGATCAAATTTGATTAAATATCTGACATTATCCTGACAAATAGATAAATACGGATTTCAAGTTACTACTTTATCATATACACGATGATGAACACATTTCTAGTTAATATATTAACATATACATGACAAATAGATTAATACGGATTTAAAGTTACTATTTTATCATATACACGATAATGAACAAATTTCTAGTTATTATATTATAATAAACATGACAAATAGATAAATACGGATTTCTAGTTACTACTTTATCATATACACGTTAATGAAAAAACTTCTAGTTATAATATTAACATAAACAAGACAAATAGATAAATACGGATTTCTAGGTACTACTTTATTATAATTTTTATACACAATAATGAACAAATTTCTTGTTATTATAGTAACATAAACATGGCAAATAAATAAAAAAATATGGATTTTATGTTTAGATATAATTTTATTATATACATAATAATGAAAACAATTCTATTTTATATTAACATATAACCGATAAATAAACAAATACAGATATCTAGTTATTGTATTATCATATATACGATAAATAAACAGTATGATAAACTGTAAAATAATATTCAACGTTTTAATGGAGCTGGTGTGATTTTAAGCAATAATCAAAACAAATAATAATTTAAATATACCTTCTCAACTTGCATATTATATCAATAACATATACTCTGCTTAACAGTTAAGTGACATACGGTAATTTTCAGGAATTTATTTGCTGAAAAAGATCTGTATAAACATATGATATAAGAATAGATGAAAGGGGTTTTACGTCGTACCAACACATTGTAGGTTATCCGATGCCAACAGGAAGAAAATTCAATGTTTAATCTACATGTACAAAAACAACATTAAAGTTAACATGTAGATCAAAAACCACATCAACATAAAATTATGAATATGCAGAATGAACCTAAAACATTGATACCTGCAGAACTGCATACTTTAGCAAATTCTACCGTATTACACAAATTGTCGCTTCTTCCGAGCCACAGTGATCCTATTCTTGCCATCACCCATTTAGCTCCCATGGAACCACACAGGTGTTGATAATTTAATCACACTAATGAACATGAAACAAAAAATGATAAAATGAACATGACACCCATTCGGAGGAATCCTACCCCTCTACAGAAATCAACAGTGATGCTATTCTTACCCGGAACCACACGGGTTATAAGATACGATGGTTACTTACTTTTGTATGTATCTATATCTTTCATTTTTAATCAAATTTTTATAACTATCATGACATCACTAGATCTATAACAAGACGCTCAAGAGGGCCTGAAGATGCTCTACCGACACATAGTGGTCATAGCACTTTTTGAAATTCTCATATTCAATAGAAACATCAGAGTGGGGTCAATTTTAACTCTAGGGACACCATTTGAACAAGTCTTACAAAACTATAGTTGTTCATCATTACTACATAAACATTTTGAAAATCTGTTTGGCTGTTCAGGAGAAGAAATTTTTTTAAGTTTTGGCATATTTTTAGTAACGGCGGCCATCTTAAATTTCAGATCGAAAAAATAATTTCTTTCGTATAATCTCGTATGCAATTGAAACATCCATGTGAAGTTTCAGTTTAATTGGCCTAGTTGTTTCATACTAAATGAAAAAAAAAGAGATTTTTTTTTTGTTTTCTCGTAGTATCCCTATGTAAAATTCTCAGTCCCCTTTTAGGGCCCCTATAAAGTCTAGCACTTAAATTCTTATCTGCAATCAAACCCCTACACATAAGGATAATCTATGTCAAACATGAACAAATCTGACATACCGGTTCTTAAGAAAACTATTTTAGTAATTTCCAATTTTTACACTTTTGGGACTCCTCCTGACCCCTTAAGATAGTGGAACCCGGTCATTTTTACAATCTGAACCTCCTTCACCATACAACGCTTCTATGAAGATACAGACAGAATGATTTCCATTTAAAAAAAATTATAATATAATGACATGTGTCCCCTAATTGAACCCTTTGGACGGGGTCATTTTTAACCCTAGGGACACCATTTGAACTAATTTTTGGAGACTTTGGAGACGACAGACGACGGACGACGGACAACGTGCCATCGCATAAGCACTTCTGGCCTTTGGCCAGTAGAGCTAAACTGTTCATCTAAAATAAATTTATGAAGTTGAAGACAACAGTATTTGAAATATAATCCTTATGTCGTAGACCGTTAATTGATAGCGTAAAATTAATTGATTCGCATGTCCCTTTAATCATAGTACTTTCTTGTCACGGGTGTAATGTGGAGAATAAAACACGTTTTTCCGTTGATGTTTAAGCTAAGTAAATACATGAACATAGATAATGGTCGAGCAATTGCGACTGATACATTTTGCATGATTTTTTTAAAACCATGATTGGTCCCTTTCATGTTTTAAAATGCCTTGAATTTGTATATATCCTTGGTACATGTGTTTCGTTGTTTATTTTTTGCACTTAACGAAATACTTAATATATTTTAATGAAAAAACACGTGTCACGTGTCGTACCATCTCCTTGATAGAAGCTACTGTTGCAATGTGCACTTCGGGTATCTTTAGTCGTTGTGGCTGACACTCCGCCCGGACTTGCATACTTATTTGCAAAAGTTTTTCACCATCTTGAAGAGAAAATATAGCACACCTGAACATTCAATTGAGAACACGACAGTATAGCATATTGTTACATTCAATGCATACAAAAATAAAATACTTTTTATTGTAGAAGCATCCAGACCTCTGCACAGTACTTAACAAGCATGCTCGGGCATTTAAACCGTATTTCATTTTCCATTATGCCTTGTGGACTGCTAGTACATTACAGAAACACAATATCAATCGCGCTAATGTGTATGATTACCAAACCAAATATTACAACTACGTTGAGGCTGAACAAGCCGCAACTCTATAGAAAAATGTATTTAAATTTAAGATATATTGTAGTGCTTAATGTATTACAAATAAGCAAAATGATAGTGCCTAAAGTTAAAACAACAGTAATTGATAGCATTCCCGGCATGTAAATTGATTAATGTTGTATGTGGTAGATGAGCATGATAATAATACAACTAATTGGTACACGCCTACTCTTAAGCGCTCCCATAATGAACATGAAATGAAATGAAAAAAAAAATTAGTTGGCAGAGCTGCCAACTAGTGACGGACGACTAATCGGTACACGCCTGATCCTGGCCTAAGGATTACATGTGCACCGCCCTTAACATCAACTGTGCGTTTACATTATGACTAGCAAATCTACAGAATTAATACCAAAAGGGGAGCTACACCATCATAGGGGCAAGCAGGCATGCAATGTCGACTTAAAGCGCGATACTTGTAAAGAGAAATAATACGGACCTGTTTCTTTACAGTCACGAAACCCTCTGCTCCGGAAACAGACGAAGTCGCTCTTCTATCCTCTCGTCGACACGTCGACCAAACCACATCCACCAGCGACACCGGACAGCGAAACCGAACATGTAAACATAAAGAATACAACACACGGAGAAGTAGTGTTACACAATTATACATACATGTTTTAAACAACACACGATACAATACGAAACGCGAATGCAACATATCTACTTGAGATCCACACAACGCCAAACACCAAATCCAAGGGCCACATCTGCCGGCCTAGGTCTGCCTGCTGCGATCCTTATCAGGTGCGATACGTACACAGGTGTGATACGTACATATGAACAGACACGGAGAGACATACGAAACGCACAAATATAACTACTCTTAAGCGCTCCCATAATGAACATGAAATGAAATGAAATGAAATGAAAAAAAAAACTAGTTGGCAGAGCTGCCAACTGGTGACGGACGACTAATCGGTACACGCCTAATCCTGGCCCAAGGATTAAATGTGCACCGCCCTTAACATCAACTGTGCGTTTACATTATGACTTGCAAATCTACAGACTTAATACCAAAAAGGGAGCTACACCATCATAGGGACAAGCAGACGCTAGGCCACATTCTCCATCAATCACGCCCGCTGTGGGGTCATCTCTAAGTGCAGAATGTTACAAGAAACAATTACGGCGACGAAAGACAATGCATTGACTTTGCCATCATGCAATGTCGACTTAAAGCGCGATACTTGTAAAGAGAAATAATACGGACCTGTTTCTTTACAATCACGAAACCCTCTGCTCCGGAAACAGACGAAGTCGCTCTTCTATCCTCTCGTCGACACGTCGACCAAACCACATCCACCAGCGACACCGGACAGTGAAACCGAACATGTAAACATAAAGAATACAACACACGGAGAAGTAGTGTTACACAATTATACATACATGTTTTAAACAACACACGATACAATACGAAACGCGAATGCAACATATCTACTTGAGATCCACACAACACCAAACACCAAATCCAAGGGCCACATCTGCCGGCCTAGGTCTGCCTGCTGCGATCTTTATCAGGTGCGATACGTACACAGGTGTGATACGTACATATGAACAGACACGGAGAGACATACGAAACGCACAAATATAACTACTCTTAAGCGCTCCCATAATGAACATGAAATGAAATGAAATGAAATGAAAAAAAAAAACTAGTTGGCAGAGCTGCCAACTGGTGACGGACGACTAATCGGTACACGCCTAATCCTGGCCCAAGGACTAAATGTGCACCGCCCTTAACATCAACTGTGCGTTTACATTATGACTTGCAAATCTACAGACTTAATACCAAAAAGGGAGCTACACCATCATAGGGACAAGCAGACGCTAGGCCACATTCTCCATCAATCACGCCCGCTGTGGGATCATCTCTAAGTGCAGAATGTTACAAGAAACAATTACGGCGACGAAAGACAATGCATTGACTTTGCCATCATGCAATGTCGACTTAAAGCGCGATACTTGTAAAGAGAAATAATACGGACCTGTTTCTTTACAATCACGAAACCCTCTGCTCCAGAAACAGACGAAGTCGCTCTTCTATCCTCTCGTCGACACGTCGACCAAACCACATCCACCAGCGACACCGGACAGCGAAACCAAACATGTAAACATAAAGAATACAACACACGGAGAAGTAGTGTTACACAATTATACATACATGTTTTAAACAACACACGATACAATACGAAACGCGAATGCAACATATCTACTTGAGATCCACACAACGCCAAACACCAAATCCAAGGGCCACATCTGCCGGCCTAGGTCTGCCTGCTGCGATCCTTATCAGGTGCGATACGTACACAGGTGTGATACGTACATATGAACAGACACGGAGAGACATACGAAACGCACAAATATAACTACTCTTAAGCGCTCCCATAATGAACATGAAATGAAATGAAATGAAATGAAAAAAAAAACTAGTTGGCAGACCTGCCAACTGGTGACGGACGACTAATCGGTACACGCCTAATCCTGGCCCAAGGACTAAATGTGCACCGCCCTTAACATCAACTGTGCGTTTACATTATGACTTGCAAATCTACAGACTTAATACCAAAAAGGGAGCTACACCATCATAGGGACAAGCAGACGCTAGGCCACATTCTCCATCAATCACGCCCGCTGTGGGATCATCTCTAAGTGCAGAATGTTACAAGAAACAATTACGGCGATGAAAGACAATGTATTGACTTTGCCATCATGCAATGTCGACTAAAAGCGCGATACTTGTAAAGAGAAATAATACGGACCTGTTTCTTTACAATCACGAAACCCTCTGCTCCGGAAACAGACGAAGTCGCTCTTCTATCCTCTCGTCGACACGTCGACCAAACCACATCCACCAGCGACACCGGACAGCGAAACCGAACATGTAAACATAAAGAATACAACACACGGAGAAGTAGTGTTACACAATTATACATACATGTTTTAAACAACACACGATACAATACGAAACGCGAATGCAACACATCTACTTGAGATCCACACAACGCCAAACACCAAATCCAAGGGCCACATCTGCCGGCCTAGGTCTGCCTGCTGCGATCCTTATCAGGTGCGATACGTACACAGGTGTGATACGTACATATGAACAGACACGGAGAGACATACGAAACGCACAAATATAACTACTCTTAAGCGCTCCCATAATGAACATGAAATGAAATGAAATGAAATGAAAAAAAAAACTAGTTGGCAGGGCTGCCAACTGGTGACGGACGACTAATCGGTACACGCCTAATCCTGGCCCAAGGACTAAATGTGCACCGCCCTTAACATCAACTGTGCGTTTACATTATGACTTGCAAATCTACAGACTTAATACCAAAAAGGGAGCTACACCATCATAGGGACAAGCAGACGCTAGGCCACATTCTCCATCAATCACGCCCGCTGTGGGATCATCTCTAAGTGCAGAATGTTACAAGAAACAATTACGGCGACGAAAGACAATGCATTGACTTTGCCATCATGCAATGTCGACTTAAAGCGCGATACTTGTAAAGAGAAATAATACGGACCTGTTTCTTTACAATCACGAAACCCTCTGCTCCGGAAACAGACGAAGTCGCTCTTCTATCCTCTCGTCGACACGTCGACCAAACCACACCCACCAGCGACACCGGACAGCGAAACCGAACATGTAAACATAAAGAATACAACACACGGAGAAGTAGTGTTACACAATTATACATACATGTTTTAAACAACACACGATACAATACGAAACGCTGAATGCAACATATCTACTTGAGATCCACACAACGCCAAACACCAAATCCAAGGGCCACATCTGCCGGCCTAGGTCTGCCTGCTGCGATCCTTATCAGGTGCGATACGTACACAGGTGTGATACGTACATATGAACAGACACGGAGAGACATACGAAACGCACAAATATAACTACTCTTAAGCGCTCCCATAATGAACATGAAATGAAATGAAATGAAATGAATAAAAAAAACTAGTTGGCAGAGCTGCCAACTGGTGACGGACGACTAATCGGTACACGCCTAATCCTGGCCCAAGGACTAAATGTGCACCGCCCTTAACATCAACTGTGCGTTTACATTATGACTTGCAAATCTACAGACTTAACTACCAAAAAGGGAGCTACACCATCATAGGGACAAGCAGACGCTAGGCCACATTCTCCATCAATCACGCCCGCTGTGGGATCATCTCTAAGTGCAGAATGTTACAAGAAACAATTACGGCGACGAAAGACAATGCATTGACTTTGCCATCATGCAATGTCGACTTAAAGCGCGATACTTGTAAAGAGAAATAATACGGACCTGTTTCTTTACAATCACGAAACCCTCTGCTCCGGAAACAGACGAAGTCGCTCTTCTATCCTCTCGTCGACACGTCGACCAAACCACATCCACCAGCGACACCGGACAGCGAAACCGAACATGTAAACATAAAGAATACAACACACGGAGAAGTAGTGTTACACAATTATACATACATGTTTTAAACAACACACGATACAATACGAAACGCGAATGCAACATATCTACTTGAGATCCACACAACGCCAAACACCAAATCCAAGGGCCACATCTGCCGGCCTAGGTCTGCCTGCTGCGATCCTTATCAGGTGCGATACGTACACAGGTGTGATACGTACATATGAACAGACACGGAGAGACATACGAAACGCACAAATATAACTACTCTTAAGCGCTCCCATAATGAACATGAAATGAAATGAAATGAAATGAAAAAAAAAACTAGTTGGCAGGGCTGCCAACTGGTGACGGACGACTAATCGGTACACGC
>CM055909.1:10315698-10360698 GCA_029582155.1 Panopea generosa
GCGGTGTACTGAAGTTAC
This sequence comes from Panopea generosa, assembly GCA_029582155.1. Lineage (NCBI taxonomy): Eukaryota > Metazoa > Mollusca > Bivalvia > Adapedonta > Hiatellidae > Panopea > Panopea generosa. The sequence goes on from CM055909.1 coordinate 10,315,717, forward strand.
TGTATTAGGAGAAGACTGTAAATATTTATGCAAAGGCACAGTGAATAGACAAGGACTATATGTAAGTGCTTTAAATGAATCTTCTTAACCCCACCCCACCCGCCACAAAGCAAAGTTTTTGTGTGAAAGGTGGCCAAAGACAGTAACTTGTTTTAAATAATGAATCATAAACATACCAGACAGAAGAAAGAGTTATGGTTCCTGGGCACTGTACTTCCTCTCAATTTCCTCTATCATTATGTGAAATTTGCACCAAATCCCATTAATAGTTCTCGAGTAATCTTTATGACAAATATATTAAGTGATAAAGGAGGGTAATTGAACAAGTGGGCTTAATTGGCCCTCACCTGTGGCAGAGGAGACAATGCCAAAGACTGCAATATTTCAGGTGCTAGAGTGTACATAAATTAGTTTTTGTTGATTCAAGGACCATAACATCCGATATTAATTAGTTATCCAATTTGAACAGTTTAAAGTTTCATCTTTAAGTTTAATGAAGATCAAGACCGAGTACCATTTCTTCTGACCCTTTTAATGCTTTACTGACCTCCATAATTTCTTACAACCAACTCACTGACTGTTGGTGGGAACAACAACATTCATTTCAACATATGAAATGAGTACAATTTGAAAATCAATACCAACATCTCCCTTTATGTAATTCAAGTACCGAGCAATACATCATGTGTTCACAGTACTACACTAAATTTTATAAAGCTTCCTTATCCATACCTCATTACTGTGTAAACCTTGTCCCACTGACACGCCCAAGTCATATAAAGTATCCTGAAATATTAAATAAGATTTAAGAATCTTCCATGGGTTGGAGGTTCAGACTGAAAATACCGTCCTACGGGACAACTGTATTTGTATGGAACAAGGCTCTGCTAAGATCCGGCGAAAACAATTATCCCAAGGGATTGAATTTTCTATCTGAATAAAAAAAGCCAAGTAAGATTATTTTTCTTGCATACCGAACACATTAAATATTTACTTTAATTTAAATAATCATTTTTATATCTTACCACGATGGCTTTTAAGACGGTTAATTAAATATATTACATCATATGTATACATGTCACATCGTAAATTGTTCTAACATCACAGCAGGGTAGGATGAGCGCCCATAAATGCGGTGTAGGGTTAAAATTCTGAACCCGGTAAAAATACACAAAAATCCTTGTCCAGTATGCAAGAATGTTCTATTTTAACACGACCAAATCATGCAAAGATAACATATGTCAAGAAAGGAACATTGCAATACTACCGAACCACAATGTTTGTTTTCATCTATTTAGTAATTTGTGTCAGATCAAGTTTTGTTGTAGTCACTAATTCTATTACGAGGTTATGAAGCAGTAACAACAATATTTGACAATGAACTTGACCCAAATGGCCCCAAACACTACCCCAACCTTTATCTTCGTATCAGCTATACATGAACTGTGTTTGGCCACAATATCTCATTCCTAACAAAAGTTATTAAGTGAAAACCATTTTTCTATTTTTTGTATTAAACTGTTAACCTGAATGGAGATAAATCTGCCGCTTCTGGTGAAAGAGTTATGGGTCTAATATATTAGTCTAAATATCATTAAACAATATTCCAAGAAACATTATATTAACTCCAATAATTTTAATCTCTACCATTGACATTATCCCACTATAGTGTATGAACTAAAATGCAATAAAGGGGAGATAACTTGATAGTAATAGCTTTATGTAGGATTATTGTGTTCTGCAATTCTAATATACTAACCTTTATCTAAATTCAAAATTTGATTCAAATCTCTATTACACAATTTGAGATATACCCGCTATAATTCAATTACTCAAACACAGTAAATGGTGTTACTTAAGTATTTATTTGTAGTAGGAATACAAGTATTTCAATATGCACCTTGTCTCATTCTTTTCTTACTGTATTCCAAGTTACATTGAAATCCCTTGAGTACTTTTTGAGACTCTCTCTGGACAAGCACTTTCTATAATGTATTTACTAAAGTACAGTAAAGGGCAACTAATTAAGTAAAATATATAATGGAGAAAAATGTATGGTTCCTTCACACTGCACTGCATCCCATAGCCCTCTATGTATTCCAAGATTCATTCAAACCCCTTGGGTACTTTTGGAGATATTCTGCAGACAAGCAATTACTATTAGAACTACAAAAGTAAAGGACAGATACTTCAGTAATTGCTTGGTACTGTAGTATTGTTCTTGTCCACTTCATTCCTGTCATTATCATCTATTTATATTCCAAGTTTCATTCCAATCCATGATTTACTTTTTGGGACATTCTCCCAACGTTTGTGTAACTGTCGACGTACAGGGAGTATATATTCACCCTTTGGGAAGCATAAAAATCAAACCATTACATGCTGATGATATGCACATCTTGGTTTAACTTCCAGGGCAATTCCATAAAAGTAATGTAAAGTCCAGGCAAGATTTCTGCTCACAAACGAATTGACTTAATTCAAACACAAAGCAAAAACCATGAGTGAGTATTGAGGGAGACACAATAATATGAAAGAGTTAGTGAGAGTACTAACATTGGTCTGGTCCCCAACAGAGGCTGATGTTTCAGTTTCGGAAGCACGTCGGCTAACAAAATTGATCTTTGGAAGATCAAAGTCGGAGTCGGAGGAACTACTACTATCTGTCAACACTGACAGCAATGTGATCTATTAAAAAAAAATTAACAAGAACAAAATAACAATAATGCAAAATAGAAGTCATGTTAGTTCTATATGTTACATTGCTCACCTAAGTCAACAGAAATAATGCTATATTGTGCTTCAGCAGGATGAAGGTTGATTTAAGTTTTATAATGTAAACATCAATAATTTTTCATGATTTATTTGGTTAAATATTGACAAACAGGCCACAATACTAGGAACAATTACTGTTAACTATTTCATTCAGTCACCAATATGTTAAGTGGCCATATTCAAAATGGTGCAAATTGGCTTTGCACCAAACGTCACAGGTCCTTTCGTTAAAATGAACCACTTTCGTTTCGGCATCAGCATTTTTCAAATATTAAACGCATAGCAATATCTCCAGATTTGGTTGTTTACAAATCGTGTGCTGGTAATAACATTAATCAACAGACAAAAGGTATATCTTTAAGGTAAATTTTATAAGGGTTTGGGATTAACTATAAGCCAGTAATAGATCACATATGATCACATTATAAACTTTAAAATCTGTAGCATATAATTTACCAGTTTTGATAATAAATAAATCCTGAGTTTTGTCTAACCCGTTGCATACTGTAAAATTGTCAGGGTCGGTTCAATGAAATCCCCGTTGAATGTCCCAATGTTGAAGTTGTACTTTTTTTCAGGTCCCACAGGACTCTTTTTTTCCTGGAAAGAACATTGCTTTGAGGGTTTTCTGCATTGAACCAAAGGTTGAACTGGCATCAATTTTGGTGATTCTAGGACCTGAGTTTGGTCTTTCCTTGGTAGATTTTACAAGTTTATAGCGATTTTCTTTAAATGAATAATTCAACCACCAAACCTGAACAGAAATCATTCTATCCTTCATCTTCAACATCTGAAATACATATTGATTAGTATTTACATTGAAATGACCAATATCCACACAGACAATTGCATGGCCTCTATCCTTTCTGAAACAAGAGGCAACACACGGTACTGTGTGGTATGGTATGGTATGGTACGGTATGGATATATACGTATGTATGATCATTTTATAAAGCTCCATCTGCCTGAAATAAGGATCTTTTAGAAATTGGACCTGTGAGTGTGTGGTGTTATGGTGTTTAAGACGTGTTATATTAAGATAAAGTGCTCAGTGTATAGCACAGAACACTGGACCTCAGTTTTAAGTCATAACTGAAATGAGAAGCACCTCCAGCTGGACTCAAACTCGGAGCCCCACACTTGTAATCAAGCAAGGTATTGAGAACTATGACTCCCTGTTGAAATGCATGTTCAAGTAATCGTAAAGCATGCATAAGGGGCCTATGCATGAAAAATTTGTAAATTTTGAGGAATACCGGTACATATTTGTTATAAAATCAGATATTAAAATCAGTGTCACATACCATACATATACAACTATTGTATTGCAATCAGATAACAAGAGTTGTCAGAGGACAACAAAGCTCGCCTATATGACAAAACTCACAACATCAAAACTTAATCGCAACTAAATGCAAATGTTTAACCTGGGTGTCTACAGACGAGGCCGAAAACAACACCGGGGTCATAGCAATAGCTCTCCTGGACATTCGTCCCAGCGGGCTAATAAGCATGCATTATGCACAGCTAGTCATAGCCTCAATTTGCAAGTTTGTGAAACTACTTAATTGCAAGGCAAATATAAGAACAATTATTCATGTTGCATTATACGACAGTATAGACATCATGCTGACCTAATAAGGCTTTTTATTTTTATTGCTACCTTTTATTCATGAAGACAGCTAAAGAATAGGGTCGACCAGAATTTTAGGCTTAAATCAAATGTAACATTTTCAGCACTGCTGCAAAAATAAATGTTATTTCCAACCATATAATATTTCTAACTTGCAAATCTTTTGAGCAGAAATTATATTGAACTTTCCCATAACTGAAAAGACTTTTGGCACTAGGTATGAACTCTTATCTGTTTTCCATCTATTTTTGATTTCTTTTTACGCAAATCTTCTATTAATTTCATCACTCTGGCATCTGATAAAAAAGGAACAAGTCTAATTTAAAAATAAACAAGAGGGCAGTCTATCCTCCAATTTCACTGTGTCTAATTGATTTTGGAGGAGGTGGTGGAGGTAATTTGTATAACAGTGGAATAACGCTGAATGGTGATGGGATTCGCGACCAGCGGTAAGAAAACTAACATTTTATAATATTTGTTGATTATTTTTGGAAAATCTGAGTCAAGCAAGATGATGTAACATTTCTGATCACTCGGCAGCAACCAATGTGGAAAAACAAGATATTTTCCGTGGGAACATTGGAACGAGTGTTTTAGAAGCGTGGAAACTGTCCCGTCACCAAACATAATTTTATATATCATCTTCTTTTATAATCAATACCCTCCTCAATATTATATTTTCACCCTATTCGATCTACCACTGGTGCAAAATTGATTTAGTGACTTTTTTATGATGGAAAATCAACGTAACACTAGAGGAGCTGTTTGAAAGATGCATAATTTCCCCTTACTGTTCTCTGTCCTTGTATGCTCTGGACAAGTTTATAAAGGGAGATAATTAAAAATGTAAGCATGGTAGAGTTATGGTTCTTGTACACCACACTTCCTCTCAATACCCTCTTGTGTGATTCTTCAATAAAATTGCTTGAACGGTTTTGAAGTATGCCTTAAAGAATAAAACACTATGTCTTAAAAATATATAATCAAAATGTATAAAAAGCACTGAATTATCATTAATATATATAAATATAATCCAATACATAAAAATAAATATTTAAATTGTAGTGGTCAAATTGAAACGAAATCCCCATTCTAAAAATGAATTCACTAAATTCTGTTTGACGACCTTCACATCATCATTCAAGATGAAACAATTTATAATATGTGTAAACCTGTATAACGAATCAAATTGAAATCATGGGACTCATATAATACATCACAAAATGTTGCCATTTTAAGCAGGAAATCAAGTTGAGTCTAACCTAGGTGCGTAGCCTGAGTTAGGAAATTCCTTTTCAATATAATATTTTGACATGTTTAAATATATATCCTTTTGACAATATGGGGTCAGTGAGTACATAGGCATGGTTTATTGGAAAAAATGTTTTAGCCTATTTCAATTTTTTTTATAATCCTGATATATTCCCTTTAATGTCCATGTTATATTTTCTGTGTTGTAAGATCGAATCTCTGCCCAGTCACAGTCTCCGTGATGTTTGATATATGACATTGCATCTCCATATCATTTGTCTTTCACCGCTGATCAAGGGGGGAAATTATCAGTTACTTGCAGAGATGGGGTGTGCTTGAGTACTTGTTACCCTGGTCCAGGATCCCAGGAAATAGTGGTTATGTTAACTGATCGGCTGTTAGTCCTTGCTAGCATATAAATGAAGCTATGTATTCAATTAGTCCATCAATCAATCAGCTAAGACCAATATATTTTTTTTCCTTTTACTAGGAATCCCCCAAAATACATAATCGTAATGCAAAAGACATGGTTATTTAGACCAAAAGAGATAGAAAGTAACTCAAGTTACAACTCTTTCACATTGTTAATCCAAATAGTATCTTGGTGGGAAACGGTTGTATCTGAAGATTTATGATTGATTGATTGATAGAATATTTAGCATCCTTTTATGCCATCGAGGGCAAACAGGCGATCAGTTAACCTAACCACTGTTTTCTGGGATCCTGGGAGATTAACCAGTACTCGCGTACACCCTATCTCTGCAACTAACTGAAACTTTTCCACTTGAACCAGCAGTGAGAAACAAATGATAATGAGGCGCAATGTCGTATATCAACCAAAACAGAGATTTGACTGGGCAGGGTTTCAAGTTCACAACCCCTGCATTGATAGTCCGACGCTGAAGATTTATGTCCAAATCCTTAAAATGTAGAGTGAATATTCTAAGATGTTTTTATATGTTATATAAACTAACATTTCTATTCCCTCCCCCCACCCCCCTCTTTCAATCATAAATTTACATCCCTTAATTTAACATGATCTAAGTGATGTTAATCAGGTCATAAATGACATCATAATATTAAATTTATGAGTTAGTTATTTTTACCTATAAATACTACCAATTTGATATGAATATAATAATAAATTATAACAAGTAAATATTTGAATAAAATTACTGGTGAAATATGTAGATACGAATAAAAGACAGAAAATAGATTTACTTTTGTGTTTTAACTGAAAATAATTATATAAAGTCGGATTCATAAATAGTTAATATTTCCTATAAATATTATATATCATATTTCATTATGGATGTGAAAGAAGTTATCAAAAATCTGTTTTCTTCGTAGAAACAGCATTAAGTGTTATGAATATCAGATAACTCGGACCTATGACCTCTGTGAGGCAAGGCAAAACTAATCCTTTTATAATTTAAAGAATAATTTAATTTACCAGTCACAATAAGGTAGATTTTTAATACGAGATAAAAGGGATTTATCATATAGAATCTTATAGGTTACATAATACAAAATTTCTGTCGAGTCATTTTACTTATCATTTTAAATTTACTCACTTAACTACTGCAGCTATATTCTTTTTTGTTCATCATCAAAAGCTAAACTTCTTTATAAACTAGAGCTCTAACTAGTATTTCTTGATTCAGAAATGGCATTGGTATGATAGCTTCAGATGGTAAAGCTTGTGTCACTGTACATATAAACGTTGAAATCTATAACATCCAACAGCCTTACTTAATGTATAAGGCAATATTTCCTTTGAAATGTCTCCATTCCTTGATACAAGTGAAAATGTCAGTCTTGAAAATAATTGACTCTGATGCAGAATCAAGCCTATTTCAGACGGAAAAAATATACATACAGTAGTGCGACATATTGCACTAAGTAGCCGTTTAACAATTTTTATCTCCCAAGACCAGCGGATATCTAAGTAATGAAAAAGCTGTCCGTCTATCCCTTATTTAAATAGACAAATACATATATTTGCAAACTTTTTTATCAGAACATGCTGAAACATTTAGATGTTTCAGATGTGTCTGAATTAATCTTTATGAACAAGTTTTTTGTCTTTCCTGAACAATTTAGGAATACTGAGTTACAACCATTTCGCACCAAGCCCTCGACATACACACAGATTACTCAACATGGATAGAACGATTTTGGTGTAGGGGATCTGGTTTCACATACATGTTGCTACGAAGAACTTGTTATAGATGAAGATGAGAAAAATAAGAATTACATGTTTTCTCATAGCATTTCCATGTAATGTGAAAGTCGCCCTACTTGACTCCAGTGGACACTTGCCCCTAATTTCAAGCAGACTCCTTACATACTAGTATTTAAAAAAAACAACTCATATAACAAGACAAGTTTTAGTTTTTATTTTGGTTATTTTGTCAAGCAATATTGCAATATGTATGTATAAGTTTTCATTTACCCTCGCGCTTTGAACCAGTCATTTTAGCAAGCAGAATATCAGTATCAGAAAATTCTGATTATATGAGACAGTAAGTTTGAAATGGGTGGATTCACTTAACTCTTGGAAATTTTGTCCACTCAATTTATGTTAAATATTTACTTTAATACTATTATTGGCTTCTTACTTTTTTTTTTTTATCTTTTTTTTAAAAAAAAATATGCATAGTTACTTATAAAATAATAATAAAAAAAAAATAAAGTGACGAAATAAACTTTTAAAAACAATATGTTTGACTATTCACCATTTTATCCCTGCTGGTCCTTTATGGATATTAAATACCCTTTAAAGGTCTCTGGGCTCAGCTGCTATGACTTAACAATACTCCGGATCTCAAGATGATTAAAATAATTCCCAAATTAGTTATTATTAAAAATAGAACTTACTGTTTTTCCATAGTATACCTATGAAAAATCAAAATGCCCTTACTGGACCCCAATATATCTTAGTCCCTTTATTTGAATAAACATGAAACCCCTACTCATAGGGATCATTTATACTAAATATGTACGAATTTGGCTGGACAGTTCTTGAGATTTTTTTTAAATTCACAATTTAATCGCTTTTTTGGCCCCTGCTGGCCTCTTTTGGATAGTAAATCCCCTTTAAAGGACCCAGTCTCAACTGTTATGCTAAACAATGTTCCGGACCTCAAGATAGCTCATTTTGAGCCTTTGAACAACCTTTTGTTGGGTCACCGAAGGAACATCCCTGCGAAATTATAATGAAATCCGACCAGCAATTTCCGACAAGAAGATTTTCAAAATTTCCATTGTTTACACAAGGAAAAGTATACCCGCTTCGTGACAGCCATGTTTTAGAATTTAATCATGACAGCTTAAACAATATTGTTTGGTCACTTAATAAAACACTTTCGTAAAATTTTAAAATTGAGCCGGCAGTTTCTGACAAGTTTTTTTATGCTTTTCCATGGAATGGAATTTGTTGAATAAATTTGAAAGGCAGCACCCAAGGAACATTCCTGTGAAATTTGGTTAAAGACGCAGTAGCATTTTGTGCTCAACTGATCTAATTGTAATAATTTAATAATATTAAATACAAATAGTCAATAGCACACAGATGATCCCACTCAGCAACCATTTTCGCTAAATGCAAGTCATTAGTCTCCTCTCACTGGGCCTTAACACAAATAAAGCCAAGTTGCACAACTTCAATTGCTGACTGATATTTCTATAATGTTTCATGGCTGCAGGTCAATTTTGATTTTAGAGATATTTGCGACACAACATTGGAAAAAAGGATGGAAAAAGGTAAAAAAAAAAGACCTAGCACATTTACAAATACTTTCAAGTTTCAGTGTTCTTACCAACCCACTCTTCCCCCTCTGTCAAAACCATCAGCAGTGTCCCGGCTGGTAATGTGGCAAAGTATCCATCATCAGTCACCTCGGTTCCATCATCAAGAACAAAACCAGTTACCTGTATGTTGAATTTCTGTTGACCTACAATTAAAAAAAATCAATCAAAACTGCTAGCCATATTTTTCAAATCAGTTTTTGTTTGTTCAACAAATATATTTTATTGCCTCAGACACAGCTACTAGCCGACATAATATACAGTCAAGCCTGTCTTAATCCTGGATGTAATCTTATAGCCCTTTACTTCATAGACACGCGTTTTCCCACACCAATCAGAGAAATTGAGAAAAAGAGAGCCATAGTGGCCCTATTATTACTTACCTGAGTTAACAAGAAGAATGATATTGTAATGTTCTTCAGCAGGACAATGGTTTACAGAAGTTTAAGGGTTAATATGTGTACAAAAACAAACAATAGATAATAATTGACATGGAACGAAATTCTTTGAATACCTGTGAAAGGAACATTCCTGTGAAGTTCGTTGAAATTGACCTAGTGGTTTACGTGGGAATGTCATTATTACTCAAAACCCCAGAATGATAAGATGCGTATATGACGCATTAAAAATTGGTAGATATGCATCAAAATTGTTTTACGTGCATATCATTTATGCTTAAGCAACAAGTTTTTCCACTAAAATCAATTTTTTTGTGTTAATATGTAATTTATTGATACCATGTAAATAAAAATAACTGAATGGTTTCAATTTCAAATCAACTCACTTCAGTCTATATTCAACAACCACATGCTCGAAAGTACCTCCCCGCTTTGGTTGTATATCATATGCGCAATACTCATCACTTTCTGATTTTGATGAATATTACGCATCAGCTTAAATATCATATGGGGCTCTGATTACTATTCATGATACTAGGGCTATCTAGCGTCTATTTTTGTACATTTAAACATTATTATGTCAAGTGGCGTTGTTTGTTTATTCCTGAATGAAACTAACACTTGTTTCCTATGGCTGTTTTTTTAAAAATGTTTGTTTGCTGTGTGCTCCTACCTACTCACTCAAACTGCAGCAACTGATACTCGACTTATTTACTGACTACCATAATTTCTGTCCATTTTTTACCAAATGATAAAAAAACACAAGAGGTGTTTATAAGACAGCGAGCAAGACTATTCGAATATTTGTCACAAAAGTACAAAATGAATATGATTGAGACTGATGAAAACTCCGAGCAAACAATAGTTGAGGATATTTGAAAATTTTATTAAGGCTTTAGCAAATGGGAAAATAAAGCGTAACATGGCTAAAATCATGTTCTAACCATTGATAATCAGATATTAAAATAATACTTCATATCCAGTTGTTTGTGGGGGAGGGGAGGGGGGGATTATCCCCTTATGTTTACAAGAAAAAGGAAAAGTATGGAAATTAATGTAAGTAACATTACATGAATGTGTTTATGAAGTTAAGTCATTATAACATATTAAGTAGTTTGTTCTGAAAGAGAGAAAATGCTGAGCTAAACATAAAACTTTTAACTGGCAGACAACAACAACGCCAGGTTCATGACAATAGCTCTTCGTTTATTTCAAAGAGACGAGCTAAAAATGGTTACATTTTACAAAAATATCAAGCTTCAAGTTGAATATCTATTACAAGCATATCTTTGAACCAGGTGTATAAAAGTGTTTAATCTCTTTAAAACATTTATTAAGATATTGAAAGTTATAGCATTATACAGATATAGACCTATTGCAACAGATAATCTTATTAACTACTTCATCATGCTGACAGCCAATTGCGGACAAGCTTTTTACCCTTTTAATGCCCTTTAACTAATTGCATTAAGAGGTCAGACAATCTGACATATTTAGTCCATGTACTTGGTCAAGATTTACCCAGTTGAGTGAATGTAATTTGTAATTGTCCAGTTGCAACAATTTATTTACACACAGTTGGAGTTAAGTCATTTTGGTGAAAGGCATTTGTAATAACCAAGTTGAAATATGCAATATAGCAATCTGTATTATGGCAAATATCTCCCTCCATAAACTTGTAACATCCAGTAAGGGTGTCCAGTTAGCACATGGATGCTCTCATTGACAATATGCGCTTGTTTGGGTGTTGTGATGATGTATGAAGAAAATTTGGTTAGAATCAGAACAAAACTGTAATAGTTGAGGCCACAAGGTACACCTGTTTATGAAATATTTTTATGTCAGAAAAAGGGGGCATTACTCCTTCAACAATAATGTGGGTGGGAAAATCCCGACAATATGCACTTGTTCAGATGATGGTGATGATGTGTAGCAAGTTTTATTAGAATCAGATGAAAACTGTAGGAGTTGGGGCCACAAGGTATATATGTATATTCGGACAGATGGACAGACAGACAGTTTAAACACTATATGCCCTCAAGGTCAGTTTTTAGCCTTTCAATACATAAATACCAAAACATGAAAAACATATTCTATTTTGATTATCTGAGTTACAGTATATTATATGTGAATGCCAAACTATTCTATTCCATTACATTTCACACAAAAAAAAAGAAAAGATTCTTTTTTTAAAACTAAATTGTTTGCCGTGCTCCTACCTACTAACTCAAAATTGCCGCTACCTTTTTATTGACTTTAAAAGCGTTTAATTTTCTTTCTTCATAATTTCTGTCCATTTTACTTTTAAATGACTGCAAAACTAAAATTTGGCAAAAAAGAAAAATATTTGCTACCTTCATGAAAAATATCGGGTCAGAGTACAGCAAACAAATATTTTTTTAAGGATGGCCTAATTGGCAGTTTTCAAATTTACTCACATTTAGTTGTCAGTTCAATGATATTTTGGGCAACAATGCCAACTTTTCGTTCCCTTCTTGCGTCTGTGACTTTTACAGCCTTTGCAACTGTTATAGACTGAAAATGTAACAACAAAACAGGATCGTACCAAGTATATAAATGTATGCTAGATATATTTACGGAGGGAAAGGAATACATCTGAGTAAGCCGTTTGATGTTGTCAAAATCCAATGTGTTTTCAGATGACGTCGCTTTATATTGGTAACACAATGGTAAAAAATAGCTTTGAACAGATAGCAGTGAACAGTTATCTTATTTTTTTTAAATGGACGTGTATAAAAATTATTTCTTCAACTTTGTTTTACATATACATATATATATATATATATATATATATATATATATATATATACATCTCCTTGTATATACATCAAGGGAGATAATTAAATTCACAACAATGGAATTTACGATTTTTGGAATATTTTCAAATGCTTATTCACAATGCATGATATGTATATGGGAATAACCAAGACATAAATGTACAGACCAGAATACGGCGAGTGTGCCTAGCTACAATGCAAACCATAGATACAGTCAAACTTGTCTTAAGCATCCAGTTAAAGGAAGGAGCAAAAGTGACCTTTAAAGACAGGTGGTTACTTAATACAGGTTAATTTGCTCTGAAAACATAGAAATGGGAAATAGCAAATGTGGCTGTTTAAAACAAGTGGCTGCTTAAAAAAGGTGGCCACTTAACACAGCTTTGACTGTATATGGATATAAAGGTACAAGGTAAAATTGACCTGAACATAAGCTTGAAAACGCTTATGCAAATTCACCTCCATCGAGATGTTACAATATGCAATGACTACCGGTAGGTATAAATGCACTTGTTCTTTTAATTTCCGTAAGAAAACTGAACAAAGATGAAAAGTGAATCAGGATAAAAAAAGATGAAAGTAAGAACAAATTAATAATTTGAAAAAAAATAATTATATTAATCAATATTTGTGCATCTAATTATCAATATGCAAATATCTGGGTTGATACACTCCCTGGAAATATCTGATAACATTTGTTTGTGAATCAGTCATTTTGACTAAATAAAGAATTTGTATGCAAAGTAAGTAAATCTAAAATTAAATTGAAGCGCGTTGTCCTGTGGTAGACAGGGCACTCGTTTGGCCAATTTTTGGGCCGAATATCGGCCCCATTCCCCTCCTAAAATAATATGTTATTTTCCCCTTTCTAAGAAAAACAATCTCCTTGAAAACAAAAATAAAATCGGAAGGAAAATCACGAAGTTACTCGTCGGCCGGACATAAGAACGAATAGTTTTGAGTACGAATCCAATAAAACATTCACGAGTCTTCTCCCTTGATTGACTGTCCAATGAATTTTCTCGTAACAAGTTGGTATGGATTCATTCGGATTTTTCGGATATTGCCCTTAGCAGGTGAAAAATGTCACATAATCAAATATATTACCGGCGAAAAATAACATCGAAAACAGCAGATAATTGTAAAAAAATAGACATCTTATTCAAACAGAAAAGTTTGCAAGCAAAACAAAATTTAGAAAATCCGGGGATCCATCCCACTACAACATCGCTAGAGCCTCAAAAATCCTCTGACCTGCCATGTTCCGATTCCCAAAAATGTAAAGCCTTGCGGTCTGAAGCTGTGTCCAGTTCTGTTCTGATTCTGATGGTGAATAGGACATTGTCCATGTTGATAAGAAACGTCATGTATTAATTCCTGATAATAGGTTATTTGACACAACTTTCAAGTGGTTGTATTATAGTGTCTTTAAGGAAGGTTACTGCTGCAAATATTGTGAATTTCTGTACAGTAGTACTACAACTGATGAGACAACTGCATATATTTCACGTGGAATCCAATTAGGCACTCATCCAACAAGACGTCTCACAACCCATGACAAGTCTGAGAAACACTTAAAAGCTGCAGAGAGCTACCTTTCTAAGTCACTCACTTCGGGAACCCAGAAGATTTCTTGATAGTATTATCAGGATTGTCCATGAAGGTGCAACATCAATAAGTAACACACAACTTGAGAAGGCCATTGGCCATTTTACTTCAAAGGCTAGAAAAATTGACATATAAGGATGTGTCACTGAGATGTTTTAATTCATGAAAGAAAAAAATAAATATAGTAGAACAACTTGCATAATCATTTGTTGTATTTGTCAGAAAATTATTATGTAGCTACATCTGTTGGAAATGATTGAAAACAGTATTAATAAGTGTGAAAAGTAGTAATATTTATATGGCTAAAAATTCCCCTATTAGTCTTAAAACGAAGAAAAATTCCCCTTCCAGAGGGTATGGGTACCTGTCCCCAAAAGTTGTCTAGTGCCCTGGGTAGAGCTTGGATCCAAGATCGGGGGTCGTATGTTTGATCCTCAACCACAGCTATGTAATGTGTCCTTGACCAAGACACTTTATCCGCCAGCTTAATTTACTGGTTCTATCAAGAAAGACCTCAAGCATGATTTGTCAAAGTAGTAAAAACTTGTTTCATAATCGGTGTAAAATTAATAATTTAAAAAAATGATTTGCTACTGTGAACCATTTTAATTCTAAGCGTTCGCCATATAAGAATGCGGGACAGTATTGTGTTTGTAACGGATACAAAATATATCATCACAACAACTATTCTAATACCACAAATAAGTTTTCTGAATGAATAGGGTTTTACGGCGTACCAACACATTATAGGTTATTCGACGCCAACAGGAAGGAAGATTCCAGGTTCACTCTACATGTACAAAAACAACAAATTAACATACAGATTAAAAAAAATACATCAACAAATGAATATGCAAAATGAACCTAGAACCTTGATACCTGCAGAACGGCAGTTTCAGCAAATTCTATCGTATTACTCAAGTTGTCGCTTCTTATGACATGGATAAGCCAGTGATCCTATTCTTGCCATCACTCATGGCTCCCTGGAACCACACAGGGGTTGATAATTTAACCACAATAGTGAACATGACAAAAAATGATAAAATGAACATGACACCCATTCGGAGGATTCCAACCCCTCTGCAGAGATCGACAGTGATTCTATTCTTAGCCGGAACCACACGGGGTTGAAAGTGGTGAAAGTAGCATTCTATTTTTAATTTTGTTTGTAAAAATTCAACCGTAAAGTGTGACTTTGTCCCCAAAAAACAGGGTCGGTGGGTAGACCCTTTTTTTAACTTTGTTATCAAGTGCTTATATGGAAAGTTGCTGTATAGAAAATATCCACTTTGATCCCGGGGTTTTCAAGTCCAATAAAAAAAAAAAACACGGCAAATACCGGAAAATAGCCCAATGTTTAACCCTATACTTCATAAAGACGCATTCCGAGGACCCTACCCCCCGCTTCCTAAATACGCATCTGGACACCTGGTACGTGTCCTTCATAAAGACGCATTTGGACGAATGGTCTCATTCTCATAAAGACGCATTTCGACGCTCCCTATTTTCAATCACAAAAACAACACCTTTTAATTTATTTTTCAGAGATCGTAAGTTTATATTCGTGTAGAGCAACATTTCACAAAGTAAATTTACAGAAGACATAATATGGTTACTATTTAAAGTTTTTATAAAAATAGCGTCTATTTGCACATAGTGTCATATCAGTGACCACGCGATGTCATTGAATTGACCAGACTTACGCGGGAATTACACAAATATCACCAATTTAAATCGCAAAAGAAACACATTTCAATTTTTTTTTCAAGGACCGGATGTTTATGTTCGTGTAGCATTGCATTTCACACAGTTAAATTATGCATGACATCAGAGGTTAGAATTAAATATAGCGTCCAATCGTAAATAGGGTCACATCAGTGATTACGCGAGGTCATCGAATTGTCCATGCTTACGCGGGAATAACAAAAATATCCACATTTTCAATCGCTGTAACAATACATTTCAATTGATCAATGATCACGCGAATTCATTGCATTGTCCATACTTACGCAAGAATAACAAACATCTCCCAATTTCAATTGCAAAAACAATATGTTTCAATTTATTTTTCAATGACAGGTATTAATATTCGTGTAGCATTGCAGTTCGTGTAGTAAAATTATGCATGGCACCATAGGTTACATTTAAAAATACCGTCCAATCGTAAATACCCATGCCAGCGATCACGCGAGGTCATGGAATTTTCCAGAAAGAAATAGGTCAACACTATTTTCCGAAAATGTACATCGGCATATTTTGATTTTTTTGAAAAATCATGCGTGCTGACTGTGATAATTGACACGGTAATAAATCATTGTTTGTTTTGATTGTGATTACTGGGATAGAATCATGTACGCTACCGTGGCTTACCGTTATGGTTTCGGGTGGTTAGAAGTTGGGGAGGGGGTGTCATAAATTATGTCAGTTTGCAGTTCGGCAATTTACCAAAGCCGTGATATATGTCCTGGGGGTATATGGACTAATCAAATGCACGCGCCAATATGCGACAATACTGGTTTGTTTTCACAGCTGACACCCGTGACCGGAATTTTTATACCATGAAGGGGCAATAAAACTATAAGGCATCCCAGATCAGCATGATGTCTGCTGGTCATTATAATAAGGTAATTATTTTTTTTTTAATTATCTGTTCGTCTGTGAAAGATCCCGTTCTAATTAATTTATAAATATTATACGCATTACCGATTTAGATTAATTTTGAATTCATGTCCGATTCTAACTTTTGACTTTCTGATCTGATTTGATGACAGAAGCAATTTATTTACATACAAGTAGATCTACATGTAAAAATAATAGCATAGGGATTCTTTTTAAAAATGCGCAAGAAGGGAAAGTAATAAAACGTTTTTTCTCATAGGTAAAATTGTAGCATGGTAATAGAACACATAAAAGAATAATAAGTAATTTCTATTTTGACCATTATGCTAACTGATAAATTGTAACTAGACCTATCATTATTATAATTAAAACTTCCCCTATCTATTATTGTCGTTAATTATTCATAATAATGATTCTAATAATAAATATGCAGTAGTTGTATTAATTATAACTAATGTATTGATAATTTATTATTAGTATTAAAGGTAGTCCTTAATTATTATTGTAAATAATCTGTTTTGTCTGTTTAGTGAACTTATGTATGTTTTTGTCTTATTTCAGTTTGAAAGTTCGCACATAGCAGTCGGGACCAAAACTTTCAGGAGGATTTGCTATTTTTTAATTTAAATTTTGTGCTACTTTTACCTGAAATGGAAAATAAATTTACAAATTCCACCAAAAAGTAAAGATTAAAAAATTGTACAACCATAACTGAACGCTCTTGCATATTTTGTATATAAATAAGTGTAGTAACATTAAATTTATGATACTTTTGGTAAAATAGTAAAAAATTATATATCTATTTAACTATTCCTATTTTAATTATTTTATTAAGTTTATTTGTTTGAATTATATTACATATAAAAATATCATTGTAAAATATTGGTATGTATAAATTTGTGTCAAAATTGAAAATGAATTGAAATGAAAAGTCTTCTTGTTTTATATCCGTGTATCTTTGTATTCCATTGTCATAGAATTATTTTTTTTTTTATCATCGCAAAGATAATTCAATATTCAACAAAGTTTACACTTACATAACAAGTGTAAAATCAATATATCTTGTGGAAATATTAACTTTATAAGCGAGATATATATAAACTAGTGTTGAATTTAAAGAAAAAATAAAATGAAACAAAATCTTTTTAGTTTCTACCCATATATCTCATTATTCAATTGCCACAAAATAATAATTTTTATATCACCAGAAAGAAAATTTTATTTGCAACAAACTTTACATACACAAAAAAAGTATAAAATCAATATTTCTTACTGAAATAATGACTTTAATGAACTGGGTGTGCAATCAGCATGTATTTTTAAATATCCCCTATGGGAATGGTGCAGAAACCTTATCAGCTGGGTATTGGTTTATTGACATCTGTTTCCTTCTACCTGTATCTGTTAGGATAGGCAATACTGCTATATCTCTATGAAGTATTCTTAAATACAAGAATTCTCTGTAAGTAGTCATTTTACGAGTGAAACTATGTACAAGAGGGTCATGGTGGTAAAATATCATTAATATTTAGTTATGATCATTGGATAAAACCTCTATCATGCATTAATGCTGAAATTCAGTATATACATGTACATTTTGCAATTCCAGGGATCAAAACCCAGGTAGTTCTAAACATGCTTGTTTTCAAAAAAACTTGTCGGAGACCTTATGGTCATACATATTCTGTTAAAGTTTGATTAACATGATTCAGATAAGAAGATATTCAACATTTCCACTAAAGCCATGTACGGAAACCAGCCATGCACCTGGTGGCTATGCTTTTTTAACTTAAATATGGCTTGAAGGAATGTGGCAAGATGGCACCCAAGGAACATTTCAGTAAAGTTAATTTAAATCTGTCTATCAGTTACTTATTTTTTTCTTTCGGTTTGCCATGGCAACCAGAGTTCTGCATGGATCAACTAGATTTGAAGGAATCTGATGAAGAATCATGCAAGGTATATTCATGTAAAGTTTCTACATAATTGGCCAAGTGGTTTTAGAGAGATGTTGAGATAGAAACTGAAATGTTTTTTATAGATATAAAGGAAACATACTTTGATTCAGATATAAGTCAAAGTTGTGAGACCTACTTACTTGATTTAAATGAATGACCCAATTACATGCAAGTTCATGTAAAATTTCATTCCCATTATCAAATCATTATTAAACTAATTGCATTGATGCACAGTACATTTTGTATCAAGGGTGGGAGTAGGGTGGGGATTGTGGTCTATAACTTTTCATATTAAAGCAATTATTATTCTAAAATGATTATTTTAAATAAATAATCAAAACCTTCATTCATGAAGGATACAATTTATATCTGACATTGGCAAATGACGATAAGAATTTAAATGCAAAGCATTAATTCAGAGCCCCAGATAATTGTTTAAGCTGATGAATAATTACTCATCAAAATCAACTCTCAAAACCAAAGTAGATGGGTATTCATGATTGTTTTTCAGTTAGGGATGAGAATTTCGCATATTATATACAACCAAACCTGTGTTAAGCAGCAGCATACAGTTGGGTGGTACTGTAGAGCATGTGGTTATTGAATTAAGACCAAGTATGGCAGTAAATATAAAACTAACATGCTTGGCTGCTTAACACACATGACTGCATAAGAGGTTACTGCCAACTCCTCTCAAGTTGCTTGGGTATTTTGTGTTAACCTGTTCAAATCGATATCAAACTCCATTTTGCCTTTTATCTTATATCAGTTATTTGCTGCCCAATCTTTAGATTTCTTACAGACCATTGTAGAGTAGTTACATTAGCAGAAACATCTTTTTTAGATGAAAACTGAACTTAATTTAGTTTGTATTTTACTTTTTGGCATCATGTTTACAGTTTATTTGTTGACATTCATGTCAGTTTATAGACACTTTCTTTTCAAGGCAAAATATGATTTGGGGGATGCTAAACCTTGGCCATGTTCCGACTGACCCGGACATATTCTGGCTGCAAGAAAAAGACAATTCCGACTGAGTGACTTTCAATACCTATATATTATCTCCATTCCCCCCCCCCCCCCCCCCCCACCAATATTGTTTTCTTATCGAATATGTTA
Organism: Panopea generosa; assembly: GCA_029582155.1. Taxonomy (NCBI): domain Eukaryota; kingdom Metazoa; phylum Mollusca; class Bivalvia; order Adapedonta; family Hiatellidae; genus Panopea; species Panopea generosa. The sequence goes on from CM055909.1 coordinate 10,335,686, forward strand.
ATAGCAATGCATCGAGATAAATACATTTAAACACCTTAAGATTTCACGAATACATACACCACATGTGCCTTTTCCCTGCAGCCAGAATATGGGCGGGCTATCAGGAACCAGCCAAGTTTTAGAATCAGTGATAAATCAAACCTCTTAGCAACATTGTTTATTAATTACACAGACTGGATTACCATAATGACCGGTAAAATCTATAACGATTCAGCTATTTTTATTTATGCGAATAAATCAATAAGTTAGTACAATGAAGATCACTTTTCAGAGAATGTAAACTTATTTAAGCATATAAAAAATTTTAATGCATCATATACGCAAATATGTATCTTATCTCGGTCTCTGATTATAAAATATTTGGAAGAACTTCACATAAATACAAAATCCTGTCCATAATGTTATGTCATTAACAAATATATACACAAGTATATGTACTCACTGATGGTGTTCCAGTATTAACAAACTGATTGGAAGGCCCTTGAACAACAGTGGTCACAGACTGTGCTACAGGAGTACTCACAGCAGACTGTACAAATGGAGTAGTCAAAGGCTACACATATATAATAAAGAGCCATAATAGAGAAAACCGTGTATTACTTATTGTTTCTTGGCAATACTATTTCAATTTTGAGCTAAAAAATGAAGTTGCTCATATTTGATAGTAATGTTTAGCTAATTTCATCGTCAACTTAACACTACAGGAATGAGTATCTTTGATAATAAATTGTAAGATGGGTTGCATAATGTTAAAGTATACTGTTTACTTGGTTGGTAAACTATTTACTTGCACGGTCATAACATTTTAGATGATCTAAACTTCTTACTAGTAGTCCCAATCAATAGACAAAATGCTTTTGTTTATTGTATGTCAAAAGACTATGTCACCAAATTTCTTTCTGCCCAATTAATATAAATATGTTGAATTAAAAACATTTAAATACAGTCTTTATACTGTAATTAGCTTTCTATACCAGCCACTACAAATGTTGGAGAAACTGTTAAGAGAATGGCAGAAAAGGGCATAATTTGCTACATTCATGTAATTCAAACATCCGCAACAAGTTTGCCAGCAGGACAAGAGTGATATTTTTACCATCTCAAAATGAGATTGTTTTAGCTACTAACGATCTCAAACGGAAACAAACAAGTCTAACAAGTTGGCCACACACTGAAGCCACATTGCCAGACTTTTTTTTTCGGCAACATTTTTTTCATAAACTCAACATTTAACACAAGGGCCTAAGATCGCCTGAAACCTCAGCTGAGCAGAACATGTTTAGCAAAGCCAATAGAAAAAAATGTTACCTACAAAAAATAAGTTTTCTTTTCCAATTTAAAAAAAATATATGTATACAAATATACACATGTATATGTATATATATATTTAAATAAGTGCAAAGTTATTACCAATTCAGTTGCTACCTGCATGCCTTCAATTTCCTGCGGTGTACTGAAGTTACTGTATTAGGAGAAGACTGTAAATATTTATGCAAAGGCACAGTGAATAGACAAGGACTATATGTAAGTGCTTTAAATGAATCTTCTTAACCCCACCCCACCCGCCACAAAGCAAAGTTTTTGTGTGAAAGGTGGCCAAAGACAGTAACTTGTTTTAAATAATGAATCATAAACATACCAGACAGAAGAAAGAGTTATGGTTCCTGGGCACTGTACTTCCTCTCAATTTCCTCTATCATTATGTGAAATTTGCACCAAATCCCATTAATAGTTCTCGAGTAATCTTTATGACAAATATATTAAGTGATAAAGGAGGGTAATTGAACAAGTGGGCTTAATTGGCCCTCACCTGTGGCAGAGGAGACAATGCCAAAGACTGCAATATTTCAGGTGCTAGAGTGTACATAAATTAGTTTTTGTTGATTCAAGGACCATAACATCCGATATTAATTAGTTATCCAATTTGAACAGTTTAAAGTTTCATCTTTAAGTTTAATGAAGATCAAGACAGATTACCATTTTTTCTGACCCTTTTAATGCTTTACTGACCTCCATAATTTCTTACAACCAACTCACTGACTGTTGGTGGGAACAACAACATTCATTTCAACATATGAAATGAGTACAATTTGAAAATCAATACCAACATCTCCCTTTATGTAATTCAAGTACCGAGCAATACATCATGTGTTCACAGTACTACACTAAATTTTATAAAGCTTCCTTATCCATACCTCATTACTGTGTAAACCTTGTCCCACTGACACGCCCAAGTCATATAAAGTATCCTGAAATATTAAATAAGATTATAAGGATCTTCCATGGGTTGGAGGTTCAGACTGAAAATACCGTCCTACGGGACAACTGTATTTGTACGGAACAAGGCTCTGCTAAGATCCGGCGAAAACAATTATCCCAAGGGATTGAATTTTCTATCTGAATAAAAAAAGCCAAGTAAGATTATTTTTCTTGCATACCGAACACATTAAATATTTACTTTAATTTAAATAATCATTTTTATATCTTACCACGATGGCTTTTAAGACGGTAAATTAAATATATTACATAATATGTATACATGTCACATCGTAAATTGTTCTAACATCACAGCAGGGTAGGATGAGCACCCATAAATGCGGTGTAGGGTTAAAATTCTGAACCCGGTAAAAATACACAAAAATCCTTGTCCAGTATGCAAGAATGTTCTATTTTAACACGACCAAATCATGCAAAGATAGCATATGTCAAGAAAGGAACATTGCAATACTACCGAACCACAATGTTTGTTTTCATCTATTTAGTAATTTGTGTCTGACCAAGTTTTGTTGTAGTCACTAATTATATTACGAGGTTATGAAGCAGTAACAACAATATTTGACAATGAACTTGACCCAAATGGCCCCAAACACTACCCCAACCTTTATCTTCGTATCAGCTATACATGAACTGTGTTTGGCCACAATATCTCATTCCTAACAAAAGTTATTAAGTGAAAACCATTTTTCTATTTTTTGTATTAAACTGTTAACCTGAATGGAGATAAATCTGCCGCTTCTGGTGAAAGAGTTATGGGTCTAATATATTACTCTAAATATCATTAAACAATATTCCAAGAAACATTATATTAACTCCAATAATTTTAATCTCTACCATTGACATTATCCCACTATAGTGTATGAACTAAAATGCAATAAAGGGGAGATAACTTGATAGTAATAGCTTTATGTAGGATTATTGTGTTCTGCAATTCTAATATACTAACCTTTATCTAAATTCAAAATTTGATTCAAATCTCTATTACACAATTTGAGATATACCCGCTATAATTCAATTACTCAAACACAGTAAATGGTGTTACTTAAGTATTTATTTGTAGTAGGAATACAAGTATTTCAATATGCACCTTGTCTCATTCTTTTTTTACTATATTCCAAGTTACATTGAAATCCCTTGAATACTTTTTGAGACTTTCTCTGGACAAGCACTTTCTATAATGTATTTACTAAAGTACAGTAAAGGGCAACTAATTAAGTAAAATATATAATGGAGAAAAATGTATGGTTCCTTCACACTGCACTGCATCCCATAGCCCTCTATGTATTCCAAGATTCATTCAAACCCCTTGGGTACTTTTGGAGATATTCTCAGACAAGCAATTACTATTAGAACTACAAAAGTAAAGGACAGATACTTCAGTAATTGCTTGGTACTGTAGTATTGTTCTTGTCCACTTCATTCCTGTCATTATCATCTATTTATATTCCAAGTTTCATTCCAATCCATGATTTACTTTTTGGGACATTCTCCCAACGAAAGTGTAACTGTCGACGTACAGGGAGTATATATTCACCCTTTGGGAAGCATAAAAATCAAACCATTACATGCTGATGATATGCACATCTTGGTTTAACTTCCAGGGCAATTCCATAAAAGTAATGTAAAGTCCAGGCAAGATTTCTGCTCACAAACGAATTGACTTAAGTCAAACACAAAGCAAAAACCATGAATGAGTATTGAGGGAGACACAATAATATGAAAGAGTTAGTGAGAGTACTAACATTGGTCTGGTCCCCAACAGAGGCTGATGTTTCAGTTTCGGAAGCACGTCGGCTAACAAAATTGATCTTTGGAAGATCAAAGTCGGAGTCGGAGGAACTACTACTATCTGTCAACACTGACAGCAATGTGATCTATTAAAAAAAAAAATAACAAGAACAAAATAACAATAATGCAAAATAGAAGTCATGTTAGTTCTATATGCTACATTGCTCACCTAAGTCAACAGAAATAATGATATATTGTGCTTCAGCAGGATGAAGGTTGATTTAAGTTTTATAGTGTAAACATCAATAATTTTTTATGATTTATTTGGTTAAATATTGACAAACTGGCCACAATACTAGGAACAATTAATGTTAACTATTTCATTCAGTCACCAATATGTTAAGTGGCCATATTCAAAATGGTGCAAATTGGCTTTGCACCAAACGTCACAGGTCCTTTCGTTAAAATGAACCACTTTCGTTTCGGCATCAGCATTTTTCAAATATTAAACGCATAGCAATATCTCCAGATTTGGTTGTTTACAAATCGTGTGCTGGTAATAACATTAATCAACAGACAAAAGGTATATCTTTAAGGTAAATTATATGAAGGTTTGGGATTAACTATAAGCCAGTAATAGATCACATATGATCACATTATAAACTTTAAAATCTGTAGCATATAATTTACCAGTTTTGATAATAAATAAATCCTGAGTTTTGTCTAACCCGCTGCATACTGTAAAATTATCAGGGTCAGTTCAATGAAATCCCCGATGAATGTCCTAATGTTGAAGTTGTACTCAAGCAAGGTATTGAGAACTATGACTCCCTGTTGAAATGCATGTTCAAGTAATCGTAAAGCATGCATAAGGGGCCTATGCATGAAAAATTTGTAAATTTTGAGGAATACCGGTACATATTTGTTATAAAATCAGATATTAAAATCAGTGTCACATACCATACATATACAACTATTTTATTGCAATCAGATAACAAGAGTTGTCAGAGAACAACAAAGCTCGCCTATAGGACAAAACTCACAACATCAAAACTTAATCGCAACTAAATGCAAATGTTTAACCTGGGTGTCTACAGACGAGGCCGAAAACAACACCGGGGTCATAGCAATAGCTCTCCTGGACATTCGTCCCAGCGGGCTAATAAGCATGCATTATGCACAGCTAGTCATAGCCTCAATTTGCAAGTTTGTGAAACTACTTAATTGCAAGGCAAATATAAGAACAATTATTCATGTTGCATTATACGACTAGAGGAAGTGTAACACTAGAGGAGCTGTTTGAAAGATGCATAATTTCCCCTTACTGTTCTCTGTCCTTGTATGCTCTGGAAAAGTTTATAAAGGGAGATAATTAAAAATGTAAGCATGGTAGAGTTATGGTTCTTGTACACCACACTTCCTCTCAATACCCTCTTGTGTGATTCTTCAATAAAATTGCTTGAACGGTTTTGAAGTATGCCTTAAAAAATAAAACACTATGTCTTAAAAATATATAATCAAAATGTATAAAAAGCACTGAATTATCATTAATATATATAAATATAATCCAATACATAAAAATAAATATTTAAATTGTAGTGGTCAAATTGAAACGAAATCCCCATTCTAAAAATGAATTCACTAAATTCTGTTTGACGACCTTCACATCATCATTCAAGATGAAACAATTTATAATATGTGTAAACCTGTATAACGAATCAAATTGAAATCATGGGACTCATATAATACATCACAAAATGTTGCCATTTTAAGCAGGAAATCAAGTTGAATCTAACCTAGGTGCGTAGCCTGAGTTAGGAAAGCCCTTTTCAATATAATATTTTGACATGTTTAAATATATATCCTTTTGACAATATGGGGTCAGTGAGTACATAGGCATGGTTTATTGGAAAAAATGTTTTAGCCTATTTCAATTTTTTTTATAATCCTGATATATTCCCTTTAATGTCCATGTTATATTTTCTGTGTTGTAAGATCGAATCTCTGCCCAGTCACAGTCTCCGTGATGTTTGATATATGACATTGCATCTCCATATCATTTGTCTTTCACCGCTGATCAAGGGGGGAAATTATCAGTTACTTGCAGAGATGGGGTGTGCTTGAGTACTTGTTACCCTGGTCCAGGATCCCAGGAAATAGTGGTTATGTTAACTGATCGGCTGTTAGCCCTTGCTAGCATATAAATGAAGCTATGTATTCAATTAGTCCATCAATCAATCAGCTAAGACCAATATATTTTTTTCCTTTTACTAGGAATCCCCCAAAATACATAATCGTAATGCAAAAGACATGGTTATTTAGACCAAAAGAGATAGAAAGTAACTCAAGTTACAACTCTTTCACATTGTTAATCCAAATAGTATCTTGGTGGGAAACGGTTGTATCTGAAGATTTATGATTGATTGATTGATAGAATATTTAGCATCCTTTTATGCCATCGAGGGCAAACAGGCGATCAGTTAACCTAACCACTGTTTTCTGGGATCCTGGGAGATTAACCAGTACTCGCGTACACCCTATCTCTGCAACTAACTGAAACTTTTCCACTTGAACCAGCAGTGAGAGACAAATGATAATGAGGCGCAATGTCGTATATCAACCAAAACAGAGATTTGACTGGGCAGGGATTCAAGCTCACAACCCCTGCATTGATAGTCCGACGCTGAAGATTTATGTCCAAATCCTTAAAATGTAGAGTGAATATTCTAAGATGTTTTTATATGTTATATAAACTAACATTTCTATTCCCTCCCCCACCCCCCTCTTTCAATCATAAATTTACATCCCTTAATTTAACATGATCTAAGTGATGTTAATCAGGTCATAAATGACATCATAATATTAAATTTATGAGTTAGTTATTTTTACCTATAAATACTACCAATTTGATATGAATATAATAATAAATTATAACAAGTAAATATTTGAATAAAATTACTGGTGAAATATGTAGATACGAATAAAAGACAAAAAATAGATTTACTTTTGTGTTTTAACTGAAAATAATTATATAAAGTCGGATTCATAAATAGTTAATATTTCCTATAAATATTATATATCATATTTCATTATGGATGTGAAAGAAGTTATCAAAAATCTGTTTTCTTCGTAGAAACAGCATTAAGTGTTATGAATATCAGATAACTCGGACCTATGACCTCTGTGAGGCAAGGCAAAACTTATCCTTTTATAATTTAAAGAATAATTTAATTTACCAGTCACAATAAGGTAGATTTTTAATACGAGATAAAAGGGATTTATCATATAGAATCTTATAGGTTACATAATACAAAATTTCTCTCGAGTCATTTTACTTATCATTTTAAACTTACTCACTTAACTACTGCAGCTATATTCTTTTTTGTTCATCATCAAAAGCAAAACTTCTTTATAAACTAGAGCTCTAACTAGTATTTCTTGATTCAGAAATGGCATTGGTATGATAGCTTCAGATGGTAAAGCTTGTGTCACTGTACATATAAACGTTGAAATCTATAACATCCAACAGCCTTACTTAATGTATAAGGCAATATTTCCTTTGAAATGTCTCCATTCCTTGATACAAGTGAAAATGTCAGTCTTGAAAATAATTGACTCTGATGCAGAATCAAGCCTATTTCAGATGGAAAAAATATACATACAGTAGTGCGACATATTGCACTAAGTAGCCGTTTAACAATTTTTATCTCCCAAGACCAGCGGATATCTAAGTAATGAAAAAGCTGTCCGTCTATCCCTTATTTAAATAGACAAATACATATATTTGCAAACTTTTTTATCAGAACATGCTGAAACATTTAGGTGTTTCAGATGTGTCTGAATTAATCTTTATGAACAAGTTTTTTGTCTTTCCTGAACAATTTAGGAATACTGAGTTACAACCATTTCGCACCAAGCTCTCGACATACACACAGATTACTCAACATGGATAGAACGATTTTGGTGTAGGGGATCTGGTTTCACATACATGTTGCTACGAAGAACTTGTTATAGATGAAGATGAGAAAAATAAGAATTACATGTTTTCTCATAGCATTTCCATGTAATGTGAAAGTCGCCCTACTTGACTCCAGTGGACACTTGCCCCTAATTTCAAGCAGACTCCTTACATACTAGTATTTAAAAAAAACAACTCATACAACAAGACAAGTTTTAGTTTTTATTTTGGTTATTTTGTCAAGCAATATTGCAATATGTATGTATAAGTTTTCATTTACCCTCGCGCTTTGAACCAGTCATTTTAGCAAGCAGAATATCAGTATCAGAAAATTCTGATTATATGAGACAGTAAGTTTGAAATGGGTGGATTCACTTAACTCTTGGAAATTTTGTCCACTCAATTTATGTTAAATATTTACTTTAATACTATTATTGGCTTCTTACTTTTTTTTTTTTATCTTTTTTTTAAAAAAAAATATGCATAGTTACTTATAAAATAATAATAAAAAAAAAATAAAGTGACGAAATAAACTTTTAAAAACAATATGTTTGACTATTCACCATTTTATCCCTGCTGGTCCTTTATGGATATTAAATACCCTTTAAAGGTCTCTGGGCTCAGCTGCTATGACTTAACAATACTCCGGATCTCAAGATGATTAAAATAATTCCCAAATTAGTTATTATTAAAAATAGAACTTACTGTTTTTCCATAGTATACCTATGAAAAATCAAAATGCCCTTACTGGACCCCAATATATCTTAGTCCCTTTATTTGAATAAACATGAAACCCCTACTCATAGGGATCATTTATACTAAATATGTACGAATTTGGCTGGACAGTTCTTGAGATTTTTTTTAAATTCACAATTTAATCGCTTTTTTGGCCCCTGCTGGCCTCTTATGGATAGTAAATCCCCTTTAAAGGACCCAGTCTCAACTGTTATGCTAAACAATGTTCCGGACCTCAAGATAGCTCATTTTGAGCCTTTGAACAACCTTTTGTTGGGTCACCGAAGGAACATCCCTGCGAAATTATAATGAAATCCGACCAGCAATTTCCGACAAGAAGATTTTCAAAATTTCCATTGTTTACACAAGGAAAAGTATACCCGCTTCGTGACAGCCATGTTTTAGAATTTAATCATGACAGCTTAAACAATATTGTTTGGTCACCTAATAAAACACTTTCGTAAAATTTTAAAATTGAGCCGGCAGTTTCTGACAAGATTTTTTATGCTTTTCCATGGAATGGAATTTGTTGAATAAATTTGAAAGGCAGCACCCAAGGAACATTCCTGTGAAATTTGGTTAAAGACGCAGTAGCATTTTGTGCTCAACTGATCTAATTGTAATAATTTAATAATATTAAATACAAATAGTCAATAGCACACAGATGATCCCACTCAGCAACCATTTTCGCTAAATGCAAGTCATTAGTCTCCTCTCACTGGGCCTTAACACAAATAAAGCCAAGGTGCACAACTTCAATTGCTGACTGATATTTCTATAATGTTTCATGGCTGCAGGTCAATTTTGATTTTAGAGATATTTGCGACACAACATTGGAAAAAAGGATGGAAAAAGGTAAAAAAAAAAGACCTAGCACATTTACAAATACTTTCAAGTTTCAGTGTTCTTACCGGATATTGCCCTTAGCAGGTGAAAAATGTCACATAATCAAATACATTACCGGCGAAAAATAACATCTTATTCAAACAGAAAAGTTTGCAAGCAAAACAAAATTTAGAAAACCCGGGGATCCATCCCACTACAAGATCGCTAGAGCCTCAAAAATCCTCTGACCTGCCATGTTCCGATTCCCAAAAATGTAAAGCCTTGCGGTCTGAAGCTGTGTCCAGTTCTGATTCTGATGGTGAATAGGACATTGTCCATGTTGATAAGAAACGTCATGTATTAATTCCTGATAATAGGTTGTTTGACACAACTAGATATGAACTCTCTTTCAAGTGGTTGTATTATAGTGCCTTTAAGGAAGGTTACTGCTGCAAATATTGTGAATTTCTGTACAGTAGTACTACAACTGATGAGACAACTGCATATATTTCACGTGGAATCCAATTAGGCACTCATCAAACAAGACGTCTCACAACCCATGACAAGTCTGAGAAACTCTTAAAAGCTGCAGAGAGCTACCTTTCTAAGTCACTCACTTCGGGAACCCAGAAGATTTCTTGATAGTATTATCAGGATTGTCCATGAAGGGGCAACATCAATAAGTAACACACAACTTGAGAAGGCCATTGGCCATTTTACTTCAAAGGCTAGAAAAATTGACATATAAGGATGTGTCACTGAGATGTTTTAATTCATGAAAGAAAAAAATAAATATAGTAGAACAACTTGCATAATCATTTGTTGTATTTGTCAGAAGATTATTATGTAGCTACATCTGTTGGAAATGATTGAAAACAGTATTAATAAGTGTGAAAAGTAGTAATATTTATATGGCTAAAAATTCCCCTATTAGTCTTAAAACGAAGAAAAATTCCCCTTCCAGAGGGTATGGGTACCTGTCCCCAAAAGTTGTCTAGTGCCCTGGGTAGAGCTTGAATCCAAGATCGGGGGTCGTATGTTTGATCCTCAACCACAGCTATGTAATGTGTCCTTGACCAATACACTTTATCCGCCAGCTTAATTTACTGGTTCTATCAAGAAAGACCTCAAGCATGATTTGTCAAAGTAGTAAAAACTTGTTTCATAATCGGTGTAAAATTAATAATTTAAAAAAATGATTTGCTACTGTGAACCATTTTAATTCTAAGCGTTCGCCATATAAGAATGCGGGACAGTATTGTGTTTGTAACGGATACAAAATATATCATCACAACAACTATTCTAATACCACAAATAAGTTTTCTGAATGAATAGGGTTTTACGGCGTACCAACACATTATAGGTTATTCGACGCCAACAGGAAGGAAGATTCCAGGTTCACTCTACATGTACAAAAGCAACAAATTAACATACAGATTAAAAAAAATACATCAACAAATGAATATGCAAAATGAACCTAGAACCTTGATACCTGCAGAACGGCAGTTTCAGCAAATTCTATCGTATTACTCAATTTGTCGCTTCTTATGACATGGATAAGCCAGTGATCCTATTCTTGCCATCACTCATGGCTCCCTGGAACCACACAGGGGTTGATAATTTAACCACAATAGTGAACATGACAAAAAATGATAAAATGAACATGACACCCATTCGGAGGATTCCAACCCCTCTGCAGAGATCGACAGTGATTCTATTCTTAGCCGGAACCACACGGGGTTGAAAGTGGTGAAAGTAGCATTCTATTTTTAATTTTGTTTGTAAAAATTCAACCGTAAAGTGTGACTTTGTCCCCAAAAAACAGGGTCGGTGGGTAGACCCTTTTTTTAACTTTGTTATCAAGTGCTTATATGGAAAGTTGCTGTATAGAAAATATCCACTTTGATCCCGGGGTTTTCAAGTCCAATAAAAAAAAAACACGGCAAATACCGGAAAATAGCCCAATGTTTAAACCAAAATTAGAAACTCGCCTAGATATCTTATACAAGAAGATGGCGAACAATTCGCGATGAATAAATTCCTTTGAGATTCAACAAGAATTTCCTTGTGTTAAGACTTATTGCTGAGGAACGTTCAATGTATAGTTTGCAAATGATTTAATAATTATAATTGCGTTGATATGTAGAAAAAATAAATACTGTAACTATTTCAGAAACGATTTTGTGTCATTTCTTTTTCACAGTTTTTCAGATTGTTTAATTTTGGTCTTGTGGCACAGTTGTGCTTCGAATTTCAAGTCACACTTTCCTAAAAGTTTCGGAACTGTTAAAGATCGCCTTTTGGTATACAGTTTTATATATTGATTTTCTTTATCGTTGTTTCGGCGGAAAACTTTATGAAAACCGAAAAGACTACGAGATATATGCCAATTAGTCGTGCTGTGTCGAATTTGATTGTAACACCTCTCGTGTGTAATCACTTTGAAAGTTTCTGATATCATCTGCAATCTGATTGACTTTCAAGAGATAAAGGCGGAGCTTATGTATCTTGGTCATGTTTAGGACAATAATTGACATCCGCAGTGTCAATTAGTTTGTTTTTACAACAAATTGCAGGGGGAGTAAAAATACAATACACAGGATAGTGTGATTGCGGGAGATTTTTACTCCAATCCGGAAGTGGCGGGTTTTCTCTTTGATTCTGGGAGACACCCGCACAATGCGGGAGAGTTCACATGTCTGTCAGGTTGTCTTAGTCTTAATTATGGGCAGTAGGCGACATTTCTTTTTAATATTTGTGGGGAGTTAACTTATTGGTTGGTTATGCACAATTAAGTACTTGACACATTATTTTTTACACCATTATTAAATATCCAATTGGGCTCCACTGTAACATTTATGTCCAAAACAGTGAAACAAGAAAATTCAGGGAATTTATGTCCCCTGCTTTTTTCAAAAGATTTGATTCAGGCATTCTTAGGTTATTGAATGAAAAACCCCTAAAAATAATGATTTTTCACAAATCAAGGAGCATAACACACAACAACAGTCACAACCCCTAAAATCGAACTTAATGGTAGTCTGTGTTTGTCATTATAAATATTGTATAAAAATTTCAAAAGGTTTGATTCCGGCATTTGTTATTGCACCAAAGTCTGACAGATGGACTGACCCAAATTAGTGCCTCCTGCTTTGCGAAATCAGCATGTGTCTGGATTGGTTCAATATATGCAAATATAAAGGAAAAAAAGCATACCATAACAAGGTTTTTTTCAATGCTTTTGTGATACCTATCAATTTCTAGAGTAATAATATGTCAACTATTCGCCCACGATGCTGTTTGAACCAACAATTATAATTAATTGATTGTGTCAGTGTATAAGTTTTTATTTACCTTTGAACTAGTCATTTTGGCAAGCAGGTCGGGTTACGACGATTATTAAAAACATAAAAGATGATTATAAAATTTTGATATATGAGTGATGATGGATAATTATTTTTTCTTAGTAGAGTGGCCCAGAAAAGGTGATTTTGGGAGTATTTTATCCTGATGGTTTAGCTAAATACCCCTTAGTTTTTAAAAAATGGAGGTAACTTTACCCATTACTTTTAAAAGTTGGGGTAAAGTTACTCCTCCAATACAAATTTTCTGAACTGAAATAGGAAAAAACTTGTTTAAGATACACGATTTCACATCTTGAAGACCCATGTGTCTTAGATAGCAAATGAAAGTGTACCGGTAAATTACTTATCTAAATAATATTAATATGTAAGTAAGTAAAGTTTTTTTAACCGAAAGGAAAATTCTGAATTTTGCAATACCCGGTAAGTAAGATTTTAATGTATCTTTCAACTGTATGCTTCATAACCATGATAACCTTCACATCTAAAAATCTTGGGAGTTAATTACCCCCATCTTTTCAATTTTGGGGGTAAAATACCCTCTTATCAAAAAAGTTATCTGGAGCATTGTTAGTAGTTTGACTATTTCAAATTTCTTTTAATTTTATAATCAGTGGTTACCAATATAACCGCTATTGTTCAGGGTTTTCATTTTAAAATCAAACAACAGATTAAAAGAGAAAAACAACTGATCAGGCCGGGGGTCAAGGGGGCAAATGTTCAATGTTTCTGGAAAAACAACCGATACAAACCTGATTTTAACCGATGATTTCAATCAGCGATCGGTTAAAAATGAAAACCCTGTTGTTTATAATAATTCTATATGTGGTCCACCTAGATGATTAAAAGATGATTCAGTATTATATACCCAAAGATGCAACAGTTTGAAAGAATGCGAAAAACAATATGAAATTATAAGTGTTTTTGAAAAATATTATTTGCAAACTAATATTATCATTTATACTGGTCATACCTAATACCGCAAGTCTAAAAAAATTCACCATGTAAAGAATGGCACCAATACTAAACAGTAAGAAGGTTACTTATGTTTGCAGAGTAAAAAACAGTTGCCAATGCAAAATGCAAACACTAACAGAAGTTGGAGCTTTGCCAATGTCTTCCCAGATTGTTATTATAGGGGCATTCGCGGTAATAGGTATATTGCGGTATTGATATACAAGGGATATAACGATTATAAACTTTTACATAATTCTACAGAATCAGATACCATGGGGATTTTGACCACCATTGAGGGGATTTTGATCACCCATTGAGGGGATTTTGACTATTGTTATATTTTGACCATGGGGCCCCGGATTTTTACCACCCAGTGAGGCATACACTCGTGAAAACCGGTGACATAAACACAAGATAAGATTTCAAACACCACAAAACATTGGCCTCTTGGTGATGCACCCGATATCGTTTTCTTTTTTTAATATTTAAACACAATAATGAATGCTGTTACAAGTATGTAGCATTTTTTATTTCTAAATACAGTTGCGTTTAGTTTTAAAATAGAAAACAATATATACGTGCGTGAAAAACGGGTACTCCAGGTTACAAATGGTGAAACACCACACCACATTTTCACTATCAACACTAGATTATATACCTACATGGTATACTGCACTATATATAATTTATTTATTCGATAAAAAATACAAATTTCACGCCAACTCTCACCAGTTTTCTCAGCTTCCATCATTTCCCGCTGATTTCAGGTCTGAAAAATTACAAAGAGAGGAGACACACTTTTCACCGGGTCACCGATCGTTACGGTAAAGGAAGTGGCTAGGATGACGGCTGTCTTACTCTCACAGGTTTCCCAGCAGGAGGTAATTAAATACTGCAGATGTTGTTACGGATGCTCGGTACAAAAGGCAGATTCAGGATGAGTGATGCGTGCGTGCGTGCGTGCGTGCGTGCGTGCGTGCGTGCGTGCGTGTGTGGTGGTATGGGGAAACGGAAAAAATATTTTTGCCACATCTTCAAACACGAATTCTAATTTAAGATTGTGCCCAGTTTACTGTCGTATCACGCGCTGTAAATTATAGATGTAGGCCCCCCTATAGGAGGGATGTCCAAGGTGGAGAATGCTTATTTTGTGACTTTATTTTTTTTCTTATATATTTTGAGAGAGGTCGGAGGGGGTAATAATTATTTTGCGATATATTTTTTTCCCAAAAATCTATTATGATATACTTGAATATAACAGCATCCATAAAAATGCAAGGTGACAGCCTCACACTGCCCCGGTGACTGCCCCCAATGATAGTCATCCAATGAATTATATTAGAAGCTTTATAATGCCCAGTTGAACTATTATTATGTTTGGTGATAGCCTGACAATCCCCGGTTGTAGCCTTATTATGTCCGGTGGTATCCTTACAAGACCCGGTGATAGTCTGAAAAGGTCCAATGATAACATCTCAACGCCTGGTGATTACATCACAAAGTCCGGTGTGAAAATCATAAGACCTACTGCATGATTGCATCACAAAGTCTGGTGATACAATAACAAGACCCGGTGATTGAATAACTAAATCCGGTGATAGCATAACAAAACCTGGTGATATTCATAAAAGGCCCAGCGAAAGTCTGTCAAGGTCCGGTGACAAAGTTGGGTAATAGCACCACAATGTCGTGTGATTACACTCAAAGGCCTGATGATTGCATCACAAATCACAAAGTCTATTTATTTTCTAACAAAGCGTGATAAATATTATCCACACAGAGTCCTTTGATTACGTAACAAACCCAGATGATATCCCCATTAGGCCCAATGATAGTCTGAAAGGCTCGGTGATAACTTCATAATGTCCAGTGATTACATGAGAAAGCTCGCAAGGCTCGTTAATATCAACGCAATGCGATAGTCTTACAAAGTCCGTTGATTGTATAACAAGATCCGTTGATATTCTCAAAAGGTCCGGTGATATCATCACAAGGCCCGACGACATCCTTACAAAAATTAGTGATATCTTCACAAAGCCTGGTAACAAACATTCCGCTGATATACACGAACTATTAAGAACATGCAATACACTGTTTATAATACCCATATTTAATGTTCCTGTGAACGTTTTAAACCACCATTTGAAATATACTTTATTGTTTTATTCAATATTTTAAGTAGTTAACGTTATCTTTTTGATATATATCCAAATTCAAATGAACAATGTTTTATTTGATAAATTTTGCTCATAATATGCGCGAAAAGTTCTCTTTCATTTTTATACTTCTTTAGGCCAAGAACTTAGTGAAATGTATTTGTTCCAAAATGGAAACAAACAATAAAAAAAATACGTTTAATTAACATATGACTTCGTAATTATGTCTCCAGTTATCATTATAATTGATTGTAAAGTCACCGATTTTTTTTATTCATATGGCCGTTTTAAATTTAGAATTAAAATATGAGGTGACATGATACTAAATATATGTTTAATCGTAATTGTAAATTTGTTAGAAGATCTATATATACGCCATTCATATGCTTTGTATATTTTTAATTCGTATATTACAACAATACAATATATCTATACACAATTTAAAAAGGATTGAATTTGATAAAGTCATTATCCAAAATGTGAAAATTACTAACATAAAAATAGCGGTAATTTACTTTCTGAATATGTTGAACAGTTAATGTGACTGCACTTTAAGTTTCAATAAAGTCATTGAAAAAGAAAATATGAAATTAAAGTAAGTGCTACATATTAATATAGTAGAAGAAGCACAGAAAAAAAATAACCTTTAAAACAAACACAATATGAAAAAAAAAAAATAGATAAATAAAAAAATAGATAAAAATTAAAAAATAAATCCAACCTTTGGATACTTTGGACAGTGGTGTGCCCTGTGCAGGGACAACATGACATGATGGTCTCACATTCATATATGGGATATTTAAAATATTTTACTAAATAAAAATGCAGTTTTGAACTTCTTCAAATAATGTTGAGTTAATTTTATTTGGAAGGTTTGAGTCACCAAACATTACTTAAATGTTGATCGACACAATTGCATATTGGGTTCAATCTATATATTAGTTCGATTCTGATATTGTCATAAAAATGACGATGAAAAAGTAATGGTGCGTACTTTCTATACTGCACATTTACAGAGGAGATACGACAATAGTTTATGGAATAAATGTTGGTTAAGAGAACTACGTACAGTATGTACGTGATATTGTATGTAGAATATCAGCTCCCCTATTTCCCGAGTAGAAATGGTTTGGCACTTTAGATTTCCGTCGGTTAATGTGTTGTGTAAAATAGCAATATAACTTGAATTTCGTGTAGTAGCTGAAAGGGCATTTCAATTTCGTAAAACCGATGGGAGAAAGGAAGAAGAATATAACGTAATACTAGCATTTTCAGATTGGTCGTTTTTACCTCGTTCTGCACTTGTGTTATTATGATCTGGATTTGTTGTTGTTGTTGTTGTTGTTGTTGTTGTTGTTGGGGAGCAAATGATAACTGCAATAATATATATCCCGAAGAGTGTGTATATTTGAACTTTATATATTATGTACATCAGCATACAGAAATCAAATACATATAAAATGAAATATATGTTGTTAAACAGAATTCAAATACATATTAACATATGTTACAAAACAGAATTATTAATTATCAATAAACATTACTACATGATTTTAATAGTTGGGAAATTACTCGCTTATGTGAGAGATTGTGAAAAGTATAAGGTATAGCGACTTAAATTAATTATAGTCTAGTTACTAAAAATTAAACTAATAACATTTCATGTACTTCCGTGTAACTTAATAAAAAAAAGATTATATTTACATTTCAACAAGTATGACTAACCTATTATTTAATATTACAATAATTATTGTTGAAATAATAAATAAAACATAAAAATATAATTTGTTCAATTTCACAAAATAAAATCTTTGTGAAAAAACAAAATTTTTGTGAAATAATGCTGAATCAGATGCATTCCATAAATTATAGACCGATTCTTCACTTACTAAAGTAGGTACTACGTATGAAAGATAAAAGGAGTTTCATTATTTATCATTTTGTAAAACATTATTACTTTGTGTTTACATCTACGACCTTCGAGTGATTCCCACCCTATGTCACTGAAAAGGTCGTGGTCGTGGAGCGAAACTAGTTTGGTTGATCCGGTGTCTATTCGTGCAGTTTCGTTTTGGATTTTGTCCAGATTTTTTTTTTCGTAACAGCTGTCCCAGATAGTGTCACCTTACTCTAGTAAAGGTCTGATGGTCTCTAAAAACAATATTCAGTACTGAATCGGGAAATAAAATAAAATACTCAGGAAATTGGCCACTAGCGAGGCTACCAGCAGGTTCATTTACTGGTACTAAAAGGCTATCAACTGACATATAAGGTTATCGCCGGGTATTGTTAAGCTATCACCGATGATATCACTGGGTTTTCTTATGTGATAAGCGTACCATATACATGTAAGACTATCACCGAGCTTTGTCAGGATATCACAGGTTCTTGTGAGGCTGCCACCGGACATTGTGCTGTAATTACCGGGCCTTATGCATTTATCATCGTTCGTTGCAATGTAATCACCGGGTCTTGGGATATTATCTCCCGACCTTATTATCACCGGACCTTTTCAGACCATCACCGGGTCCTGTGGGGGTAATCACCGGGCCTTGTTAGGATTTCACAAGGCCTTGAGAGGATATCACCTGACCTTGTGAGGAGATCACCGAATTTTGTGATATTACACATATGGTGACAATAAGTAGATCATAATGGTTTGTTATTCTTACAGGCAAGTAATTTTGCTCATGTCTTACCATTTGCTATTATCGTAAACTCGTACACAAGGGAGAGAAACTACGTCACGCGCACCTGCTAAATACGGTACCGGAACGTTGTTTCAAAAGCTGGTTTCAGTGAGTCTTTTCCATTTTTTGGGTACATTTGTAGATTTTATAGTTCCCGCCGACCGTCTAGGTATTAAAGGAATCTGTTTCACTGATATATTATTCAGTGCGACATATCAAATTCCAAATTTCCTCAAAACAGTTGGGCGTCATGTTCGGTAACGTTTACATTTAGAATGAAGCGCAACTGTGTTGAAGAAATCTGGAATTGTGTTCATCTCACTGATCTATATATTGGTGACCTAGACTCCTTTAATACCCAGACGGTCGATGGAACTATAAAATATGCACAGAAAAATCACTTAACCTGCTTTTGAAACAACGTTACAGCACCGTATTTAGCGGTAAGCGTGACGTAGTTTGTCCCACTTGGTACAGAGTGCGATATTGTATGTTTTCACGACTAGAATATCTCGCTTTGTCGCAATATTTTATGTTGGACAGCTGGAAAACTTTTGTGAACAAATATAGATTAACACACTTTATCGACAAAATGTATGTTGCCTTGTTATGTTAGTATAAGTCGTTATTTACAAGATCTGATTTTGTCCATTTACTTTAAGTCGTCAAGTTGTGTAAATAATACGACAAGTACAGTTTCTTTTGACAACATGATGCGTTGTAACTAGACTTGTCGCCTTATCTCTTGACAACTAGTATACTTTTATGTGCACATGTCGACATACCACAACAGGAATTACCCTACATGACACGCCATCAAGGTGTCCCATATACGCTTCCATACTTTACACATTTTTTAAAGACAAGCACTGTAGGTGTAGACATTAATTTTGTCAAAACAAATGCAGTGCTGATTACGTCACATATATCAACATAAATCTTATGGTGTCACGATCTGTGACGAAAACTCCTTGTCCAAGAATAAGTTGCCGAGTATTATCGTGTAAGTGGCAATACTTCCAAGATCGTTATCTACAATAACTGATTAAATAGTATACCTTAGTACACCTACTGTAGCACAAAACAACAAGGGTATCAGGCTTTATCTACGTAGAATTGTAGGTGCAGTATGTGTTAATTATATAACAAGAGAACTATTAACTTGTTTACAAACTTGTAGCTACATGAATCTGTAAGATTGGCCATAATTAATGAATTGTTCAATGCTGAAACATAGTTGTCCTACAATGCAATAAGCATTTATAACTTCACCAGAATATGTAGATATAGATAGGTAGGTAGGCAGGCAGGCAGGCAGGCAGGCAGGCAGGCAGGCAGGCAGGCAGGCAGGCAGGCAGGCAGGCAGACAGACAGACAGACAGACAGACAGACAGACAGATAGATAGATAGATAGATAGATAGATAGATATATAGATAGATAGATAGATAGATAGATAGATAGATAGATAGATAGATAGATAGATAGATAGATAGATAGATAGATAGATAGATAGATAGATAGATAGATAGATAGATAGATAGATAGATAGATAGATAGATAGATAGATAGATGTCTTACCGAAATCATAAATACAAGACAAGAAATAACTGGCAAATGGGATAGTGGACATAAATGATATAGTAATATATAATTAAATGGAACTTAATGTAAAAAGAAACTATACAAGAAATACAAACATATACAAACACGCACGCACGCACAATCACTCATATACGTATACAAAAAGGAGCATGCAAACATATGCATATGTACACATATAGATAGACAGACGCGCGCGCTCTATGCGGATGTTGTTAAGATCATGCTATCTAGATCTAACTATTTTATGATAAAAAAAATCGGAGAATAGGACATTTTACGGAAATAATCCGTTGCTATATCAACGTACACCAGTATTGGCAAAAAATCACATACGCTGGCAAATGTTAAGGCCATACGTCGTAGTGTGACAGGGCCATAATCAGTCATGTCCAGCGAAGGATAACCAGACCATGATTTTCTTTATAAATTCTACAAATGCTAACTCTGGACAAAAGGAAACTAAAATGTCGGAAAACAAATGATTTGTTTACGAACTAAATGAAGTGAATTTACAATATTAATGTATGAGATACAATGTAAATATAGAAATATAGAATATAACTAAAAAATATACAATACAAATCGACAGTTGTTAAATACAAATGGGAAATATGTAATACAAATGAAACAATATACAACGTAAATTTTTACAAATGATCAGATATAGAATACACATGTACAATATACAATAGAAATGTATAACTAATAAATGCAAATATAAAAATATTGAATATGGCAACGCACCCCCACCCCTACCTCCACTCTATTCTGAATATGTAGTTTTCTCCAAAAGATGTTTTTTCTGAAGTTTAAAAAATGTTTTAGTCTCAGAACTTCATATATATATTGTATTAAAGTGGAAGACAAAGGAAATTGATATATATATTATGTTTTTTTCTATTTGTTTTCTTTTACCATGCAAATTTGAGAGAAATAGATTATTTGTATTTCCTGTATATAAGAATGGAACCAAGAAGTTGATAAACATATAGACGGCATATCCGAGATGAATCGCTAAACTTAAAATGGGGTACATGTATATAAATAGTTTGTGTTTTTTGATGCAGAACTTCAATTAATTCAATATTCTCATTTTCTGGAATTTGGAAATCATGGTTGTCAATCATAAGAGCCACAGGTCTGGCTTTTCTGAAGTTCGGAGTCAACTGTAACACATTCATAAAATGAGCTTGAAACAATACCCACTATAAGTGAACATCCACTGCATCCTGGATATGACGTCATTGAACGTAAGACGCAGCACCTCCATCCAGCCCTTGCGAATGTTATTACCATGGTTTGTAACTATTTCATCTGCACAAACGCACAAATGTGCAGTCCCATGGTCAGCTGTAACTTCTTCCGATTTAATACACTTCCGTGCGGTTTTGATCAAGTCACCCTTTGGCAGATTAATTACTTTTCAAAACATTAACCTTACACCAGTGCTTAAATCCACTTTATTGGCGTTTCCCTACCCACCCCAACGTGTACGTTACATAAACGGCTACTACACCGCATTTTCGGTGAAAACCGGTACTTCCTGTTATTTTTGTGCACTCGGTCGAACGGTGAGGTAAAAAAAAACTTTATTTTCATATAATTATTTCGTTTTTAAATCAAGGATAAAGCCGATACGAACGGGATTCTATTTAAGTTTCCAGCAGACATGTGATTTAGAATCGGTACACGACCGTTTCTTCAAACATTCGGTAATAGTGACGGATTGAACCATTTTCAGATCGAAAACAGCTCAATTGATTACCTTGGAAGCATTTCTCGGATAACTTTATGTTAAATAATAGTACTATCCAACTATTTCAGGGTTGCTTTTAAGTTATGTCGTAGTATACACCTCACAAATAAACTAAGTATTTTCTCCGTTTTAGAATTTTAGAATTATTATCGTCCATTTCACCATTTTGTATGACATATCGCAGCTATTTCAGACCCGTAGACCTGTTTTTCATGTAATACATGTTCAATATTTACATTTTACTAGTAGTCTATTAGCCCTCGATGACATAAAATGACGCTAAGTATTCGAACATAACATTGTACTAATAATCTTTCTTTTAGCTGTTTAGAGTCGAAGATTATAAGAACCTATCATCAGGGTCGTAGCCACACTGACGCAAACAGAGGCACTTGCCTCATGTAGAATTTGTGGAGATTCACATGTTTATTAGTGGTTTTGTAAAATAATAGTTCCAAAAATATTATTTACTCTTGCAAACATATGACATATCCTTCACATACAAAATATGCAGTATGAATGTATCATTATACCCAGCAAATACGTGTCTTACAGTGTACTACTAAGGGTTGACATGTACTGTTATGTCGGGTCTAAAAAGCCACCAATGCGTATTCATAATATAAACGCTCTCAATAGAGGTATTAACGTTAACGATGAAAAAGTGTCCGTTCTTCTGTACGCCGACGATTTAATTATACTGGCTCCATCTGAAAACGATCTACAAATATTGCTTGATGAACTTCAGTAGGAATATACCTTTTAAATTATTTTCGAAATCAATGGAATATTTGGTATGTAATGAAACTAGAAGTAATTTCCAATTTGAGTATGCTTTATTTTCTGCGGTAAATATAACACTTCTTTACCTATGACGTCGTAAACATGGCCATGTTTGGTCTTTCTGACGTCCCGATTTATAGCAGCAAAATCGCGTATTTGTCGACCTCAGTCAAGTTATACCGAATGTACAGAATCGAAACACATATCACCACGTACACATTCAACGGATATATGAATTTACATATGCAATAATTACGACGAACGACAAATTCTGAAAATATTAGCGAAAAACGGAAATTATTATTTTCTCGATTTTTTCGAAAAAAATGCTTCAAATCAAAATTACCAAAAAACAAACCGAGCGATTTTGGAATAAGTTTTATTTGATTTCTAACAATATGCTTCACAGTGATTGTGAGATTTTTAGAACAATTGACAAACTAGATTTTTTTTTATTTTAAATTATTTAACCCCACCCTACGTCAAAAAAGACATCAACATATTGCATAATTCTACGCGTTTTCCATAAGATTTTTGGCGGTTGATTAAGGTTAAAATATTTTCTAAATCAGTGGTTCAATTAGTATATTATGAAACTAGAAGTAATTTCCAATGTGAATATGTATTTTTTGCAGCGGTCAATAGAATATATATTTATATGTGACGTCGTGAACATGGCCATGTTCAGCCTTTTTGACGTCCCAATGTATAGCAGCCAAATCGCATATTTTTCGACCTCAGTTGACTTATTCCTAATACACAGAATAGAAACATATATCACCATGTACACATTTGACGGATGTATCGATTTACAAATGCAAAAATTACGACGAACCCCACATTTTGAAAATACTAGCGAAAAACGGAAACTATTTTTTTCTCGATTTTTTTTTCGAAAAACGGCTTCAAATCAAATTTACCACAAAACAAATCAAGCGAATTTTGCATAATTTTTATATGATTTTATACTATATATTGTACAATTATTGTGAGATTTTTAGAAAAATTTACAAACTAGATTTTTTATGATATTCAATTATTTAACACTACCCTACGTCAAAAAACGCTTTAAAGCAAATGTCAACGTCGGTATAGCGCATGAGGTATACGTTTTGTGATAATTAAACAAGTTTGTTTTTACATTATATTAGTATTTTGTATACACAAGTTATATATACTTCTGCTGTTTAGTGGCAACTAATCTGTCTATAGCATTTATGATAGCGTGTCTGTTTGGTGCACGTACAAAACCGTCATTTTTTTTCACTTACAGGGAACTGGATTCCAAAACAATATTCTCATTTCTGACTAGCTCCACGACTGCTAGTGAAATGTGGACATCACATGATTACGACGTCACATATAAATATATATTCTATTGACCGCTGCAAAAAATACATATTCACATTGGAAATTTCTTCTAGTTTCATAATATACTAACTGAACCACTGATTTAGAAAATATTTTAACCTTAATCAACTGCCGAAAATCTTATGGAAAACGCGTAGAATTATGCAATATGTTGACGTCTTTTTTGACGTAGGGTTGGGTTAAATAATTAAAAATAAAAAAAAATCTAGTTTGTCAATTGTTCTAAAAATCTCACAATCACTGTGAAGCATATTGTTAGAAATAAAATAAAACTTATTCCAAAATCGCTCGGTTTGTTTTTTGGTTATTTTGATTTGAAGCATTTTTTTCGAAAAAATCGAGAAAATAATAATTTCCGTTATTCGCTAGTATTTTCAAAATGTTGCATTCGTCGTAATTTTTGCGAATTAAATTCATATATACGTTGAATGTGTTCGTGGTGATATGTGTTTCGATTCTGTACATTCGGTATAACTTGACTGAGGTCGACAAATACGCGATTTTGCTGCTATAAATCGGGACGTCAAAAAGACCAAACATGGCCATGTTTACGACGTCATAGGTAAAGAAGTGTTATATTTACCTCAGAAAAAAAAGCATATTTAAATTGGAAATTACTTCTTGTTTCATTACATACCAAATATTCCCTTGATTTCGAAAATAATTTAAAAGGTATATTCCTCCTTAATATATGGTGCGAGGTCAACAAAATGACAATAAATGAAGAAAAATCCAACGTTATTCACTTCCGGCCAAACGCAAAACCAAGAACAGAGCAAGCGTTCAACTGTGGCGACAAACTATTACAAATA